>JBBDHG010000063.1:675000-1275000 GCA_037951165.1 Lophius americanus
AAACAAGCTATTCCTGTCACTGTAAGCTAAGCGCATTAAATAGTAAAAATACATGAATTATAAATAAAAAGATACTTTACAGTTTAATTATATGACTAATATAATCACTTCATCGTCTGCGTTTCATTGAATATGTAATTGAAAATTTAGCAATGACTGAACACTTTGGGTTCCATCAGAGAACATTTACAGCCAGAAGAAATATGTAGTTACCAGTGATGCACTGACCACTTGATTGCTCATCTCCGTAGCGTTTGTGAGAGGGAGCGTAGAGGAACATGATGGCAAAGACGTACAGATTCCACATGCCGTAGATGCCAGTGAAGAAAGCACTGTTCACCTCCACCGTGTGATCTCCCCATTGCCAGTGGCCCTCATTCACCTGTTCTCACACAAAAGAGATAAACATGCCTTTATGGGAACTTGTCAACAGTTAACTCCTGAATGACCCCAACTGTGGAGGATATGACGTCAGTTTTCATGACACTCACCTGACTGATGATGAAAAAAATGACAGTCATGGCTGCGCAGGCCAGCGTGACCAGCATGAGGAACTTAAACCTAAAAATCAGACCCTAAAGGGTGATACAGGGGATGAGTTCGTAATTATTTTTTTTTTATATCAACATCATTGATGTGGCAGTGACATCCAACACTGAAATACCTCAATCAAGAGGACACATACCTCATAGTGAAGACGTCTGGCCTTGGACATGGCCGGCAGGGACATCCTCTTGCCACTGATGTTGCGGAAGACTTGGAAAACCATGAAGCAGAGGAAGAGGAAGTAGAGACAGGCACAGATCCCCGCCACAATTATGAATGCCATCTGAGACAACAGCTGTCAAGGAAATAACTTAATACCAGAGTGGTGGTACATCTATGCAAGATGTAATCATCTAAATTAAAGAGCCAGCAACTACACTTGTGTATTTTAATTATAAATACTAGTAAGTAAAAAGGTTGTTTCCCAGGCAAAGCATATAAGATTATATTCCAATCAGCCATAATATTATAACCTACGATGTGATCTCATTATGCAAGCACCTGTCCGTAGGTGGGAAATAACAGGCAGCAAGTCAACTTTTTTTAATCTGAAATTGATTTGTCAGAAGTAGGATGAGTGGATAAGCATAAGGACCAGGCCAAATTTGACAAGGGCAAAATTGTGATAGCCAGACCATTGGAACAGAGTATCTCCAAGTCTGCAGGTTTTGTTGTGTGTTCCCAGTATGCAGTGGTCAGTACAGTGGTTAGGCACAAGATGCAGAAAAAGGGTTCATGCTGTTTCTGACAGGTGTCAGAACACACAGTGGTGACAGCCTGCTGCACATGGGGCTGTGTAGCTTCAGACCAGTCAGAGTGTCCATGCTGACCCCTGTGCACTGCCTGAAGGGCCTTCAGTGGGCAAGTCTGTGTCAGAAATTGACCATGGAGCAGCGGAAGGGAGCAGCCTGGTCTGATGAATCCCGTTTTCTGTTACATAATTTGTTCAGCTGGGCGTGTGTGCATTGCTAAAATAGGGAATAGGTGGCAGGAGGATGCACTATGGAAGAAGGCAAGCCAAGTGGGGCAGTGCAATGCTGTGGACAATGTATTGCTGAGAGACCTTGGCTCCAACCATTCATGTGGTTGTAAGTAAGACACTTACCATCTAGCTTAACAATGATGCAGTCCATGTGCACCCCGTCAAGTAAATGGAGCTCCCAAAAGGCAGAGGCCTCTATGCTTCAGGCCACACTGCAAAATGGTTAAGAAATGTATTGGGGAACTCGACAATGAGTTTTAGGCGTCGCCACCAAAATCCCCTGTTCTCAATCAAACTGAGCATCTATGGGATGTGCTGGAAAAACAGGTCCAATCCATGGGGAACCCTACCTCTCAACTTAGAGGACGTCAAGGATCTGGTACTAATATCTTGGTTCCAGAGACCACAGCTCACCTTCAGAGGTCCAAGACTCTAACGGTTACGGCTTGTTGGTGTATAATGTACATGCTGAAGACTGGAAATAAGCATGTACATGGAGTGAAAATTAAATTTGGCAAATTTCAAACTATTATCCATATGTGCTTGAATCTACACTAAAAACAGTCAATCTGAAATGATTTTAATGCATTGTGTTTCTCATTATTAGAAGGGCATAGCAGAAAACACTGTAAATGGTGGGCCGCATTTAGATTTGGGAATCCTGGTTAAAGACACTGCAGTAGTTCTCTTCAAACCAAGAGTCAGGAACACCGAGCACACTTTAGTCCTTGATCTCCTGTTTATCACAGGGGAGAAAGAAACACAGTATTTTTGCCAGATGTTAATGAAGCGGTATGCTGATAAATCTTGCATTGCTCCGGCTGGCAAGGAAACCAAACCAGTGCGTATGAAACACCATCATTCTGAGACCCTGGGCAAGGGCTTCACATAAGGCCTTACTGAATTATTTCTCGTCTCATTAGTCTAGAGATCAGTTTCCTGTTCATGCTGAATTTACCTGGAAAATGTGTCAAAAATAACAAATCAATAAATTAAGTCATAGTAACCCAAGCCTGAAATTGGTGGCTAATACTTAAGAGACAGATAGAAGGTAAAAGATACAGCGAGCTCCGTTCCGACGTCAGTTGCCCAGATGCTGTAGAAGGGGTTCGTCAGCTGGACGCCTCTGGCCAAAAATAATGAAAAAATTATATTTCCTCTCTTTAGTGCGCCACAGTATTTCATTTCAGACAATAGTGGCACCCAGTAGCAATAAAAAAACTGATTACATACTGAACACAGCATGAAAATACAACTAAAGGAGTAGAATCTAATTACACGACTCCTTATGATAAATAAAAGCAAGTTTCCTGTTCTGAATATCAGGCAAAAAAAAGCCTTGGCTCACCTCTCACACATGTCAAAGATGAAGAGGCAGAAGGAGCCAAACACGATGGGTACCACTTGTTTCCAGTAAACGGAGAAACGGTTCCTCTCTGTCTGATCCTGAGAGAAAACCACAAAATTAACTTAAAGATGGGATACTCCACTATATTTTATAGCTCACATAAGCATCAACAAGGTCATCCATACCGAAATCCTCTTTGATCCCAGTCGATGTGTGTACTACTCCTGTCATTTAGCCAAAATAGGCAATATTTAATATCTTTAATTGTTTATTTTAGGGTATCTGAATGAACTTAGTTCACCAGGCTACTGCGTCAGGTAAAAATACACAAGTTGTGACAAACTATAGCAAACATCACTGCATTGTTAAATGTCCGTATAAATCTTTGGCTTTGTAATGTAGTGTGGTCATAATCCAAACGACGCTCTTCATAGTTGATCCAATCCGGCATGATTGGATCTGGATATGCTGGGAATCTGTCCAAATAGGATGGGTGTAAACGCAGCAAAAGAAAATAATAAAATGACACAAAACCCCTGCCTCTCTGTTCTCCATATTCCTGCTCACCAAAACTTTTCTCTGCTGCCCACAATTTTGTTTTTGACGTCAAGATTATGGTACTGTGGCTCATTGCAGACTTTGGAGTAATTTCTTTAAATCAGGACATTATACAAAAAAACTCCTTACAATTTTGAATATGTCACAATAAAAAAAAAGTCTTTACATTTTTCTTTTGACAGCGTGGCCAAGGTGTCTTTTCTGAAGCTGGGCTGTTGGGATTCTACATCCCTAATGATTTAATAGCAAATAAGCAAACTCATGAAACCACAATTGGAAAATATGAAAATAGCAATAATTGCCAAAAATCTACACGTTAAAGTTCAGGAACGGATAGTTCAACACAAGACACTGTTCATTGTATTGACTGCTCTCTCGCCCTTATCTGTGGTAGCGTGCTGGGCCTACAAGAGAGTCACACCTCGGAGAGGAGAGCTGAAAAGCTCACGGTTCATGAAGGTTTACTTAAAGCGTTGGAATAAGGCACACACCCTAGTTTCCTGAAACTAGGGTGTGTGCCAGCGAGAGCAGCATCTAGTGCTACAAACCTTAATGTTGATTGATGGTTTATCTAGGAAGAAGTAATTTAACACAGTTTTGCGTAAGAAGTAGAGTTCAGCCATGCAAATGACAAGTGGCGTACAACCAACCACAAGCAGACTTTACGGTCTTACGTGTTTGTTGTTCAGAGGCCATGCTGCAAACAATTCCTAGACAAAAATAATAGCAAGATAAGATGGAAAAAATCTCTCTTAAGAAGACATCTTACTTTTACATTTACTGGTGTCAGTAGTAACTGATAATGGTTACATTTTATTATTATTTAACTAGAAAACTGGCAAATGTGTTTCAAAGATTGTTGTAAATTCTACCTTAGATATTTTCAACAGCACAAAGACGCATTTAGTGTCATAATTGCATTTCATACATAGAACGGCCGCTATTTACAAAGAGTCTCGCAAATAAATAAAATAAAAAGATGATAAATGCACAATATTTAACATATAAACCCACAGCAGTGTCTCGTTTTGAATACGAAATATGCAATGGAGAAGATGACCTGCCTTCAGATTCAATTTAAAATAACATATCCTTGGAAAGAAATAATGAATAAAATGAGGAAAATAGAGCTAAATATTAAAGTAAGATGCCGATCCACTTATTGTTAATTTATGTTCAAGTTTGGTTAAGCTTGAATGAAAAGTTTTGGAGACATGCTTGAGACAAAATTAACACGATGAAGAATCAGAAATTCACAGAACTTCAAAAAAAAAAAAAAAAAAAATGGATTGACAGACATTCTTCAAAAATATATTTCCCCATAATTTTTATGCCAAGGGATAAAAGTCCAAATGGTGAAAATGTTTAAAAGTACGTCCTGTGTGGCTTTGTGTTGTGTAATTATGAGACGCACACCTTTAGATCCCCTACAGAGTATGAGTGCAATGTCATAATTTTAAAAAGATTTAATTAAAAAAAGTAGAATTTTAGCACATTTATGTAGAAATCCAGCGGTAACATTATAAGATGGCGAGCAAAATACTTAACTGCATTAGCACTGAACAACAGATTTCCTACTTAGCAGGCAAATCTGAGCACCAGTCAGGAAACTCTCAAACATGAAGCAAAGAATCCTGTGTACGTTACCATGAGGTGCTCCCCACAGAAAATGATCCAGAAGGAGAGCAGCATTGAGTAGAAGATGCCCTGCCTGATGTCTCCAAAAAGCAACATCCAGGTCCAGTTGAAGCCGATAGAAAACCACTCTACTGGGATGTTGATGAATGTCATGGAGATTCCTAGAGCAAGGATTACCCTGATGGAGAAAAAAAACAAAACAGCATTCAAACCATGATGTATTGTCATTTTACATCAGAGTTTAAGTATTAAAGGTCAACCAATAGTGGCTTTCCAACAGAGACATTATATACTGTAGCAGAAAAAAAAAAACACACTATTGGAATGCACAAAAAGAACTGGATTAAACTTTAATTTTTAATGCACATAAATGAAATAAATCTGGATCTCGGAATTTAAAACTCATTTAAACTGATCAAACTATACTTAACGTGTCCTCCAAGCATAATTTGAGCATTTGTGGCACTATAAATCCCCACTATGCATTTTTTATGAAATTATATTTTGATACACAGTATTTATTGAATTTCTTGAGCAAATGCCGTCATGCTAATATGATCAACAAAGATACGTTAATCACACAAACTACAAACCAATGGGGAACAATTTTTTGTAATAAGAAAAATATATATTGTTCAGCTGTTCTGGTATATTTAATTTAGGGTCATTTTAACTGGTTCAACCCTTCTGCTACACACAATCAGACTTTGGGAAGCGAGGCTACATCTGCATCTGCTGAAGGAACCTCATTAATTAGGTTCTGGGACATTATTGATTAGATTACCCATTCAGCTACATGCACACTGTGTCCCCACTTAGCCTTCCACATCTACATAATTCATAACCTTCCCAAACAAAATGTTATTACAACCACCCTCTCACAACATTTAAAAAAGAAATTAAAAACAATCAGCCTACAAAACAACATAATAGAGCTCATCTTGTGAGAGTCTACAGCCCCTCGCTGCACGCCTCCCGCCGAGGAAAGGCTTATAATAAACAGACAGGTAAAGGGCAAAACAGAGCTACAGAGAACATGGGCAGAAGAGAACAGGAATGGGAAAGAATATGCATCCAAACCTTTGTTTCACAAATGCTGAAGTAATGTGATACAGCTATTTAGCCGCAAACGACCTGTCAGTCATGTTCTACATCGTGCACCCACATCTGAGCGGTATGCAGAGCATGTGTACAGATCAACCACACAAACAGACCTGAGACTGGTATCTATCAGTGTGTGTGTGTGTGCGCGCGTGCGTGCGTGCGTGTGTCTAAAAAAAGACAAAGGGCTCTGCTTAAAATCTGTGACGCTAATGGGATGGAGGCTCTAAATACAAATTTTTACATAGGCTCTTTTGACATTGGATAGCAAGAAAAGCACAGTTTTACCAATAACCTCTGTTCCATTTCCTATTTCTGTTCCGGCTCACTTGCCAACGTGTAAAGCTGAACAGCACCATCATTAATTCCACTTCCTGCCATGACATGAAGCAATGTTGGCACCAAACATTTGTCATTTTAACAAATTTAAATTTTTTTCCAAATTGGAATTGATGGATGTTTAAATGTAAAATCTCATTTTATGCCTTCTATCATCCTCGGCTTTCTTTCCCATTGAGTTGTCTGTTTTGTGGTCAGAGGAGTTCTGACGTTTATCGTTCTGACACATCTGAGGACTAGCATGACAGGAGACTCTGGTACAGCTTTTTCACACACAAATGGGGTACGAGTCGCACTTCCTTAAACTCAGCTGGCCATTTTGGAATAAGAGCTCTGAGCCGGAAAATGCAGAGAGAAGGCGAGACACACCGAGTGTGCCTGTGTGTCTGGTGTTTCAGCAAGCTGGTGTGCATGTCCTGAATGTGTGCGCATGCAGCATGTGTCGCTTGAGTGCTATCTTGCAGATTTTGTAACACATTTCACGCTTTGTGCTTCTTGTGGCACAGAACACCGCCTCTTACTGATCTGTCTTCCCAGCACCGTCGGGGTTAGACAAACACTGGGTTCTGAGCAGAGCTTCAACTTCACCCAGCATGGAGTTCAAAATATCTGCTTCAAGAAGGACTGCTTGGATTTGCTGCTCCAAGTGGGTTGGTTAAGGAATGAACACAACGCAAATATAGTGGTATCAGCTATTTTTATATTTGAAGAGGAAATCCTGCTTTATTTCTTTATATGTTTTAAATCAAGTAACTAAATGCTGATTTTTTTTTTTACACCACTTTGCTCACAGATCAACATGAATTACATGTGTGACCTCCTGATTGTTTGGGATACATTTCCCTTCATAGAAGCCTTCTGATCTCAGTGACCTTCAATGCTTGGCATGTCTTACTTTCATCCATACTTGGTGCATTCATCCATCACACATACTGAAGCAGAGCCATCACAACTTTCAATGAAACTGCAGGATCGTGATTGTCTTGTAACAAGCATTATTCACTGTAAGTGTAAAACATAAGCTCTCACTTGTAGGCCTTTTTCATCTGAGGATGGTTGGTTCAGCAGAATTATTATGATGCCAAGGGATAAAATTCTTGAAGAATAATAAACATGGTTGTTTTATGACAATACTAAACAGAGGGCAACGCGTGGGTACAGTTGGCTTACTTCTCCAGCAGCACAGGGGGTCTGCTCATCAGGGTGATCCTCCTCCAGTACCAGATCATGATGATGAGGATGCTGGGTGTAAGGAACGTCTTCATGGCAAACCAAACTTTAGTGAAGCCTCCATTCTGGTGGATGCCCTAGAAGGAGAAACAAACCACTAACAGCATGAAATATTTATGCTGATAAGGTTTTTGGTATTGGCAAACAAGGGCTCAGGCTACAGGCAGACTCGTAACTCTCAATGGCTGATAGGGCTCACTGATGAAATAGGGACCCTCTCAAAGTTCTCAATGTGGGGTCAGCGGTGAACAACAGCCAGGAAGTCCGTAAAAAAATTAACAAAACTATAAAATTGCACTGCATTTTAAAAAAATAGAATGGCAAGAGGCGTTAGAGGTATCTGTGTATGCTTACTAATCTCTGCTCTTATCATCATAATCTTCATTTCCCAACCTAATTAACCGCAAGACAATTTAAATAAATGTAGTTCGGCTGAAGCCTTTGTAGTTTGCTTTTTCTTTAGAAACTTGTTCATTAATATCAATTATTTACAGGTGTTTTCAGATGTAATAACTTCTTTAACTTAACAGTTAGCGATGGGTTCTCCCCTTCTCTGCTGCTCTGTGCTCCTCAGTGCGTCAGAAATCCAGTTAGTCCCCTGCCTCCTTTAGTGATAAGTGTTCATGTACTAAATGCAACTTGTCATTTGATACGTTGGAGACTGGGATTAGTGAATTTGGAGATGTGGCTTTGCACCAACCAAAGAAAAACATTAGCTGCAGTAGTTACCCAGGCCATTGTAATTAGTGCGGGCTGACCTAGCGTAGCTCCTGCTAGCATCAGCTTTCCCCGAGCAGCTGGGAAACTCTATCTTATCTATGTTTTCCCAGTTTTTTTTTGTACAGTCATTGCTGGAGAGATAGTTTATGTTATGGTGTCAGATATAACCAATCACTGTGAACAAACATCCCACCCTAATTCTCTTTTGTTCCCTTGCTCGCTTTGTCTAGTTTTCATATGGTCAATTCGTCTTTCATCAAAACAAGATGTACCGAAGATATAATAATGCCAACACTCAATTCAGTTACATGGAATGTACATAGCATTCATCATCAATCCACAAAACACTTAAACCACCAATAATCTCAGAAACATACTAAAGTAACTCAGAATAACAATTCCTTAAAATTTAACAATAAAAATATTCTCACTGATGGAGGGGTTAAGCAAAGTATCTCCCCTGTAAGGAGTCCCCGATTCAAAAGATTTTAAGAAGCACTGCTCTTAAAATCTGAGAAGGAGTCTGAGAAGCATGGGTCAACACTGAACCAAAGCAAAAAGATTTATACACACACACACAGGTCTCAATCAGATGCCAACTTACCACAAGACGAATGTCTCTTATTTCTCCAATCCCCACATTAACCTTCTTACGCTCGTTAACAGGTAGGCGGATGTTGAGTAGATAGTACTTGTGCGCTACACTGCCAAGTTCCATGAACGGCAGCAGGTCACACTCATAGTAACGTCCCTCATTGTCAAAGGTCTGGAAAAACCAACAGTGAAACATCAAATCTGGTTTAAGACGCAATGATATGCTGATAACAGATATACCTTAAAATATCTTTAGTAATATTAAATGCACAGTCCAGAGACTTTTAGTCCAGCTTAACAACGAGACATGCATCTTTTTATGAAGGAACATGCTTTAGTGACCAGCTGCAACTCTTACCAAACTACCCTTAACCTAGGTTACAAATCCAATGTATGCAAACTATTATTGCTATTATCACTTAAAACTCATAATTATTAATGCAGCATTGTGGCACGACAAATATTCCCAGACCAACAAATCATGTAAGTTTATATGGACTAAAACAAAACTTACATCATTATCCTTTTAATTTTATCTAAATAACTATTAAAAATGACTACCTGATCTACCTAGCCTCAAGCTTGTTCTTGAAACCGCCTGAGATTCAAGAACAAGACAAGACTGGAGACTTTGCAAAAATTTCATTGCAATTAGAGGTCTTCTAAAAGACAAGGAACAGTGAGTGTCGGGTCCACACCTTGGCAATATTGAAGTTGCAGTTGAGCTTCCTCTGTTCAAAAGAGTGCGCCATCTCTGTCCACTCGCTGATCGTGTCATCTCTGTAAGCCAGTCCCACGTCAACAGTGGCCACCGCGCCATCCTCTGGAATTATTTAAAGCAGCAACAATTCACTTTCAGATCAGTTCAATCATTTAATTGACAAAGTTATTTAATTTAGACGTCAGCTGGCACCAAAATTGATGGATAAATTAAAATAATGACTAGTACAGAGTACAGAACGTATGTCTTCCAAAATGGAAAAATACACAGAAATCATAGTTAAATGCCTATTCCCCCCCCCCCCCCCCCCCCCCCCCGACTCTAAACTTGGGGCAGTAATTTTCCTTGTGATGGAATAAAATTAAGTCCTGATGACAGACATCCATGACCTTTTAATTACTAGACCGGCAAAATGACGACACAGGGAGACGTTCTCCCACTGCAATCTTCAGATGATAGGTGTCCATCACAAAGGAAATAAGCGTGACAGTTTATTCATTTCAGTCCTTAAGAATCTCAGCTTCATTGCGGGAGTTCTACCGGAAACCATCAGAGCAGCTTTTCTGTTCATTTGAAAATTCTGTCTTTTAGGTCGTGAGCAAGTGAGATTAACTGGTTTATTTCTCAGCGTGTGAACATATTCCCCCAGTTCTGCATCGTGGGCCAAATCTGAGTCTCTTCCTACTTGACATTATCTCAAACAAGACCTCGAGTTGGCCTCCGACAGCCCGGTGAATCCAACAAAACATCCAAAGCCATGCTATTAAAACTGCATCTTTAGATCACGTTACACAGCCAAGTGTTCTCTCCTCCAGCCCTCCAGAGTGCCTCTTGTGCCGTTATGAAACAAGCTGGAATGAAGAGAAAGAAACCCAGTGGCCTGTGCTGTGAAAAAGAAGAGAAAAAAAAGTGGAGGGGGAGAGGGAACCAGATGAGAACTGGCAGTGATTGTCTCTGTAATACCCTTTACTCCGCCTTTGGACGAGCCAGACACCCTCAGATGTCGGCTCACTTCATGCTAACATTCCACTGCAGACCAGTGGCCATCGCTACGGAAACTAAGCCTCTTCAACAGCTGTGTTGTTGCTGGACCCAGACCAAAGGGTGCTTGGAGTACGGGTGGAGTGGGGTAGATGGGTGCAGTGTGTCTTTTCTCCAAACCAAAATTATTACACAGATAAGGTAAACAAGATGGCCTTGGCTTCATTTGCCATATAGCCATGGAACAGTTTACGCCCTACCTTTGACACACAGTTTTCTCGCCAGATTTTCAATAGATATATGGAAGTCATTTTGTTTATCCTCCAATGCGGCGCCGCAGATTTTGGAGGTGGAGATTATAAACATTTTATGCCAATGAATTGATTTGAGATAATAGGATCAGCAAAAACTTTGTTTGAGGATTTCCTATAATTTAATTGAATGAAGAAAACCTGCAAAGTATATTTTTAAGAACTGCAATCCAAGACTATATTTTTTTTTAACCAGAAAAAAAAAATTTTGGCAAAAATGTTTTGCACTAAGATTATTATCTGATCATAATTTCTTAGAGACAAATATATGAGAACCCAACAATGACCACAACAATCTTCAAGCTTGCTACATGTGGATAGCGTTTAAGTTCATCAGTGTATGGCTGGATCTCATTTTGCAGTAAATAGGTGACATCTGGCGGACGGATCTGGCTCTTTTTTCAGACCTTGAGGGTAAGTTAGCAGAAAGAGATCTTTAAACAATTTATGAAAACATGCCCGAGTTGTTTAAAGATCGAATCCTACTTTGCCAGTACTGAGTACTCAGTGTGTGCTGTGGATGCAGCATCCACAGCACACACACCTTCTCACAGCACCTCCTGTACCTCAGAGAGATAAAAAATCTGGCAACGTCTCTAGCATCTGGCAGAAAGACTCATCTATGTTTCAGGCTGATTCACTGACTAGTCTGTGTGGCAGCCAGGCCATAAACAACCCACAGCCCTGAAAACATTTCTGCCGAGGATGTGAGACAACAAGATAGGATAATGAGTAGGCTACTGATGTTACAATTGTACCTTGCTTAGATAATCCTTTCCAGAGAGGCTAGGTAATAGATTACACCAAAATCTTCCAAAAGATTTGTGCTGTACAGAATGATCTATTCTGAGCAGCTTTGTTTTTGTGAGGATTACACATAATCATAACGGTGGATTTGTATCCAGGTTTATGAGTACCTGTATTTTAAAATATAAAGCTCAAGTTGACATTAACCTAAATGTGTATATTCTAACCTAAATGGTGCAAATCTCACTCTTTCCTGGTGAGAAAGAGTTCAAAGACATTCTTATCCCATCTTTCAGGATTCCAGGCCCCCTACCAGGACATAAACCCCGCTTTCTTCAATATACAAGTCTTCTCTCTCCCCCTTTCTTCCACCTCAAGCAAGGACATGCTGTGGGTTACTTCACAGCAACAGCGCCGTTTCATTCTGTGCAGGGATTCAAAATGGGTTAGAGTAAATTTGCTTTTGGAGTTTCCCCACCGTGCTAGAAGAAGAAGAAGTGTTCAACAGGCGGGTGAATGGCAAGATCTCACACTATTTATGGAGCTATATGGTCTCCAACATTCTCTTCGGCTGTGATTCAGCTCATGATCTCCAACTAAAAGAGCTTGAATATCATGAAGAAAAGCTGTACCACATAGCAGAAATCATTAAACATGCTATTATTCCAACCTGCCACAGTGTAAAATGTATAAATCAACTAAAGTGAGATAGCTTTTTATCCCGAATGGATGTACTCATTTGGTTAAGATCACATGATGGTATAACACTTCTCATTGCTCAGAGACAAACAACAAAAAACACAAGTTCAGATTACCTCTCTACGTACATTTGTCTGATGGATGTCTGACAACACATACAAAAGCCCCCCAGAGTCTTTAGAGAACAAGCAGCAGGACATCCATCATTGTTAGCTGCCTTTCAATGTAACAGAAATCCAATCTACTGACGCCATAAGGGTGATAGACTGATATAAAAGCACAAAACAGCAGCCTTTTACCACAAATTGAAGGGATAACTTGTAGAAGTGAAAAGACTCTGCACTTGGATTCGTGAGTGATTAGATGTGACTGCGGAGTTCAATATTTCAGATGCAAGCTTGGTCACACTGCGCATCTGCAAATTTTTGTATCCAGATTGTGAGGAAATGACAGAAGAAAAATAACCTTAGAGACTGGAAATAAAATTTAGCACAAAAGAAGTAAAGTAGAGAAATAGGAAGAGAAATGTAGCACACCGTGACCACACATGATTTAAATAAATGAAACCATTATTAAACTGTTTACCACAACCTACTTGACTCTAGGTTAGCCTAGTTAGACATGGCAAGCATATGCACAAGACAATACAACGATTCCTCCCTCTGATAGACCTTCACGTTGTGGAGGAGAAACAGTAACCGTTTGGTCCTCAGCCTTAAACTCGTAAACCTCATTTCTCACCAATCTGGTTGTACAGCTTGAACGCAATGTCAAACTGCAGGATGACCAGCACGAACTGGAACCAGGGGCTCATCTCCCTGTTAGGCAGAGGAATGTGGGCAGCAAAAACAATGTTGTTGGCCTCAATCTTCTGGGCCACGGCCTCATCAAAGCTCCGGATCTTATCGCATTGGTTAGGTCCCCAAGGCATGAACCATTTGGTTTCCTGTCGGTGCTTGGTTGTGTCCACACACTTCATCGCAAAGTAGTGGACCGCGGTGGTGGGGCTGGGAGCTGGTGAGACAAAGGCAAATGGGAGAGATGTTAGGACTGAGTGTCACATATAAATAAAGAGGCAAAGTGTTTCAACTTCCTGACGAGCCAATCAGAAGAATAAAGCACACCAAACTTTGCATTAAAATTAAATATTTATATAAATAAATCTGGAAGCCTGTGGAAGAAACAGCGCATGGACATTATTAATATCTTAGCAACCACAAGTAAAAGTCAACAGGTTGGTTTTAAGCATAGGCAGTTCAAACACTTTGCCAGTTAGTTTTAACAATGTTTAGAGAGTCTGTCAGTGTCTCTCTGTGTCTCTCTCTCTCTCTCTCAAAAATTCCCAAAAGCCCTCAGGCACCAATTACACTGTTTAAGCATTGACATTCATGAGATCGACAACGCTAGTGTTTGTAGTCTCAACTCACAGGATTTTATTAGTGCTTGGGAAAATATGTGGTCTCCTGTGGGTAAAAACTGGAGTTCTGGTGAGAAACATCAGACGGTCGGGAGTCAAAGTGTAGCCTGAAGACAAAGAGCTAAACTCACAGGGGGGGTTTATTAGCATCACATAGCGAGTGGATGTCAGAAATCTGTGTGGCCAGCCTGTTTGATATCTGTGAGCAAGGATTTCCCCTCTAGCCCTCTAAGTACAGCACAGGGTTCAGCCATTTTTGCATCACCTGCACTAGGAAAGCATTTAAACCACTTGACTTTGATGCAGCCATAACTCACATTGCAGTCAGTAAGAAATCCATAGAGTTATACCCGATATTTTACATTTGACGTGTTGGTAGTGCTGCACAGCTCTCAAAATTGGGTCAGACAGACATTCCTCGAGGAGACAATGAAACGGGACTGCATTTTAGAATATTTTTCTTTATTCCTTTTCGAAAAAGACCGACCAGAACAAGGATAAATTAGAAGAAGCTAGGTTAAGTTTTAGAATCGAAGTCTATTGAATCCGAGTACGATCCATCTTTTCATTCATTTAAATCCAGGGAAGTCAAGAAATAAAGTCACCTGTATTGTTCACATCAGTAAATACAAGATGCTTGTTTCTCATTTAAAGAAATATTACTGTCAAGGAAGATTTGACATTAAGACATTGCATTGCAATTATGCCAATATGTAACTTAAATGTGTTCTACTTTAGCAACTATGGCTAAACTTTAAGCCACTGATGGGCATGGCAAGAGCAGGAAAGCCAATTATTTACAGGTGTGGTGTATATAGAGGCTGATTCAATTCAAGAAACACAGGTGTGCCTTGATTTGGTGACAATTAAAGACCCCTCAGAAATGTACAGCTGTGTAGCATAGCTCCTGTCTTGAGTTTACAGGAAGCATGTACGCCGTTAACCTTGAATTGAATGTTCATCTCATCAACATGTCACAACGACCCACCATGTGTACTACATGAGTTCAGGACCTCCTGCTTCGCTCCCTGAAGGGTCGTCCACCAATGTTGTGAATAATCATGAGCTATATAGAAAGAGTGACCCTGAAATCCAAGTCCTCTGCCGTAACCGTAACAGGTATAACTCTCCTTTATGGAGAGTTGAACCTCCCAAGAATTACAAAACTTGACCATCTTTGGTGACATTAGCAGAACATTTTTACAATCACCAACTGTATGACAACAGTATGGAGAAAACGGACACTGTGGTAGTGGTAATGTATGGGAAAGAGCCATGAGAAGGCAAGTAAGAAATTGCTTAGTGGTAAAAGACGCCACTTCAGTGTATGGTTAATTTAATCTGAACAAATAGATTGGGTTTTAGAGGCCTGCCATGGACAAAAGAAATGCCGACAGCTGCTCAGAGCTGTTGCAATCCAGAAATCCAACAGCATTATTTGCCAGGAATTAATAATAAAAAACAGTTTCCTCTTTTTCTATGTGTAGGCCAGACTTCAAGTCCCACAATCAGCCTCCAAAACAATTTAAATAATAAGGATGGGGGATATAGCTGTATGTTTCAGACCAAACTAAGAGTATACACTGCAGTATATTTATATTTTGTATTCTATATATTTAATTATTAGATCAAACCCCATAATGCCTATAAACCCTGCTCACCCATTTGGTTAAGCAAATTTTGAGTCAGTATTTCTTGTCAAAAAATGTGTGACACTTGACCAAACCTTTTAGTAGTATGATCCAGTGGCAGCATGATGCTAGAGAGTAAAGGGCCACGGGTGGAGCCCTGGGGGACACCAAAGGTCAAAGGGGCCACCAAGGAGGAGCCATTAACCAACAATTTTTCAATGAAACACAAAATTTTATGATTAAATTATTTTATGAATCTATTTTAGCTTTTTAAAACATACTTTACCAAACAATTTGTCATGTTATGGTAAATCTAGAGTGACTAGGATATAGAATAAATAAAATATGCAAAAAAATAATTCTTGGCAAAGACATTAAATTACATTTATTTGGGGAGAAGTAGCTCAGTGGCCGTCTCGCAATCGGAAGGTAGCCGGTTCGAGTCCCATATCTTGTCGTAGAGTCCTTGAGCAAGACCCTGAAACCCTAGTTCCCCGGGCGCTTCAAAGGGGCCGCCCACTGCTCCCTCAGGGATGGGTCAAATGCAGAGAAATATTTTCATTATGTTGTACTGTGTATGGCTTTATGTGATCAATAAAAGGATTTTTTTCTCATTATTAAAGGGTTAATAAAAATTATAATAATTTTACTACAAACAGCATCCCACATTTTTCTAGCTGTAAGCTCTGCAGCACTGCAGAGCCATTAAATTTTAAATCCAAAAAAAGCCGAGGAGAAAAAAGCCGAGATCTGAATACCTAAAGCCATATGTGACACATGCAGGCAAACTCCACAAGCTCTAATTACATATTACTGTCGAGGGCACTAGTGGGAAGTCCTGAATCATGGAGGTGAACATCAAAGCTCCACATTCAGCTCATGATAAGGATTAGCATATATCCAAGAAGACCAGAAGCTGTTACTGTGATCAAAAAGATCAACAACTCCTGAGAAGGAATATATTTAGCTAGGACTTTGCAGAATTTCCATAGCTACAACAAAACTCTTAAAAAGGAATGAATCAGAGCTGATTGTACCAGGAAACCAAAAGAAACATTTACACAACCTTTTGGTAATGACACGCTGCATAAACATTCAACTGTGTGGGTTAACCGGTGTGTAAGAGTACATAACGAATCACAAGCAAACACAAAACAACATGACATAATAAACCCAGTTATCCGGAACTCCTTTGATTTCAATCCCCTGTCTGACCCCGTGAGTCCATCAGCCCACCGGCTCCTCTAGTCTCCATTGCAGTGTGTCCAGAATAATGGCCGTCCCCTCAGCCTGCTGACCCCATGCCGTGTTCCTGAGTCTGTCGGGAAACAAGGGGAGAAAAACCCCTTTCTACTCAATTATCCCTGCCGCCCTCGGCCACCAAGCAAACACAAAGGAATCTGGCTTCATTAAAACTATCTCAGCCAGGAATGAATCAAACAAGCTAATTTATCAGCAGCCATGTGAGTGAGAGGGAGGCTGCAGGAAACACTGGACAGACTCCGGGTTGGGAGGAATGGATGGGTTCCGGCTGGAGAAAAAAAAAATCTCTCACATAAACTCAATTCCCATCAACTCTGCGTGTTTGTGAATGAGAGGGAAGATGTGAAGAAAGGTGACAGCAACTCTGATGCAGTCCTCAAGGCAAAACTGTAACTTTGACAGCAGTGTGTGTGAGTGTGTAAAATTTTATATTTCGTCTGTATGGATAGAAATGAGAGTAGGGGGAAGGGGAGAGGTAGAAACATGAATGTTCTGCCTGTGAGGCCATGGGGATTTGTGAAGGATTCATGCAGGAGGAGAAGGAGTGAAAGGAAGGTAGAGATAGTGCCTGGGGCCCCACACAGTAGACAGACATTATATAGGGGAGGAGGGAGTGAGGAGGAGGAGGAGAGTGAGAACATTCGAGTTTGGATCAGAGGAGTGAGATCACACAAAGGTTGGATGAATTCCTGAGAATGTGAAATTATAATAAAGTGTAGACCAAGAAATGGAGGCATGTATTATGTAAACACCTTGACCCAAAGCTGTGAATAAGCTGAAGAGGAAGTTTTTCCACATCTCAAAGTTGGCGCTGATCCTCTTCTCTTTCATGTTCAAACATGTTTGACGCGAACAACAGACGTTTAACTTTAAGCTTGGAGCTTTTGAACCGTTTAGAAGCGCCGTAATGTTTAAAAATCCGACCCTATAGACGCGCAAAAATACAATGGAGAAAGAGCAGTGAAGATAAAAAAAGGAATAAAAAATTTCAGAAAAGGGAAACTTACCAATTAAACCTCCGACCATGAAGGAAAACGCCTGGAAGAGAAGCAGAGTAACTCCCATTATCACCAACTTTTTGGTGCTCATGTTCTCAATAATAGCCCCCGCCATGGCGAAGGAAAGGTTGGAGTGAAAATATCACAGCGATCCACAAACAAACAATAATGTGGAGCAGAAACGTTGCATCAACGAACGAACGAAAGAAAGCAGGCCCCCCTCTGCCGCTCAGCTCCGGCTCTCAACTTCGAAGGAGGAAGAAAAAAGAGGAGTCACATGACCGAGAAGCTGTGAGCTTTAAGTCCGAGCAGCGCCAGCAGCGCCAGGAGAGACCTGAGTGGAATCAGAAGCTGGAGACACAGGTTAGTGTCTCTGAATGCCTGTAATAGCCCATCCAGCCTGCAGGGCTATTTAAAGGGAGACTTTATGTTTAGTTCTCAATCACCACATCAACACATTGTCATCCGGAACCTATTCTTGACTGCCAGCAGGAATAGATGTGACGTTTCATGTCAACAACTAAATGAGTAGATACACCTCTCACCAAAAGGTTTGCTTAAAGATTTTATCGGAGCCATAACCAGGTATTTTAATAATGTAGGGGACCCCCCCCCCCCCCCCCCCCCCAAATAAATAGAATCTATTCATAAATTATTTACACTTTGCTCTAGATGTCCGATAGCATTGACGTCATTTGTATGCTCAGTAAAATCATTGATGCATTTTTCTGAATTAACAACATTATTAAGTCCTTTACATTGAAGAGGATCACATGCTACTCTTTGTCACATGAAAAGTTCTTGTCACCAAGTTAATTTTGGTGAGCCAAAGCCGACTAACAGAAAAGCGCAGAAGCGTAATGCATTCTCTTGAGAATATTTTGCCTGTTTTTATTAGTTAAATCTACTGCTTAAATGTGGTTAGGCATATTTTGAGTCACTGTTTCTTAATGAAAAATGTTTGCAACTTCATAAAATGGCCCAGCGGCCGCATGTATGAGCTAAAGAGAAGTGGGCAAAGGACGGAGCCCTGGGGGTCACCACAGGATAAGTGGGCCACTGAAGAGGAGGCTTTAAACATGGCGGCTGTAGATCAGTGGGGAGAGTGGCCGCCTCCTCATCGGGAGATCAGAAGATAGCAGGTTTGAGTTCCAGCAGGGTCTACTTGTCGTAGGGTCCTTGAGCAAGACCCTGAAACCCTAGCTCCCTGGGCGCTTCAAACTGGCCGCCCACTGCTCCCTCAGGGAGGAGTCAAATGCAGAGATAATAGTTGCACTATTTTGTATTGTGTATGGCTGTATGTGATCAATTAAGGAAACAAAAAAAACTGAGAAAGTTCTATTCAATGAAGTAGGATTTTCTTTGGGTCATGTTCTGACAGCAAGTTATTGTCTCCCAGGATTTTATGCATTTTATCGTTGGTTATTATGATTCTCTAGAGGATGTGATAAATTACTATGTGCTTCTGTTCAAAATTGTCTATTGTGATTTCCTGCATCATGTTGTCTAAAAGTTTTACATGGATATGGACAGAACCCTTCATGCATGTTCTGTCTTCATTCTGTACGTGTTTGACAATAATGAAAGCAAAAAGTGCCACGAAAACCTTAGGAGGCAGTGTAGCTATAAGGCACGTCTATATATCGCAATGTATTTAAAGACCTCACAGATCACCACCTTTAACGTCACTGCCGCTGCAGGAATGTTTCAGTGTCAAAGTAAAGGAAGCATGGAAGTAAAGTATGTGAGAACTGAGGGGTAAATGTTTGAAACAAACATAACTACTAGATGGAATATAAATGAGCCTTCACTATAATATTCTACAATACATAATTGTTGCATGTGCTTCAACAGTAACAACTTACTCTCATTTTTTTCTGTATGACTGGTGGAATTTTTGACCCAATAGACAGTTTTCAGCTCTGTAATAATATATTGTTATTTCTGTGGATAAACACAATAAATTAGCATGGAATGCCTGTTTTTGTTTTACAGTGTGTTGTACATGTCAATTCTCACAGAATGCTCATGAATCTTATACATTTTTCTGGTATTTATAGTCCCTACAGAAATTTAATAGATTTCTTAGTGGAAAATACAGGGAGTGTTTATTGTGAAATTGATAAAATGTCTTATTATTATTATTATATTCTGATTGTGTTGCACAAGCTGACCAACCATCCACAGTTGACTTCATGGCACATGGCACGTCTTTGAGATCCATTGGTTCTTCTTTATTGATTAATGTAACCTTTTATGTTTGTTTGATTTGTTTTTTCTAAGAAGTGTCTTAGAAGTTTTTTCCACATCGTCGAGGTTTTAAAAACACAGACCCAATTTGAGTTCACTTTTAACTCTCTATTTTAAAACATTGATCCACGTCTTAGTAAAGCGCAGATTTAGTGATAATTCAAAACATACAAGGTTATCTTAAAATTTGCTTAAATTCTTGTGAGTAGTCTGAAAACATAATTCTTACAGATGACTGATGAAGCTCCTCATCAGTCATCTGTAAGAAGATATATAACCCATCATTTTAAAAAGTTGAGGTTTGCAGAGATATTGACTCCACCCAGTATGCCAACATCCCTGGCATTGTGCTGTCCACATGCTGGAGGGGCTGTTAAGTTCTGAGGAGGCCAGCAATTATCCCCGACCCAACCATTGAAAACCTGCAGGTTGTTTAACTGAGTGAGACCAACAGCAAGAACCCAAACTCACAAACACAGCAGCAAATCCAGGCAGCTCTAAATGAAGAGCGGCGCGCCATCCCACAGAATGACTTCCAGAGGTTGTGCCAGTCCATGAGGAAGAGGAAAATTACTGCTGGAGCAGCTGCTGTTTGAGGATGGACCAATAACTGATTTACAAAATATTGTATACTCTAGTTGTGGCACCGTAGAAATGTGCGGTACTGTTTGGTGTCTTTTTGGTCTCTTTGTTTTGTCACTGAAAATTAAAAGGTTTTTAAGGACAAAAAGTGTGGGTTGTTATTCACATATATTTCCGTCTTACCTTCTCCTCTCTAGCCCTCTCCTTCAGCGCCCCTACTCCGCCTGTCTCTATAGTCTCATGCCCTGTCTATCTTTTATTTCTTATATTCTCTTCTTCTACTCAACTCTTCTCCGCAGCTATCCCATCATTTCCTTTCCTGACATGCATATTTTAATCATTTTCAGAATACTTCAAAAAAGCTTTTGCAACAGCAACATAACATCAACAGCAGAATAATACAAGATATCTTCATATTACATACATATTCATATTTATACTTTTTGAGTTATTTGAAATTAATGCAGTGCAGCATAAAGTTTGACATTCATTGCATTTAAACACAGCAGTTGAAAAACGCCGTCTGCCGGGATACAAATTCCAAACCACATGCAGAAATGCAATATCCTAAACAGTGATGCAATAACCTGTAGTAAAAATAATGATAATGACTATAAATATTCTGCTGTGATTATGATAAGATTATTTTTGGACAGAGGTGTTTGGTTGCATGTTGTATTTAGCAATTTATCAATATGTTGAGGTATTTGGACATATTTGAATATTGGGGAAGATGTGTGCCCTTTCAAAAATAACAATTACTACTTTAATAATGCATATGTATTAGGGTTGTGGGGAGAAAACAACCAAATATTGTCTTTACGATAGTGCAGGCTTTGGGGTTTTCTGTCTCATGAAATGATCTTATTCATCATATTAAAGGAGATCTTCACTAATTTATGGCTGTTTAAATACTTTTCCTGAGTTTTTTTATTTTTTTTATTTCTTAGTGATATTTGTTGAAAAATATCAGACTAAACATTCACTCCACAAAAACAGCTACTGAAACATCTCCATAAGCACAATGTCTTTGTTCCTTGGGAGGGTCAATCATGTACTAAACTCCTAAAAATCCCAAAAGTCAGTTATTAAAAAGCCAGTTGTCTGACACCATCTTTTAAAATCTTACCAGAACTTTACTGACCATGGTCTGTGTCTGGTTAATAGCTATTTTTATGTGGCTGGAATTAAATCAAGTAAAAAGGGAATATTCTCATTTAACCATACATTAAGGACTTCTGCTGTATTCTTTTTTTCCCCTGATACAAATAGAGTTTTTACATATCATTATAGGATATTTTATTATTATTATTGTCATAAATGTGGTTCCTTACAGAATTCGTATTATCACAAATAGAATCAGTCTCATTCAGTTTTGAAATACTGAGAATTTTATTTAAAAATCAGCAATGTGAGCATAACAGGGCAAGTAATAAAGAGCTGAGATGAGCACACAGTTTACAATTCATAAGCACAAAATCTGACTTCTCGCAACATTGCAGTACCGATGATAAAACATTGCAAATGTAGGCGCAACATAGTAATAGGTTAACTGTATTATATAGAAGTTTACTGGAAGTTTATTATGAAAAAAAGACAGAGTAATGCATGATAAATGTTTCCCACTGGCTAAAATGGCTTCCTTTCCTTATTTACCTGTCATACTATGGGCTTAAAGACATCAGTCAACCATCTGTATAAATTAATGTTGTTATTTAAACCCACGTGTGCACTGATGTGATGTTTTCCCGTTTATAACGTCCTCCAACTTGAGAAAGGCATATAGGCAGCCGTTCAATCTGATAGATGCTTCACTGGTTTTGGCACTGATGAGTTAAAATACAATAGTACGTGCTTGAAAGGTAAGGTGTCAGACTGGTAGAGAGAACCTGAAGTTCTGTGTTCAGAAAGCAGGCAAACATGGATAATTGGAATTAGGCCCGCCCAGGATATATATGTAATATAATGTTTTCAAAATGAAAGTCTGCGAAAGAGAGAAATGGCTCTGTTCTGCTAATCATGCGGTCTACATGCTGTGACAACCTGATTTTTTTTAACGCGAGCTCCCAAAACTCATACAACCCCATAAACACTCACTTCTGTTTCTGCTCACCGATTTCTGCGCTGCGCGTCAAACACTTCTGTAAATGTGAGTCAGAGTTGAGGCCAGCTCTGTCATAGCAGAATATATATTTATGGCCAAAAACATTTTCTTTTGCCAATAGGCTTTATTATTTGTTCTTTCACAATTTATTGAAGTTATTATAAACCCAGGAGTACTGAGGAAAACCTGCGATTTATTTTTCTTTGGATTCTCTTTGTGTTTGAACTGAACTAAAATTAACTTTAAAAGACTATGGAATTCATTTTGAGGACTTTTGATTTACATGAAGGAAACGCAAGCGGAGTTTAATGTTGGATTTACTTTTTGAATTAACATTGAGACTGTGGGGATTTGGGAGATCTATTTCTGTTTGGAAATATATAATATATGGTTATTTTTTAAATTCAGGTGGGGGATATGAACCGATACATTATCTATATTCAAGTGACTTTATTTTGAACCAACAACAGACTTAACTATCTTTTGTTGTAGAGACAAGTAAGGTGTATCCTTTTTTGCATTTAAAAGTCCGAAAAAAATGACCGATTGCTGGGCACCCCCATATATTTGTCAGGCCCCCCAGTTACTTTCCTCTAGATTCGGATCTAGGAAAAAAGGGCACGGATTCTTCCCAGTGGGTCTGTCTCCCACATCTTGTCATCCCAAGCCTGGAACCAGCCGATGAAAGTTGGAGGCTCTGCTCCCTGTTTGATGGTGGTGATGGGCAGTCCTCTGCGACCACAGGGGTCCGAGTCCACATACTCTTTTACTGCAAGACACAAAGTGGATATGGGAGGAGGAAATCCAAGAAGAAGAGGCAGGAAATCAGAAATGTAAACATCTAAATTTGAAATATCCAAAGTGGACAATGAACATATGAGACTTCCTCATCAGCTCATGTATCGAACACATAAAGACAGGAGACCCTTTAGAGATACGGAGAAATGTCAGCCTTTTACTTATACTTTTGTTTCCTGCCATTTAGCTGATTCAAGTTCGATGTTCCGTCTCCTTTTAGCTCTACCTCCCGATTGGAAATTCTGGCACTTTAGCTAAATGCACTGTGATCAGGAGTTTGTCATTAACTTTGTCGGTCTGCTGCTGAGGCTGTTCAGGGGGTGTTACCAGCACAGGGGTGGAAATGTGGACAATTCACTGTGATATACAATTGCCCTGTATCACAGGATTACTTAACGTATTACAAATTATTTTTGAATAATGACGCCCACTCTCCAGGACTGACAGACCCACTTTAGGATTCTGAATCATAGCGTCTCCCAATACAGGGTGAATTGATCATTTAAATTTAAACCAAAGTGACTTTCTGAGTGATGGCTTTGTAACTTCACAAAAATGGTCAGTTGGCTATATTTGCTACTTCCTACTAAGGTTTCCCGGCACTCACCTATTTTAGGAGCTCCGGTCTTCTCCACTGCATTGGCATCATTGCCGACCCAAAGGAAGATCTACAGGGAGGAGAAAGACAGTTACTCCAGTGGTCTCCATTCAGGCAGAGTTCTTAGATGGCTCTGGGTTGCATAAAGGACAAATCAAAAAATTTAAAGCTTTCTTCAAAATCTCACACTGAAGGCAGAGCGCTCTTCTTACCTGGTCCCAAGTATCCAGGAGCATGACATCATCAGTTGCCAAATCTGACTGAGTAAAGTCTCCTGGTACTTCTTCAACCTGATGGACAGAGCAGAAGAAAAACTCAGACTGACTGTGTAATTTCATATTTCATTTTGAATATAACTGTGTTTAAAGGGTAAACAAAACTAAGCATGTCACACCTGTAACATACTGTATGCATAGGTATAGGCAGAATTTTAAATATACATATGCATATACATTGTCACAGGCATAGACATAAACTTACAACAAGTGTTCCACTTTTGTTAGAGCAGCCAAACAGACGTGGGGGCTTGACCACGTTCTGCAGACTCTTTGAGGTCTGGTACTCCTTCTTCCCACCAAGAGCAGACCAAAAATCAGCTGGGAGTGCAAAGAAAATACAACCATCATTTCAAAGTACATTTTTCTATATTGAATTCATTGTTTGTTGTAATTGATTGAAATTAATCAGATCTTCTACCAAGAAAGATATATTCACTCGGTCCATGGGCCAAGATGCACCCTTTTATCAGATTTAATGGAAAATGACAGGCCGTAAATATATGAGAACCAGTTGATGCAACTTTTTTAGAAAAGCTGAAATGCATGGTGAGACGGCAGGGAGTAATGACACACGACTGTAGGCTAAGTATATTTCCTTCATCAGAACAATAAGTGGAGGTTTTCAAAGAGTTTGGTGGTTTTATTCCTCAAGCATAATGAACCCTTTAAATCAGATAGAACCCAATAATTTAATCATTTTTCCTTTAGTGTTTTATTATTGTCTATTTTTTATTGTCCTGAGTCATGGGTATAATATTTATACAGTCTACAATATTGCTAAAATATCAGACATGGCCCATACAGTATATAAAATAAAGTATTGTTTACACATGGGATGCATTTGCAACAACGATGCTATCATTGTTTCCATGTTTCAGATACAGTAAACTCGTCCACTGAGGACACCCACCTGACTCCTTGCCCTCTGACATCTGGCGGGGATTGCCACCCAGTAAGCCCACCACATGCTTGGATGCCTCCATCTCCTCATCACTGGCACCCAAACCGCGCCACACAAACAGTGCAGTCTGGCTCTTCAGCACGAACACATCGTTGGTGTTCATATTGGAAGCAGACGCCTCGACCTGAGGTGATACAGGAAAAGATGGAGCACAGGAATCTATGCTCTGACGGTACAATTCCATGTTCTGGCAGGCAGCTCACCTCCACAGCACGGGTAGCGCGGGAGGAGCTCTGTCGGATGTGGAAGAGGCGAGTCCTGTTGGTCTGCGACTGTCCACCTCTGCGTGAGGTTCCTCCGCTGTGGATGATCATGGGTTTGCCCTGGAACAAACTCATCAGGTGTGGAGGCTCCTGGCCCTGAGTCACTCTCACCTGTGGAGGAAATCATTGAAAGACTTCAGCATGAAAGTTGCTGGCTCTTATAAGTCTCCTGGTCCAGACCATAGGTGTTTGGAATATGACCTGAATTTTTGGGATGTATCATGTCACAGTTTTTGCTAACCATTATTGAATTTATTATAGATACAATTAAGTGTTTTGGCCCTGGTTGAGTTTCCAGTTTCTAGTCACTCAGTCACTCTCTCTCTCTCTCTCTCTCTCTCTCTCTCTCTCTCTCTCTCTCTCTCTTTATCTCCTGCAGCCGATCACTGCAGGATTGTTGTATTGTGCGGACAGGCTTTGATTTCTAGTGACTCTGTGTGTTCCCATTTAAAGACTTACCTGCTCCAGACCCTTGACATCCACCACAAGGGTTTCAATTGATTTCAGTTAATATCATCTACACTACTATCAGATCTGTATTCTGCTTCTGGACCTGAAACTAACACTCCAATAGATTGTAACAGTTTCAGTTTGTAATGTTGTACTAATCATTATTAAATGTATTCTATTATTTCAGATATTCAGACGCCTTTTTACTCTCCAGCACCCATTGCTTCGTATTATTTTATGAACGACCTGAAATGCTCTTTGTCGTGTTGGTTGTGTAATCCATCACATTAAAGTAACATCTCCATTCATTTTTCTAATGTAACAATCCTTTTGTTGCTATTGTTTTAAAGTAAAGACATTTGTAAAGTCATATAACACAACTGGAATGTAGACAAATGAATCAAAACACTACGACCCCTTTAACGGATTACAAAAGTCAAATCTCTTTCCATTTAGAGTTGTAAATGATTCTCTGATTTCTGGAATCAGAGAAGGAGCACATTTAAAATTTCTCAACAAACACAGCAGGTTGGATCACAAAGTTCTGATATAAAGCACATACAATTTGCATATTAGAATAACTGGGTGCTACTTTATGGAAGATATGTGTGAAATAATATATTTATTATCTCTTTATTCCCATCTTATCATTAATGAAGGTTTGTTTTGATGCTTGAATCACTGGGATAAAGTATGAACAATTAAATGAAACCAAACCTTTTTGAAGTAACTGATACAGTTTTCACTTTCACTACCTGACGTTGCTGCACTTGTTGCCCAACTGACTCATGACTACAGATATTGTGTGAATGCTGAAATTTTAATGAAGTATCTAAGGTAAGTGGAGAAGTGCAGCTATAGTGTTGAGGGGGAAAGAATAAATGAATATTGCAGTGGTGCTGCCGTCTGCTGGCTGACTGAGGGAAGTTCTTTTCCTGTCAGGACCGGCGCTCATAATGAGATTTTTGTTTTTCGTAAGCTGTGCTGAATTTTCTGTATTAACAGACATTGTTAGTTAATGTTAAACAAAACGTAAGAAACATGGGTGAGCTATTCTATTATCACTAAATTTGGAAAAGACACCACTACAAGAGGAACTCTGACAAATTAATGGGAATGCTCAGTCTTAATCATATTAAACTTTATTTTATGCTTTTATTTCCTCATCATTGCCTTTGATATAGACCACAGACCTTTTGAAAGGGACGAATCTGAAAGCAGTCAAGATAGTCCAACCTTATCAAAATGCATCAACATGACCTTTAACGAAAAATAAAAAGAAACATATTACTCCAGTTTTCATGATCTTACAATATTTGACTAATTACTTCCAAAGCTGGAGTGTATATCTGAGCTTTTTTTCCCTTATTCTTTCCCAGGCAGAGCCTGGTTTTCATCAAGCAGGAAACCACTGAATGTTCCCAGCTCATGCTTTTAGAATAAGAGGAACCAAATGTTTGCTTTTAGAACCTTTTAGCGTTGGTACAGCTTGCCGAAGGCCTTCAAGCTTGGTGGGTCTTTAGCCTCTTTTAATCCACCTATGTGAAAAGTTTTAACTTTCTGGTATATTTTTAGGACTTATCTATATTTTTAAGTAGTTTTTTACTTTTTATCCCGGTATTATTCACGGTTTGAAGCATTCACATTTTTAATGTTATTCCTTACACCGGTCTATTTTATTCATGCAGTATTGTTTATTGCATTATTATGTTTATGCTCCTTGCAAACCACTTCATAATGTTGGGTTTTGAATAAATAAGAATTGTTGCTATCACTAAGTAGGTTAAACAGATTTGAAAAGCCGATTCTTCTATTTGTGATGACATCTCATTTTACAACTTAAGTTCTTCAATATTACTCGACTAATTACTAAATGCCAGTGAAAATCTTAGCTTGTGTTTCTAAGTTCATATGAGTGCAATCAGAGTCAAGCTCTAACCTGAACCGGAGATCCTCCCATTGAGTCATCAAGCTTGATGGTGAGGACGGCTGACGCTCCCTTCTCATCTTGCGTGCTCTTCAGCCCCTGCCTGTCACAATAACACACACAGTCTGAAAGTCATGTGCACACTGGGTTTGAGTGCAGCAGGTGTGTACATTCCTTAATACAGCTGGAAATTACTACTTCCGGCATGATTTTCACCCATGTTTGTTTTTTGGTTGACCGGCTTGTCTACAAGATCATGCAAAATCAGCAGGACAGATTGAAATGTGGTGGGAGCGTGTGTCTTGTGCTAGAATAGAACCGAAATTTCTGCAATAGTGCAGAAATCTGGATTCACCAGATGTACATATATATTCTTAGTGGCTAGTCTGTCCTTTAAATTAGGATTACCGATGTATGAGTTGATTTAGTAGGAGACTGGTCTGAATGAAAGATAACTGTTGTGCTTTTGTGCAGGTATTGATTACCTTCAGTGCAATTCTAAAACTTTCACCAACTGGTTGAATTAATCCCTCATTTTACCCACCAGGTGTAAATGATGTGTTTCTCACGGCCTCCCAGTGTGTAGCTGTAGAGGATGAGGTAACAGTCTCCACCAAAGAACTGGCCATAGGAGCAGGGATCCACAGACACCATATCACCGCTCTCAACACGCCAGATCTAAAAGCCAAACAACATGGACGGTTGTGTCATGAACTTTCTCACAATGTTTCATTTAGTAGCTTTTATTAATTTAGTAGCTTTTATTTAAAAAATCAGCTAACTCTTACCTGGACCTTGCCCTTGCCATCATCCACCATGCCATGCTGAGCTGCCATGGCCTTGTTGGTGTGCAGGGTGGAGGCATCAAAAGGCACTTGAGGCACTTTCGCTATGCGTCCAATGGTGTAGGCCTTGCTGGGGCCCGTGGTCTCGTCTTTGTCCCTCCAGTCACCGAAGAACTGCTTAAAAAGGGTCGTCTCCGCTCCTGCAGGAAGAACCTGGATCTGAAACCGAAACAGGCCATGGAGAGAGTTCAGATTGTGCTTGATAATTCAATTTAATTCAATAAAGTCGCTTCTTAATGACATTATGAGGGATTTTGTTTCACTGGGATGTTTTAAATTAATCATATGAACTAGGCTTATGCTGTCATCTCCCACAGCATGAGTATGTCACCAAAAGCCCCACATCCCCTGCATTGTTCAAGCTATTCCCCTGATTGAACTCCTCAAAGGAATTGGACTCGTTTATAACCTCAAACAGTCCTTGTTGACTCAACTTAATTATTTCAATGCTCTCAGACTCTATAGTGACTCAATAATGAATAGATAGAGTTAACTATTTTTTCACACACAAACATAACAAGAGACAGATTTCCTTTAGTTAATTCATAGGCGCTTAATTTAGACACAGCTAGACTTATGGTTGGGACTTTACGGACAAGTAACAAAAAAAAACGGTCATTAATGAATAAGATATGAAATATTATAATGAAAAAATATGTATTCATGATAGATCTCCTGGTGTAGATTCATATGAGCCCATTTTTGTCACAGCCCAGTCATGATCTGGAAGTTTAAGTTGGCTCCCCTTTATTGTTCCTGTCTCTCCGTCTCTCTCTGTTGCTGAGGAGGCGGATCCCGTGCGTCTGGCTCCACATAAGCTCCACAATTTATCTGCATCACCCGACCACCTCCTGCAGTATTTCCTCCCCCGCTCTCCTACTACTCATCGCCAGATTATACAGTCACATTACGTGTTAGCTATCAGCTCAGTAGTTAGTTTCCTAAGTGTATTTTGTCGATCCGTAGTTAATCGTGTTTGCACATTCCTTGTGCTCAAGAGAACATCGTGGATGTCTTGCGTATCTTGCTGCTTCCTGCAGGACCCCTGTCAGTTTTACCTGTGTCTTATTTGAGTACCCCTTGTCTCTGATGAACTTCTGGCCCGCTGACATGGCTGCTTTACGCTCGGACATGTTGGCTTTGGGACCTGGTTGGAGTCAGACAGACAGAGATGAGAATGCAGTCATTCTAAAAAGATGTTTCTAGGTGACTCTCCTCATTGCTACTCCAAGAAAGAACTTATGTAGTAATTTACCTGGTTAATATAATAGAGCCGAGGTTGGTAAAGGTGGGTATGTCACAAGATTCATTGATTACTTCTAGCATCAGGAGTTGGAAGAGGTTATATGATCAGAGCCATATGGGTGTGTGATTATATGAAAGATAACTCAAGATAAGTGAACTGGTCAAGTTTTGTAAGGATTTCAATAAAATATTGTATAAAGGTGGTTCCCGTTGAGGGGAACAGGTGATTGATTAGATGCTGTGGCTTACCGGGAAGATGTTATGGATACATTATTATTTTTTCCTTTCTACTATGTTTATGCAATAATCCTGATATGTCAACACCATGAGCCACCATGCAAAACCAATCAGAGGCAGTCCCTGTGAATAGTCCTGTGACACCTCTAGAAGGCTAATGACCAGCTCCCAGTGATGTCTGAACCGAATCTGGATGCAATCTCTGTCATCAATTAGTAAACTATCGAAATAGTATGAAACCAGAACTTCAGACATAATTATGGTTTGTTTCAGCCCAAATGTTCAATATGTGCAGAGAATCAGGAGTCAAGTGTGAGAAAAGCTCATGTTTGGAGTTCATTGCATTGTTTCTGCTGTGTGGTTGAGTCTGTGACACCTTTCCAGACGAAGATATTCTTGTCCACCCCATTATCCAGGATGTAGCACTCTTCAGGAGACAACATGGCCTGTTTGAAGGGACTCGAAGGAGCCACCGTGGAAACCTTCATCGAACCGGACGCATCAGAGATCTACCAAGTAGAAAGGATCACGTGTGAGCTCTGTTCTCAATGAGCACAGTTAAAAGACGATGTATTTCTTCAATATCCTGAAAATGTATTTCCTTTATGTGTTTTAATATTCCACCTTCACTGTCGTAGGTCATATTTTTTCATCAAATTTTTATTAGTAGTAACGTTATCATATTAGCTACAAGTAAGGTTTATAACGAGCTGAATTCTACTTATTTTATGCAGTCCTTAAACACAGAATGAATACAACTAATTTTATATGATTCAAAATATAAACAGACATATTTGTTTGTTGTTGTTTTTTGTTTATACTATATAAAACAAAACCTTAAGATTCATAAATTCATGGATAATTCAAATATGTGGGGATTCATAGTGACAGGATTGAGCAACTGTGAGTGTGGCAACTTATCAGGCTAAATCAACAATTCTACAGTCAGAAACATGTTTTTCTAGTTTGAGTTATTGAATCTTATTTTACACCCAGAAATCAAAAGCTAAGTTAACATTGTTCTACAGTTACATTTTTTTGCATAAACCATCTTCGATACTAACAACAAAAATGTCATATTTGTGAGACAACTCATGATATTCGAATAAAAAGAGATGCTCTAGATGTGAATGTCAGACCTTTTACACTCCTCAGCTGATGCGTAAGTGCAAAAGGCATATTCCATATTACAACATATTAAAGTTGCATGGTCACAAATTTTGTATATATATCCCATCTAAGATCATTTAGGAAAGAGGCTCAAAATTATTCTGAAGAAAAGGCTGTTTATGTCATATTAAGGCAAGAAATCTGATTTGAGTCACTTCAGCGTGATTATGTGAAAATGACTTAATTAAATCAATAATAATAATAATAATAATACTATACCTTAAAACTTCATTTATACAGAATGTTTCAAACAGTTACAAAGTGCCAAGTAAAGTACAAGACAAACAGGGATGAAATGTGGAAGGTTGATTATAAATATAAGTCACATATACAGCACGCAAAGTCAGTATAATTATCGGTGTTATTACTCACCATGTAGAGGGCCCCCTTATTCCTGTTGGAACTGTCCACCTTTTCATCATCGGGAATACCTGGGGCGATGGCGCATTTGGGCCCCAGAGCCTGCACAGCCAGAGGAAAGAGTCATGGTGCCGCAGGTTTTTGTTTTTGTATAACCTCTACTAAGTTATAAAAGTGTGATTGGTTACACAAAAATGTGAGACACAAGAGTCATTCCCACGCAAGCTAACTCACTGACTGTGTAAGCTGTGAGTAAAATTATGATTCACAAGCAGATGTGAGTGAGTATATAATTGTGCAGCACCTCTAGGATTTCTGCCGGCTCTGCCCCCTCCTCCACAAAGTGCAGTTTGGCTCTGCCATTCCTCTCGGTATCTCTGATGCAAATGGCGACTTCAGAGGCCTTCAGCCTCTCAAAGTGGTTACACTGACTGCCACACCACTCATAGATGTTCTGCAGGGGAGGGAAACAGATATAAAAAGTTATCTTGCCTAAAATTAAGACAAAGCTGATTTAGTGACTATTATCTGGAGTAACCACAGGAATCTGATGGCAGCAAAAAAATGTATGACATCTTTCTTCTTTGGTTTATATGACACAGGATAATGGTCGGGCATTATCACCAGAATAGATTATATGCAGCATTGTTTCAGTTTGATTCCTCATGTTTGAGCACAAAGTTGTAAATCAACTGTAGAATGGCTTAAACAATGAAAATGAATTTATGAAAAGAGTGGTTATTAGGATAAATGATCATCCCTGTTTTTTTTTGTTTGTATCCAAGATACAAAATCTAAAAGTTGCCCAAGGATATTAATAAATTCAGAGCTGGTGCCAAATCCAGAAAAAATGGGAAGGGTTGCATCAGGAAAAACTGATGAAGAACTGATGAACTTGATTTTGCAGGAATGAAGCAGATCTGAGTCAAGTTTCATTCTGGTTACTTCATATAGGGGATACAACAACAGGTTTTTCGACCGTGGTATCGATGGAGATTTGCATTTTCTAAATGTGTTCTAGTAACAGGATATAAATATACTGAATGATGATGATGAGGATCGATAACCAATAATAAACAGTATTAGGGTAGATTTGATTTTAAACAATTAGTGCTGTTTCTTTAAACACCAGGAAAATTGCAGACTCTGACAAGAAAACACTTTATCACAGTGTAGATATGTCGCTGTGTTGTTATTAAATGACAGACAAAGCGGTAATACGTAGTTAACATGGATTAGTGATCACGCTATAAAGATTGCCACACACAGACAATAAAATTCAGTTCACCTTTCCCAGATCCACAATGAAGCAGTCGCCCTGGTTGAAGTTGCCCCACTTCATGTCCACCTCCGTCGCTCTGATGGCCCTCCGACCCTTGATATGCAGCAGCCGCTTCACATTCATGTCATTGGTCACCACATGCTGAAAACCTGAAGCTATGCCCCCTTTCTTTGAATAAAAAAAAATGAACAAAGCAAAGTTATATTCAGAAAGTTCTTTCCTAAAGTCTGAGTTTCATTTGAAACACAAACAGGAGTTCAGCTAATGGAAGAAAAGATACAAATGTTCAATCATGTGGGTAGTTTTAATTTATAACCCCTATATTCCAGAGCAGTTATATCTGCTCTACTAGGAGGGTCTGAGCATGAACCAATGTGGTCAGATGATTTCATGAGACCCAGAGCTCTGCAGCTGCACAGTGACGGAGGATTTGCATGTAAGCGTACAACATGGCTAACAATGAAATGACTAAAGGCTCCAAACTGTGTGGACAAATCATGAGATTAGCCTGAGAATCATGGGGATGTACTAAATCACAGCCAACTTATCATGTGCAGGAAATAAAATTAACATGATAATCGCTCCAGCAAAGGAGGATCATGTCTGTTCTGTGCAGCAGATTTTGTACCTTGGAGGCAGGTATTTCCAAGACATGCAAATGAAAGACTGCAAATGAGCAACAGGCACACAATTTTTTTGAGAGAGAAAAAAACAAAGTGACCGCTCCGATGGATTGTTTTTGACTGGCCCTGATGTGTTTTTCATGTAGAAACTAGCAAAGATCAACAAAAAGGGCAAAATGAAAGTTGTATGTCTGTTGAGGATTTAGTTTTTACCGACAAAAGCAGTGGGTAGAGTCTTGTTAGCATGAGGAGGAGGGGCTATTCAGCCCTCAAAATAGAAACCGCATTCATTCCGTTCATTGTGTCCGTCTCCATGGAGAGGCAGTAAAAATTTCCACAGCAACTAAGCAGGCTCTGTTTATTCTAATGGAAGAATTGTATGCTAACAGTGGCGTTAACAAAATTATGAAGAAATAATGAAGTTCGGTTCTGTCCCTGGCGCCGTTTCTGAAGAATACTGTTTTAAGTGTGTTTGGTTGTGCGTCTCTGTGTGAACAGCACAACCCCTGACTCTGCACCAGCAGTAAACAAGACTTTATCCCCCTAAAGCCAGGAGAGGGTCTGGGTGGTTTTCATGGCAATGAGAAACAGATGGATGGTAAAAGCTCCAGCTTTTCAAAATATCCACTTTGAATGTGGAGTTTGCATTGCAGTCAGTCAGACAGTCAGTCAGACAGTCAGTCAGACAGTCAGTCAGACAGTCAGTCAGACACACCCTTGCATAGGTCGTGGGTAACGAAGTGTTCCCTTTCTGAACTTCAGACTCATCAGCTTAAATGCATGACAGGGTTCATGGGATGCTGACAATCATTAAACCCTGCAGATATATTTAGATCCAAGTGTGTTTGAGACTCCGTTTGGTAACGCTTAATGAAATATAATAAATACGCTTCACTGCTCCCTTTAGATTGAGTGCGTACAGTTTCAAAAAATATACAATGACTTTAAAGTTTACTCATTTATGTAATTATAAATCTAGAATAAACCTTCTCGCCTGTAAAGCTGCAGAAATGTCAACCCATCCGTCACATGGTGCATATCTATCAGATGTTTTCACCTGATGGGAAAAGTGATTTTCCCATCACAAACTGCTGCATTTAAATTATTTTCTAAGCGTTAAAAAGGCTTGTGATTCAAATAAAAGATTTGTGCCATGCCAGCAGCCGTGTGAGACTGATAGAGGTGGCAGGGCGGTCAGCATCCTAACATGCTCACCACGACGATGCTAACATGCTGTAGCATCTTCACCATGTTTCCATCTTAATTTAGCAGGCTAACATTAAACTCGCCAAATACAGCTGAGGTTGCACTTTCACACAAAGTGTTGGACAAACTATTAATGATTTTACATTACACCCATCCCTAGTTGTTCTTGCTGCATAGTGAAACTCACCTGGTACTTGATTCCTGACCTAAAGTACCCCATAAGGGTGGAAGATTCGTAGTTCTGCATCTCCCTGTACTGCACCGGGCCCCCGCCAAGGAAATCGTCGAGCTGGGTGGCAAAGATTGCAGCCGCTCCACTCTCATCCTGGGAACACTCTTCACCTGCATGGCAAAGAAAGACTTTTACTCAAACAATCTCTTCTCCCATTTCTTCTCATACCTCTCATTGTCACAACAGTGTTGGAGAATTGAAGTTGTCACAAAAGCTTGGAGGAATTTTTTTGTACATGAGAAGAGCAAACGTTTAATTCCCTGCAGGGACTCTCTGGGACTTCTGAGTCATAAACCACATACGCGGCTTTGTAACTTGTTATTACTGTCCCATGGGAGACAACGTGGATGAAAATATCCCATAATTTTAAGTGATCGCAGTGGAAGGACAACAGAATTTTCCTACAGTCTTTGTATTTCTTATGTGACCTTTAACTTTAACAAATATTAGTGGTCTTGCTTTAAAGACCACTAATGGATTTAAAATAATTCAATTTGTGTCATTCGGGCCTGAACTGAAGCCACAGTGGGAAGAGACAGCACAGAGATGGAGCTGTGTGCCGGAGTGGAATTTCCCAAACTGGCATGACTTTCAGCGACTCCAACAAAGGAGGATGAATACTTGAGTCACCCTGAGTCACATCAGATCCACGGATATTGTGTGTTTGATGTAAATTCAGAGTTCTCCATCTTTGTTTGATTGTCTCAACGAATGGATGTTTGACCTTGTGCCATGTGTTTGGATGTTGTGGTAGGTGGATCAGCTTTAGGGGAGTTTGTTTTTTAAATGTGAATATTTTACTTAGGTTGTACACAAGTTAAATTGCAGTATTTCAATACCCCAATGCTTTATTTTTATTTTTAAACAAAGGAGTTTGCTTTGTTGAGCCCACATGATACGAGGACTAAGCAAACACCTCAGGATCATAAAACCACTAAGAGACATAAAACAAGTGCTAAACTTTTTTAAAAAAGAGGCCATTGTTAAACTGTAAAACTGTAGCATTGAATAACAAATACAGAGAAAAAAATTGGATAGCCCTGTATCCATAATTTAAGTTTACTAAAAACAGCCAACTATGTAAATCTGGTGGATCAAGGTTTGGAACCCCACACTTAATATATACATAACCCATAAATATGTCTGATCTTTTTCTTCCTCATCCATGCATTTTGGTGAAAGAAATCTTTGTGTAAAAGAAAAAAATCATAGGTCCCCCACTTTATTTGGACCTGCAGCAAAATAGAATAATGTCTATTCTACAAAAACCAACTGAAATGTTTTCAGTGGTTTTTGCATAATACTGCCAAGCAACCGACAAACAAATAAACAAACCAAACACACTAGCATATTAAGGGAATCTGCTGCAGTAAAGTAAAATTTGCTGTAGATTATAGTTCAGAACAAAATAAATAATATCTCAAAAATTCAAGTTGTTAAAGATTGGATTAAAAACATGCTACTCTGTAAAAATGTTCACATTCTGAGTCTGTGTCTTACCAAGCCACATGTGAATGTTGTAAGACGGGGCCTGTGTAGTGAAGAGAAGCAGGTAGGCGTCCCCAGTGTAAAAGCAACCATGCAGGGTTTTAGGAACCGGCTTCAGGTCTAAATTCTCGATACGCCAGACCTGCAGACCGGGCTGCTTTCCCGCACCCACAAACTCCTTATGGGAAACCATGGTGGCTCTGGGAGAGAGTAGATTAGAGAAATGAGATCAAGACAGGAAGGGGAACGCAAACATGGAAACACAAGAGGAAAACAAGAGAAACAGGTGAAGACATTTTAATATATTTGCCATGCAAAACTTCACGGCATAAGACGCATTGAACAATGATAATAATTCACTAACTGTGAGGAATAGCCTGTGTTTGTATTAATAGGTTTCCTGTGCTCTATGTTTTTGTATCGGCTGTTAGTGACAGTTGACCTAAAGTGGACATAAACACTGATCAGTCATTACATTATAACCACTGACAGGCCACGTCAGAATAACCCTCATAATCTCATTACAATAGCACATCTCAGTGCACGGGATTTATTTGGCAGCAAGTGAACATTTTGTCTTCAAAGTTGATGTGTTTGAAGTAAGAAAAGGGGCTAGTGTAAGGATTTGAGTTGGCTGGTTAGTAGCTGTTTGTGATTACAACAGCTGTACAAAGGAAGGATAACTGGTGAACTGGTGACAGGGTCTCATCGATGTGAGTAGGGTGTTTCTGGTTTGGCCTCTTTCCATATTTAGGCCTCAGCGTATAGACTAAACAAGAAAAACTAGCTCTTAAATCTGCAATTGCTGCTGCAGCATGTGAATCGTGAATTGTTTAAGGCTATTAGCTGATGTTTTATTACACTATTATTACACTTAGCCTAACATCAGATTTTCAGTTAGTTTGGATGTGCTTTTTTGTCATGATGGGAAAATTCTCATTATTTAGTGCTCTCAAAAATGGCCTTAAACAAGGCTTTTTTTAGTGACAATTGTAGACATACTTGCTTCTCAGGTTGTTTTAAGGCTTAAATCCCAGCATCAGTTGTCACAGGAGAGAAAATGCATTTTGTTTTATCTTCATTTTTTAAATCAAAACCCCAAAATCCATCCACCCAATGTCCACCCAATTTGCTGGAGGGACCAGCAAAGTCCATATTTTGCTTTTTTAAACATGTATTTTTCTCTAACAAAGAGTAAAAACAAAACCTAATATCACAGTATTTCTATAAAACTGCAGACTGCTTTACTTCATTCATTTATTTCTAACTGCAGCACTTGTTATCTCTTCAATCTTTACAAATCTGGCGTTCATAATTAAACTGAGTTTTTTTTAAATAAACATCACATCGGACTGGCAGTGAGCCCTTTCACCGGTAAACCTGAGAGATTATGCAGCTTTATTTTTGCACTGATACACAAAAGAAAGATTACTAGTTGATATTGCAGCAGGATTATTGCTGCATGAAGCTGGCGTCAACTTTTATGTCACAAGATCTGCCAACATCCACTTCCTCACTTGTAAGATGTATATTCCAAACATTACCCTTCCTCCACTGACTGCACTAAGAAAACATCCTTACATGGTGTATAATGTAAAGCTAGATATAAAGAGATTACAACACAAAATTGATCAAAACTTACAAACCAAAACAATGATCCAAAGATTATCACCAGCTGAATTGTAACTGATTATTGTGGCATGTCATGAAACCAGGGCTCAAACCCAGCCCATCAGGCCAGCATCAGGCCTGAGCAAGCTTGAGCAGGCGCTTCACAGGGATGGGCTGAATGCAGAGATAAATCTCACAACTTGTTCTGTGTAACATGTGATAAATAAAAGGAAAGGTCATTCAAAGGACTATATTTTGCTTTAATACATTTTAGAGCCTGATTCTTTACTTTTCTCTTTTACTTGAGTAAAGAATCAATACTTCTACTTTCCCCAGAGTATTTTTTACTCAAATAAGCATACTTCTACTTGAATGGATGTACTTTTGCCTCCTATGCCTGTTTTCTGTCTGCACTTAAACTACACTCAAAAAAGTGAACTATGTGAATTGTTTCATTCCATAAATGAACTTGGTCAAGCACATTTTAAGTCACTATAACTCTTTTTGATGGGAATTGTTAACATATTCGGCCAGAATGGTCCCAAATAATAATTGACCATTTACATGTAATCAACCGGTTTTAATGAGAGACCTGCAGATCAGGTTCCAGCACAAACAGAAAGATGCAGGGAGAGCTTCCTGCCTCAGGCCGATGATCAATTAAAGCTGAATCCCTGGACAAATATTTAGGTGAGTTAGAAGTGATGTGCAGCCTGGGGCCAGATGAGAGTTCATAAGTGACATAATTTTGTTCCTAATCCTGCAGACTTGTTCCAGTCTGAACAGCTGACTGCTCAGACTGCTTGTCTTGTTTATATAGTTAAAGGAGAGCATTTGTAGAAATATCAGGGAACAGAAACTACATTTCAGTCACGTCTCTCACAAATACGTTATATTTGCTCTTTGAACGGCTTTTTTTTTGTGGTACTGTTACATAACGTCCTACTTCCTGCACTTTTAGTCGCAGTTTTTTTGCGCTCCGTTCAGAGCCCATAATAACAGAGTGGGCTATTTCCACGCATAATCAATGCCAACGCATGTGTTTCCATAAGCAGTCAGGGCGATTTGCTTCCTCATGGAAGAGAAATTAACATCTGGAAATCCGATCGCTTCAAACTTGAACACAAATCAATCAACGGCATTGCTTGTGCAGCCTCCGAGCAATGAATTCAACAGGATTACAAAACACTTCTCAGACAAATAAAAGTTGCAAAAGTCACACATGCTTTTCGTGTGGAAGAGTCAACTCACAGTTTGCAAGAAGGATCACCCAAGGAGAGGAATAGAGCTGCTGGAGGCTGGCGATGAAGGAATGGAGCTCAGGCTGGAGAGCCCTTATGCTTTAAAGACATGAGAGAGGAGGAGGAGAAGGAGGAGGAGGAGTGTTCAGGCTGGCCCATCAGAGGAGAGGTAACTGATTATTGGAAAAAATATGCTTCTGATTCGGAGCTAATTTACTAAAAGATATAATTGTGCTCAGATAAACTATTAACTCTGGATGAATCCCTCTTTTCTCTGGGTGGCGTGTTCAGTTGGGCCGGGACAAAGTTCATGCTGTCATTCAAGGGTTCATGAAGCAGAAGATCGTCTGTTTGTCTTTGTTCTGATGAGGGGAACATAAACGGTGCCTTTATTGAATTGTTTTGGATTTGAGTGCCATCTGAAATCTTTTGTATGTTGTATGTTGAAAATATCTCATGAGAATTTGTGCAAGGGTGGATCTTGGCTCGTGGAAGAATTGATCAGATTTTGACATAAATCTGAGTGTATATACAGATTCTCGATTACATTCTTGAAGTTTCTCCCAAGTCAAGTAAGGTGCGCGCACCTGTTGTTTGGAAGTAAGGGACTTTTGCAGTAGAATACACATGCAAAGGTCCATTTCTTCTCAGAACTCTTGTGTATGGTCTATGTAGAGGAAAATCAGATCTGGATTCATCATTATTGATTTTTAACTCATAAACTGATTATGAAAAACATGATTCCAAATACTAGCAGTAGTTTTGGTGAATCAAAGATTAGGTGGAATTACTTGATTCGGCATGAGGTGCATTCGATTGAGGCTGCGTCATCATGATGACATCACCACAGTGAGTTCCCTGGCTTTGGCTGAGATGGGACATCGATTGATGATTGTTCATCAATTGTTCCCACTCTGAATCCCATTCCTTCTTGCAGAGGTCTACTGGAAAACAGTTGTTTTGCAGATTTGGATTTGACATAGCCTACAAACTTCTTTCAGATTTTTTGGTTTTAATAGTTTTTGAGTATACATCTGAGAGCTTCCTAGATTTTTAGGAGATTTCATTGATTTTTGGCTGAACAGGTATCAGATGGTCCTTGAATGAGGAGTTGATGAGGTTATATGGCTTGTCTCTAGGTGCATTCCCGTTTCAAAATGATTTGTCGCTAATGTATTTCTTTTTGAAGATATGAGGGTCAACACACTCTACCAAACGTGAATCTTTGAAATCTCCCCCAAGCAGTTTAAGACACTCTATTGCCACTGCCAAGGAAGGTTTGTTTTCACTGCTATGCATCTGTTTTGTGATATGTGTTTTGCAGCATTTAACATAAGATCAAATAAAATAATAAGCCGTTTGTAGAGTGTGACATCACAATGTGACTATTGCTGGCTTTGTTCTTATGATTCCTTTGATGTTCTTTTGGGGGTGGAGCAGGGGGCTAAGTCGCAAGAGCTCCTTTGATGTTCCTCTGGGGGTGGAGCTTATGGGGCCTCAGTGGGCTGAACAGAGATGCTGAAATGGCATTTTTGCACTTTGATTGGTGCGCAGTCACACATTATGCTATAATCCTCTCTGCGGACGGTAGATACTACAAACACCAAGCGGAGCAAAACATTGACTTTGACGAGCACTGTCTCATTACTCACACACCAAACACACGATTTAATGCAGCTCTGCACTTCATTACTGCTCTGCACAGAACCTGCTGTGCTTCAAATCCCAGCTCAAACCTTGGCATGTCCATACAGGTCACACCCAGCCTCGACCCATTGCATGCAGGTCTGTGTTTATTTATAAGCGGGCAGGCTCCTCGTTCTGGCGCGGTGAGTAACATGGCTGTTAATTCATAAATGTTAAACACAACATGGATTAAAACATGCATACATCCTGTAGGAATATGATGCATGCACAGACAGGAGCTTCAACATAAAGCCACCTCTTCAAGCCACATCAATGTAGGTAATCCACTCTGTGAGAAGACACCCCACGGCATTTGTCTGGTTATAGCCAGCAGCGGATTTTCCAGTTAAGCCTAAAAAGAGGCCAGGAAGGAAGGAAGAGAAGGTGAACACTTACATGCACTTTTGCAAAACTCTGCAGCAGTTCAGTTTCCTGTTGATGTCGCGATACATCAAAGCAACAATCACATGAGTCTGGTGATCATAAAACTTCTCTTTTACCATTAAAAAAAAAAAAAAACCCATACCCTAGTATTTTGGATCACAATGCTATAATTAATACTTTATTAATCATTCAAAGAAAACATTTTATTATTGACGTTTTATTCAGGTTCAGTAACTCAGATTTAACTGTAACATGAAACAACACAGTTTCAGCAACAGTTTAATCCTAGTTCCAAGTCTGTAGCATTACCATCTGTTATCTCACAGTAACCAATTGTACTTGAACATCATAAATCTAATAATTCTAGAGATCTGGAATAATACTTGGATACTTTGTGTAGCTGAAGATCTTATAGAAATGTCATCATGTCATTTTGACCAAGAACTGTCCATAGAGAAATTACCCCATGCCATAGAAATACATAATGTAATCCTTTAAAAGAATCCTGGATCCATACGGTGATCTGGATCAGCACCAAAATCTCAAATATTGGTCCTTGGGCCATAATCCTCTCTAAAACATTTAATCAGATCCTTTTCAAACATTTTTGAATAATCCTCCTAATAGACAGCGAAACACCAGAAAAACTATCTGTTCTTTGGTAAATATCCTGTCACTCTAATAATCAACCCCTGATTAAGAAAAAATAGTGACCCATAATAGACGGTCATACTCATCACTATATAGCATTAGGTATCTAAAGTATTTATTGTTAATACGACATGAGTTATCAAGCCTTTTCTGATTTGTTGCTTCTTTGTTTCACAGTGAACTAATCATTAATAATAATTAACTTTTACAATGTGTTCCTCATTTATTCCAAGAAGCTACTCGCCAAGGACATCATGTTTTCACCAGTGGTTGTTTGCTGGTCTGGTTCGTTAAGCAGGATTACGGAGAAACTAGTAGATAGAGATTTGTGAGACTAGGTGAGAACATTGGGAATACAGCCAGAACAAATATATTAAAGTGTGGAGTAGATCTATATGAAGGGTTGTATCCAATTTTTTTTTTGACTACTTTTTTAAAGTTAAAGATCCACATTTCTGTCAAGTACAAATTAACTACTCGAAAGATTTTGATTGGTATGTACTGTAGGTGGGGGGATGGACAGTAGCACCAAACATGTCATTAAACTTTGGAGTGGATAAATGGGTTGAGAATTGGACTTAATTGAAAACGTAATGAATCACCTATGAGGTCATCCGTGGTTTGGCTTGGTTATATTTAAGATTTATATAATAATAATAATAATAATACTAGTACTACTACTACAACTACTACTACTAATAATAATAATACCAATCATAACAATCATAATAGTAATGATTATTAAACATAATATAATATTAAAATGACAAATAACACACAATTAAGTGCTCTTAATAGTAAAATGAATAAAAAGTAAAAGAAATAAACATTAAAATTAAATAAAATAAAAGTGCAATAAGAAGTGAATATAACAATGTCAGGGTCAAAATAACATAATTATATATATGTATTTATTAAATTAATAACTACTTTAAAAAAAAAGTATTTCAATTATAAAGCACTACATAAAAGCCATGGTCAATAAGTGAGTTTTATTTTAAGTTTAAAAATATTTACGTTTTTCAAGGTGCAGAGTGACTGAAAGCAGCATAAATCAGTACCAAAACAGGTAGCCAGTGTCATGACTCTAAAATAAGTCCTCATCAAACCTCATGTTGCAGAATGTTGAATTGACTGTAGCTGCTTGATTGTGTTCTTTGAAATACCAAAAGGGAGAGCATTAAATGAATCTAACCAGCTAGTAATAAAAGCTTACTTTAGTCTTACGGCTAATCCAACCAGAATACTAGCAGTATGGGGTTGCGGTGGGTAAGACTGGAGCCTCACAGCAAGAAGGTACTTGGCTCAAATCCACTTGGAAGCTTGTTCTCTCTTTCATCCTTCCAGAGTCCAAAAACATACACTACCGATGAACCATTTACTCTAAATTGCTGGTGGGTAAGAAGTGAGCATGAATGGTTGTGACTGCAGGGCGTACCCAGCTACCCAACTACTCATTGTCATCCACCATTGTTGTCATCTGGGATAGGCTCCAGCCCCCTCCACCACCCTGAACAGGGTAAGCTGCTAAATTAAATATATTATCATTATCTTACTTTCATTTAAACACTATATTATCTGTAAGGACGTGGAAACAGATCACCTGTCTCTGCTAGAAACAGAAAAAATCCACCTAGAAGTACTTCTAAAGCTCAATTACGAAGATTTTACTTGTTTTATCTATTAAACACAAAACACACAATGTATGGTTTTAATGGGGATAATGAGAAAGATAATTTAATATCTTGACATCACATGAGTTTAAACAGATCGAGGCCAGCTATGGTCTGCCTGACTGGCTGCTGACTCCAGTTGCTCATGTAACAGACACACATGAGAATGAGGCTGGGGTCATCTGCACACTTCACAATCTGAACAAATGAGAGAAAGTTCATGTTTTTTAATTATGTTTGATTCATGTGAACAACATAAGTTTTAACAGAGCTCCGTAGTTACTTCAATGTAATCGATTATCATGATATAATGATATCTGAATGGAAAACCTTTCTGGTCCGTGTAGCTCAGTGAGTTGGGGTCTCCTCTCATGCTGCGAGCCTGTGATTAAATGAGGACGAGCCATTTTGGGAGAGCTGTATTGTCACTGAGGATTTGCATCAGTCAGCTGTCAGAGTGCGGCACAATGAGGCTCTGGCAGGCAGCCACTCGGTCCACATTCACATCCTGTTTGATGATAAGACTCATCAGTCTGGTACCAGCATTGTCCAACTGCTCACAGATAAACACAGGAGTGCAGGCGGATGTTGAAGCCCCAATGCTTGAATAGCGACACAATTAAATCTATATTTGATAAATAAAATGTATTTAAATGTAGAAATTATGTAGGAACGGGTCAAAGTTAATTAACTGTTGGATACATTGATACTTCTCCACAACCCGTAGTGCATAAAGTAATAAATTATTATTATTTAATGCATACAGTTCTCTAGAGCTCAAGTGTTTATATGTGTGTCTATACTAAAAGATTATCAGGGTAAAATTAAGACAAGAAACCCACGTAGGCCCCTTCCATCCCTTATGGGAGATGGGAACACATGTACCCAGCAGAAATGTGCCCATATGATATGGATAACAGAAATCCCTTTTGTAAAGCAGCAAATTGGATAACCTGATACAAATATAATATAATATAATGTAATAAATGAGATCTTACATAAGAGATGATCTAGTTTAAAACTGTGTGCAGACACAGCAGCGCCTTACTGTCCCAATTCCTTTTTGTAGTTATATTTTGCACATACCAAGAGAATGTGAGGAATGCCATTTGGATTATGCTATATGTCCACCACATATTGTGTAACTGACAAAAAAAATGGACTTTAACTTTCGCTTGACTTAGAATTTTCAAACTCAAAAACTGGGAAAAATACAAAAGTTCATTTAAAGCATTAAATTAACCAAAATTACACACTTACAGTAATATCTCAACACTATATTTTGCTTAACTAACCAGCTATGAATCAGTGAATAGATAGTTTTTCTATTTCAAATCTATTATGATGTGACTTGTTGTAGCTGGAAACACAATATGGCAAATTTATATGAGTTTTGAATCATTGAATCGACTAAAAATCGTAAGGAAAAAAGTCAACTACCAAAACATCTGATCAAATTTGCCGTTTTGTTATACTATGCTCAATGTGCTTGATTAACCATGAAAATCTTACTCAATTATTCTGTTCAAATGAAGTTTTCGTGTAAATAAAGAGAACCTTTATTTGAGAGGTTTATGATGAGGTGTGTTGTACCTGAAAAACTAAAACATTGTAAACATTTCAAAGATTAGCCCGCCCTTTTAAACAGAAATATGACTCCAGCATGTTTATCCACCCTCAATGTTATCTTGCTATACAGAAACTTTCAAGAGTAAAGATGTGATAACTGCTTTGGGCATCGAAGGTCAACAAAGTTTCAAATTAAAATCACACTTTAACTCCAGTGGCCTCTGTTAAAAAAAGAGAAATGTCTTTATTGTCAATGGATGGTCATATTAAACCTTATTAAACAAAGTGGTTTCTGTATCAGGCCTCTCACCAAAAGTGCCAACTAGGACTCCCACACATCCAGAGAAAAGGTGCAGTTCAATGGGGGAAAGGTCAGAACCAGTGAACTGCAGCCTGGTGAATGAGGAATGATGTGGGAGGAGACAGCAATGACCATCCATCACTGTCAGCATTATTGACTGTTTTACACAGTGTCATATCTGTGAAAACTTTAACTAAACTTTAACTGAAAGACATTTTGCTCAGTTTGTGTTCCCACAGATCCAGAGAGAGGGACCAGCGACGTACAGTGATTTGATTTCAGTGCATCAACATAATGGGATGTCGGTCGAATTGAAACGGATGACCCTCCCCCCTCTTGTTGTCATTGTGCATGAAGCCACAGATGATGCTGTCACAACACCACGTTGAGCACACCTGCAGCGACTAGTAGAGTCTGTCAAAACATATACTTAAGTCCAAACAAAAGGCATCGCAAACACAAATAAAAAATGTTGGATCAACCGCAGTAAACTTTATCAGGCCCCTGAGAACCCATTTGAAAGGTGAGTCACATGCTGATTCGGTGCGTATGGATGATAACCTAACTTCTATAGGTTTATAGATCAGAAGGTTAAGGGGAGGTTGTATTTTTAGAAATGTGAGTGTTTGTTTGGTTGTAACATTTGCAACAATAATGCAATACATTTTATATGTTCAGTTCATCTCTTCAATATTTAAGACTAATTAACAAAAGAAAGTAAACAGGACAGTGAATATAAATTAAGAATAAAAGCCAAAATTTAAGTGAAGATTAAAAATCTTTCAAAAATGGGAGCCGCTCCCTGGACTGAAGATTATTTATTTTTGTTGGGTGCGCTCTTTGAACAGGGAAATATGTAGACTTGAATATCACAATGAAACTCTGGCACACTTTCATTGTGATTTTAAAGCTTTTATTGGTTCTTTGATAACATTTTGTGTGAGATCACAAGCTATTGGAGGAGAAGAGGCATAAGAAGAATGTCGAGGTGGATCCAGGTGCACTCTGGGAGTTCAGTTCATTTTCCATTACAAAAAAACATGCAGAGTCATTCAAAGGAGCCAAAATGAATAAATGCTGTTACGATGAAGGTATGCTATTAAATAAAGAATTGATGCTAACACAGGAGATTGATGCTAACCCAGGAGATGCCTTGAATTCCTTAGTTAGTGTTCTAAGCAGACGGGGTGACACACATGGATTGACTTAGATGCTAACCTGAGACTTGTCTCGGACTTGACGGATTATCATTGATCTCTTTTAGGAGGAGTTGGCCTCCACACTCTGCAGCTACGTGAATTTTTCTCCTCCTACATAACTATCAGTAGAGTTAAATAAATATCTATGCCTAGTTGTGACCACAACATTAAAGTCGACCTTTTACGACTATCAGACAAGTGCATTGACGGTTTCCACAAACAACGACAAGGTACTTCAGAAACTGTTTTAGTAACGGAGAAATTCTCTTTTAGCTCATAAACACATTGTAGTAATCAGTATTTAGACTTTGAAGAGTCTGTGCCGAACACTGCATCTGTTCAGAAGGAAAAAGCACACAGGCTTTGAAGAGGTGGCAGCATTCGTGCAAACGGAAATAGCGCGTAATGGACAAATGCAAGGATATTGATGGTCTTTACACCCGGATGCAATTCAGAGAGGATATGACTTTTTCCTCCACATTTAAACTTTATTCTCAAAATGGAATAGTAAAAAAAAAGAATTCCTGCTCTATTTTTTTTTCTTCTGGCTGGCCCTAAATCTCTTGTGTTCACCTCAGAACCCCACAGTGGAAGCTGCATTAACACTGGTGTTACAGTCTGTTATTAGAACAGTGAAAAGACAAACAAAGACAGGTTTTTTCCATGACGTCCCTGTCAAACTAATGGTTAGTTAGTGTGTGTGAGCGGTCTGATAACAGCTCCTTGGTGACTAGTATTTAAATGTATGTGTCGCCTTGAACGCTGCACAGGGGGCTGTCAGGGTTACCAGCAACCAGCACAGATAACCTGTATTGTCCTCCGACCTGACACTGACATCTAAGAGTCATCCTCATTGTCTCGCCCATATGTCACATTTATGTAGGAGACATCACAGGAAATGGAGCAAGATGATATTATTATGAACAGAGGCTCAAACTTGATGTGATTTGAATGCTGATGATATTCTGATCTTTTGTATCGAAGCAATAGGCCTACATTTCACTGAGCCAACATCCTGATGTCACAATGAGCAAACAAGGATCTCGTTGCCATAGCACTGTCTCAACAATGTGCAGTACATCCGCTGCGTGGTACACTTGATAAACCCTCCTAGTTCACAAGTCACCAGCTGCGGTTATGTCGCAAGCTAGGCAGCTCTTTAACAACCCAGAGCTTCACCGGTTTGGTTATCATCTGCATGAAAACAACAGGCAAAGACACCAAGTCCTTGTTTCAAGCACTGCTGCTGTTTTCTTTTCTTTTTTCTTTTTTCTTTCAGAGGACGCCATTGTAAGTAAAACCTGAATGATCAGGCTTTCCAGGACCTGTCAAAAAAAATTCCTGTACGTTTTGTAGCATCAGCCAATTTAGCGTTTCGCCTAAGGCAAAGCACACGTTATGGGATGTCACCAAGATAACATCTCTTTACTCTGGTCTGATTCAAAGCCAAATGAAGTAATATTGCCAAGTGATATATGCTCTTTATTATCTGATACAGTTGTATACAGAACAACAAAGTAAAACTAGTTATCTGCATCTGAGCTAGCACTGATCCCAGGTAACAAACTGGAATTTAGTGCCCTCCTCAATGACACTACAAGATGTAGACTACAGATGGCAGTCTGGAGACCTCACCGCAGGCCTTCTGATAAATGGAAATCTGCTCTTACGTCTTGATCCACAGCCGCCTCAGCAACTAATCTGCAATGCTGAAGAATATGAAAAATTTATCCCAGATCAGCCTACGATCCGTCCCTATTTTTTATTTCACCTTAGAGTTTTAGTTAAGATCAAGAGCTTCTTGTCTTTTAAACTTCTCAAGAAATTCACTCATGCTTTTATCACTTCAAAGCTGGACTACTGCAACTCTTGAAACGGGCCTGTTATTGATATAGACAGATAGCTGGATAGATTGGACCGTATTCATCTGCTTTAGGGGAAATTTCAGTGCCACAGCAGCGGGCAGGCAGAGACAGTGTAAAATGGGCCTAGTAGGCAAGAAAAATTGATTAAAAAAAAAGAAAAAAGAAAAGCAAAGTATGAGAAATTCACAGTGATCCGTGCAAATTTACAGCGTCTATGACATTTAATAATGTATATGAGAAAGTGAAAGATGTAACCAATTGAGCAAAAATATGAATTATTCAAAAAATATATGTAAATAACTGCGGACGCAGTGGAAAACTTGTTGTACATTATATATTTGTTGCTCTATTCTGAATGCTCAGTAATATCACACCTGAACTCTCAAAACTGACATATTGTTAACATAATATATTTCACAAGAATCTATACTTCGTATATTGCACATACACATACAGTGTATTTCCTATTATTGCAGTTATGATGGAGTTCATTAAACGGTCTTTTGCACATGGTACAAAGACACTCCAGAGAGGCTCCTTTGTAAGGGCGTGGATCTTAGAGTCTATCCCTGAAGGAGCTCTGAAACTCACTTGGTTTCATGGAGGGGCCGAGAGGCATTGTTCGTGGAAGCAGTCAGTATAAAGAGTGCGACCATTTCAGTTTCTTATATCGTACTGGTCCGAATCTACAGGTTCAGTGTCGACACCCTGAATGCTCACTGGTGATGGCTTGGACTGCTTCCTGCGAAAAGTCAACCACTTCCTGCTTAATGCTGGCATAACTAGATCTGAGTTATGCCAGCATTAAGCAGGAAGTGGTTTTTTTTTCATGCATCAGATGCTGAAGTCCTGTATCAGGGCTGGGTGGTCAGATCATTTCTGAAGATGACATGTCCTGTGAAGACTAAAGAGGGGTGGAGCCCCAGGACGGGATTAATTACAAAGTTTTGTCCAATTTTTTCAAATGCGTCAACACATTCTATCTGTACCTGGATTCAGACTGGAAGTTAGGTTCCACCGATTCTTCTCGGAGGCAGCGCCTAAAATCTAAAATAATAATATCAAATAATTTATTTATCCCGAAGGATATTCCATTCTCTGCACGAATACCTGGTGTTTGTGCCGACTAACTTTCAATTCCACCGATTGAGACATGGCCGCTCTATTCAATGAGGTACAGACCTCCCCCTTCAAATCAGGTCATCAACATGGCCACCAGTGTTCAAGTTTTTATTGAAAATATCTGTTTATAGCGATTCCTGACTAAACCTAATTGTTTTATTCCCTAGTTTAGAGTAGTATCACGACCACCCCTTCTTTTTTTTTAATAATAATAATACATTTAATTTATAATGCACTTTACATTTGGATCAAATCTCAAAGTGCTAATGGCTCATACCCTTTTTAAAAAAAATCTAAATCTGTCTTTATGACTGAACACTTTTCTCAGTGTCTTAACCAGATTTTATGCCTTTTATTTGTTATATGCTGTGGACCCCTTCGGTCTAACTCTTTGTATTTTAAATGGCCTTTTCTAATAAGCTGCCTTGACTACACAAAAGTTGGTCATAATCTGTTAGCAGATTTTAGAAATATCTTCCCGACAAACAAACAAGGGAAATCACTTAACCTTCATGAAGCTTACATCATCAATGGCATGAAAAAAAAGTTAAAACAAAACATTGCCATTATGAGAGTGGGCGTAGAGGGGAAGAGCGCAGTCACAGACCAGGAAACATTGAGCCATTTGTTTTCTGCTGACTGACATCATCATGAGGAACATTTAGCGTTTCAAGACAGCCAATCTTACAATTATTAAAATTTTTAGTAATTGTCCACTATGCACTAATGGAATGACGCGCATGCTTCTGCCAAAGGTCCAACTGTCCTTCTAAATTAAATTAAATAATCATCTCATGAAGTACTTACATATAGACGTGAGAATTTCTATTTTATGTCTGCAAAACTCCATTTATGACGATACAATGCAAACTGTTGTGGAGAAATGAAGTTCCACAGCGGAAACACAGACCAGCTCAGTGACACGTAACATACCGCTGGTTGAGCAACATCCTCTCCACATGCAACAACTCAGAAGAAAGACTGCAGAGGAAAATCACTCTACAAATTCTCTGTAATACAATAAATCCAAATGAAACACATATGATCAGCTGCAGCAACGCCATCATCCTGTACTATCCTGTACCTTCGTGCAAGGTTAAAGGGAGTTTATAGTCTATAGTTTATAGTTCTAGGATCATATTTTAGAATTAACCACCCAGGCAGGCCATCAATCTCTGATACTCGAAATGAATCTTAAAGTCAAGAATGGCATTATAACCGCCATACTGTGGTGATACGTCACTTTTTCATTGCAGTATGAAAATCAAATCTCTAGTTACACATGCAGCTCACACACAGGTTTACTCTCTGGTAAAAAACTTAAATTGATGGCTCTACTAGGAAGAACTCATCTTAAATTTAGACATTTCTCACATTCCTGTAATGTTAACCTGAGATTGCAATGTCCAATTGAAACAGCTGGAGTTCAACACCTTCAGCATGACCCGTTCCCCAGTATTGAAACCAAATTCTTCTTCGGGACTGCTGCCAGATTCTCTTATACATATCATCATCCCAGAGTGACCAAAAGCATGGAAACCTTCAGACAGATGTTTCTCCGGAGAATTGCTCAGAATCAGAGCAAAGCATACAAAGCACAATACACACAGAAAAGGAAAAATAACCTCTTTAATTAACTTATCTTACTTAAAAAAGGTATAAAATATATTAATATGCCATAAGAAAAGATCCAATGTGAATTGTACATGCAACAACCAACATGACATAATTTACAGTGTTCAAGTAGTAGTCATCTAAAATAATCATTTATCTTTTCCCTGACAGACACTCTGGATGTTTACTTTCAGTAACACACAGTAAAATGACAGATTTAATAAGGGATGTTAATTTTGGTGAGGCTACAATGCATCTATACCGACATCTAAGCATGGCATCATTGTAGACCGTTCAAGTCTTCACTGATCTCCTTGGTAACAGCTTAACGTGTCCTTGAAGTCTTTCTGAAAAGTGAAAAGAAACATGGATCAGAATCTCAGTATCACTCAAACACCAAGAATGTCAACACTGTTAAAGGATTGATAAATTCATCACTACCTTTATGGCCCAGTTTGAGAAAACCTCTTCTTTTTATAAAGACTTTTTATTATTCTTTGTGGTTGTACATATATTGTATTTTTTGGTGCAGGTTTTGAGAGAATTCTCCACACACAAGGAATAATCTTGAGTCTAATCATATTTCCTCCTGTACTGATCCGTTAGAGGATTATAGTCATTGGTGATTCAACATTAACAAGAATAATCCCTTTAGTTTTATTTTACGATGTGACCCTCCCCATCAATCACAACATACGAGAAAAAACAGGTGTCCTCCAGTGGAACACAATTTCTTGGCAATGGTTAAAATTTCAATGTGCTTTCTGAAATATTTTGTTAAACATGTTTGTAACTACGTCTGAGATCGTAGTTAAGTCCATATTCCATTCATTTCATTCCCCTACCGAGTCTAGTTTCCAATTGTTTTTTAAACATAATTGTCATATATCTTTTTATTGTTTCATGTTTTCATGTTTTCATGTACCATTTTATTTTCCATAAAACACTTTGGGCTAAATCCCTAGAATGAAAAGTACTCTCTCAATATAAATAACTATAAATAAAAGTGTATTATTGTTATTATTATTACTAAAGAAACAATGAATCTTATCTGCTCAACCTCTTGTTAACCTGACTCACCCAAATATATAATGTAACCATTATTTGTCATATTTAGTCATACGGAGTGAAACATTGTGAAATTACAGTATTTCTCTGCATGTGACCCATGCCCGAGGCGCAGTGGGCAGCCGCTGTGAAGCACCCAGCCAGCATATTGGGATTCAAGGTATTGCTCAAAGACACAAAACGTGTATACTGTTGGGATCGAGCCATTGGCCCACTGATCTTCTGATTGGAATGCAACCGTTTTACCAATGGAGATACAGCCACTCCAAACTGAAGAACAGCTGGACCAACACAATGCTGGAAAAGGCCAGCAATGATCCCCGACATACACTACATTGGAACTCCTTAGGATCCCCCAGTCCAAACCAGATGGGAAATTTCTCCAGCAAGATCTGGAGGGTCTCTTTCAATTCTTCGGGCATGTCAAACTGGGAAGAGGCCTAGAGAAAGACCCGGAACTCGCTGGAGGGATTTCATGTCTAATGTGGCCTGGGAATCCCAGAGGCGGCCCTGGAAAGTGTTTCTGAAAATATCTATTTCTGCCATAACATGCTTAGGCTGCTGCCACTGCCGCCCGATGAGATAAAGGAAAGACAATAAAAACAGAAAAGCCAGACAGGAACAACACTTCATGAGAAAAAAAATGAGAGACAGAATAATGGATGGATGGTTACTAACGCAAAAGCAAGGCAAAATAAATATTTTTCTCAGGTTTAAATAATTCATTTGTATGTTAGCTCATGAATTAACTGCCTAATCAATGGCTTTGTTACCTGCAGTAGTGAGATGCATCCAGTCTCAGATCGCGCCGTGGAGCGCCATAGAGTAGGATCGTCCATAGCTAATTTATGATTAACAAATCTCAGAAGGTCTGTGAGAGAACTCATATCCTCCTCCTCACCCACAGGAGTGCAGACGGAGTCCCTCAGGGTCTGCACAATGTTCCGCTCTTGTGGTGAGGTAGCTTCTATGCTGAGGCTTCTCTCATCTTGTTTGTCCACCATGTATGTGAGGGGATTGAAAGAGTGGTCAGATGGTGCTGTGGCATCCATGGCGCCAAGACCCTGCCAGTTTTGTCCCTCTGTGTCCAGGAAAGAAAAGATGGGTGGGGAGGAAGGCTCCCAACACTGCTTACCCATTATGTCCTTCAGTGTGGTCTTCACGTTTTGAGGGAAATCCAAGGAGGAGTCAATACTGCCACTCTGCAGCGAGTCGCACATGAGGTGGTCCTCATGGTTAGATTGATGAGGTGACATTGTAGTGTGAAGATATGTGTGACTCGGGGGTGATGAGCAAGTTTTTGTGTGTGGTGGGGAGAGGAGACGAGTCGCTGAGTTGTTAGAAGAGGGGACCACTGTCATTGCATTTTTTGGGGAGGAAAGAGGGGATTGAGCTGTGGAGCAGTGCTCTGGAGAACATGTGAATTGTTGAAGAGCAGGGAGGGAGAGTGTGTGACTGTGAAGATGCTGGCGGTCAGCAGCTCGTTCCAGACTGGAGATTCTAGCTTGGAGACGAGTAACCTCTGACTCCTGCAGGAAGACAAGAACATAAATAAAGTCATGATACACTCAAATAATTCCACTTCCATGACACTAACACTTCTATATTACTCCACCTTGATGAGAAGAGACTCATTGGAGATCTCCATAGTCTTCTCAGAAGTCTGGAGCTGAGTTTGGAGCTGTGTAACTTGGAGTCGGGTTTGATTTAACTGGGAGCTTAGCTGCTCCAGCTGGACTTGAAGTTGACTGTTCTGGGCTTTTGTCTGCTCATACAGAATCCTGCTTTGCTCCAGCTGGGTTTTACTCTGGAGAAACTGGGCCTGAGTCAGGTCTCTCTGTGTTTGGAGGTGAATAACTTGGCTTCTGGTGCGATCCACCTCATTCTTAGATTGGTCCAATTGGTTTTTCGTCTGATCGCACTGGACCTTGACCTGCTCAAACTCATTCTGGCTCTGCTGAAGTTTGGTGGAAAGCTGCTCCTGGGTGGAGCGCATGGTGGAAGAGATCTGCTCTGAGACTTTGAGGAGTTGGCCTCGAGTTTGTTGCAAGGAATCCAGCTGGAGATGAAGAGAAAACATATCAATGGGACTAAGTTTGATTTTACAAGCTTACATGCGGCTCATAATGCATGCCCTGATAATATTATAATATACCTCCTTTTGATGTGATCAGGTAAGCTTAAAGGTTTTACCTGATCAGGTAAACCCAAAGCGGGACAGAGAACAATGACTAAATATATCAGCAAGAAAACCTTATGAACTGTGTGAGGGGAAACAAGGTTATAAAAAGGGAAAAAAAATAAGGAACACATAGGATGTTGTTGAGGTTTTTTTTTAAAAGAGGAAGAGGAATCATAGAGAAAGAGGGAACAGCAGTGACAACTATTAACATCTGAACAGAATGCATGGGGACTGGCAGGTGTTACATTAGTTTATGTTATCAGAATGTCACATTGCAAGATCAACTCTGTGATCATAAATTAGATATATGTCTGAGTAATGAGCTGAGTCTTGCGTAACATTTGAAACAGGCACTACAGTATCATGGTTCCCCTCTCATCAGTCACAGTTTCCTAGTCAAAGAATTTCCTTAATGAAATGCATCTAATTGTATCTGGTTTAACAGACGGATTTAAGATGACACGATGCCTGGAGGCTCAGTAGCTACTGTACCTCCCTACTGTGTTGCTGCCTCTCCAGCTCCAGCTCCTGCTCTAAAGAGGCAATGGTGCTCTGCAGCCCGGTCTCCAACTGCAGCCAGTGTTCTTCCTTCAATGTCAGCTCCTCCTGTACGCCACAGAGCCGGATCTCCTGCAAAGACACTCTTGAGTAATAAGTAATACTTGAATAATACTATTAGCACTAATGACTTGTTCTTTGGCTTTACCTTCTCTTTCATCTGTAGCTTGGTGGTGTCCAGTTCTCTGGCCAAAGCCTCACAGTGCCGCTGAGCCTCATCTAGCTCTTTCGGTAAAGTCTGGAGTTTCTGCTGACAGGCATGTAGCTGCTCATTGAGCTCGTGGGACTCCTAATAGTGCAGACATGTCACACGTCATATTCCTCAGATCGTATCTCACAGCTAAGAGTAAGCATTCACTAGTATTTACAAAAGACCCTCCTAATCAAAGTAGCCTATTTCTCGCAGGGAGTCAAGACAGTCAGAGAGAAGCTCCAAACATGATAACTGGATCACTCCTGTCTTCAGGAATTTTTGAATCTTTGAATGAAGGGTTAAGGCTTAAGAGTTTTTGACAGATTTCATTTAGAAGTCTTTCCCTCAGTACGGCTTTCTTCCAAAGCACAAAACTTGGAATATAAATTTGGGGACCCCAAATTGCCCGTGGATGTGAATTTGGGCAGGAAGGTGGTCTGTCTGTCGGCCATGAGAGGAACTGGCACAGCTGGTATAGGTTCAACCCCCCCAAACATTGAACAGGGTAAGCGGTCACAGATGATGAATTGATCGATGAATAAATACAGAATTACTCTTTCAAAGATTTATTAATATTCATTAGTAAATAGAAATCTATCATTTTTAATTCATTAAAATATAATATGTATATAATATACATACAGACAGACAGACAGACAGACAGACAAACACATACACACAAATGCATATGGGGTGGGTGTAGCTCGGGGGGTACAGCAGCCATCTCCCAATCGGAAGGTGGCCAGTACACATAATAATAATAATAATACATTGAATTTATAATGCACTTTACATAACATATATATATATACATAATATCTTTTTTTATTTCAATCATATATCATCTAATTTTATACAATTTGAATGGGCTTACAAATTCAATTTTATTTAATTAATTTTGATTGATTACAATTATAATTTAATTTATACGTAAATAAGATTAACTCAACTACATTTATGTCTACATGTATTAATACTGACTTTTAATTTAAATTCAAAGTATGACATATATTGAACAAACTGTACTTAACTTTTGGAACTGAACCAGTGTGTAAAAACTAGTGGGTATTTAGGTGTATCTAATAGAATGAATTAAAGTTAATATTTATACGATTTTATTTGCGTGTGTACTTTCAGCTGATAGTAAAAATAGTGTTTCTAAATGGTTGTTTAGAAAAAAACCTTTTTAACTCCTTTTATCTCCAGAGAGCGGGTCCAATGTAGGCCGCTATATTTGTACAGACATCTAGAGAGGGAATTTGCATCATGAGTTTTTACTGTGTTTTTGACAATCAGGATCATACTTATGATTTAGAACAAGAAAAGGCAATAGAGTGCCAAGCTTACTACTTTCTTTGCCAAGAATCTACTTTGAGATATAGAACCCAGAGTCAGCTCTGAACCGCCAGTCTCCATACAAGCAGCTTATAAAGGGAAGGAGGCTGGCTCTTTACCAGCCTCCTTCCCAAAATATGTATGATTTAAGTAAATATTGTTTGCGCCTGATAACATTTTTAGAATGGGTGTAAATCATATACTGAAACATGATCTCGTCCATACTAACAGGGTTTTTCACCTCAGTTAAAGTGCCGACAACAGTGATGGAACTATAACACACCTGAACACGGACCCACTTAGACGTCAATACTGAATGTGGGCAGTGGTGGAAATAGAGTTAAATGCAATTTAACGGGAGTGTGGCAGAAATGGCTCCCTCCCGAAGAAAGAGCAGCAATGTCTGATTCTCTATGGACGGCTGTGTTGTTACATGTGCTTAACGTTTACTTCTCATTAATTAATATATTGAGATTTTGAATATTTATTACTGACATAAATGATAAGAAGTAACTTTGCAGCAAGACACACTGTCAAATAACAACCCAGAGGATTTATGACCGAACTTTATCCTGTTGATTATGTTTGGATGTATATTAGCCAAGCTAAAGATTCTCTTAGATATTAAGCCCTCGTATCCTGTGACTGCTCCTAACCTTTGTATTTTTGTCTGTGAGGTCCTTCTGCACATTTCGCAGGTCCTTCTCTCTGGATTCCAGACACTGCTGCAGAGACTCCACCTTCATCGCCATCTCCTGTTTGTGCTCTCTGATGGCCACCTCCAGCTGGCCCAGCTTGGGAAAGAGAATAATCGGGGAAAGAAAAGAGAAAAATACTGAGGATTAAAATCACAACAACCGGAAACAACAGCAAAACACATTATGCAAATGAAATGGAGTGTACTGAAGGAAATGTGCCTGTTACATACCAGACTTGCTCTCTTTATGAGCTCCCCCTGTCTCTCCTTCAGTGCATTGTCCATGTCTAAAACCTCATGGGTCCTCTCCTCCAACTCCCTCTGGGTGTCACTGTGAAGCCACACATAGTTTTATGGCAGCGCTTAAGATAACTATCTAATTATAAAAATAAAAATAACGACAAAAAACAGAGTAATTAAAACATGACACTGGGAATGTCCTCTGAAGGGCCGATATAGCTGTAGGTAAATCTTACTGACCCAAATACAGAGAGTTTGACTTAAGGATCTAGTTTACACAAAGTTTATTATTTACTGTTTTTAAAGATTAATTACAATGCAACTTAGAGAGCAAAAGCTAACTTTAGTGCTTTTTTGTGTGTAAATGGGATCATAACTGTAATCTAGACCATGGAAATAGCTATGTTCTTCTTTAAAAACGTATTTTGTCTCTCAAACGTGTGCATATCCCTACTCATGGTTGTGTTCACTGTGCTCTGAAAAGAAATTAACACCAAACACGAACTGAGGCTTATAGTTAATTAATGAAAACGTGTAGCATCCATTTTTTTGTCTCTTTGCATGAGAAGACTTTTGTGAGTCATTCATGATTGCACATTCAGTTAATGGGCATGTTGTGCGACATACAGTTTGATACAAGACATATGTTCTTCAAACAATAGTTTTCCCGGTAACAGCATGAAATACAAAAATCGTTTACTTCATCAATTAAATAATGAAAGTAAATTGGTCATAACAAATTAAATGGCTTAACTTTCAATTTGAACAGCACATTAGCAAAATACGAGCCACATATTATCTAGAGGACACAGTAAAAATGTGAGAGTTAAAACGGGGAACAGGCTTCATGACTGTATCTGTCAGACACGGGTACAATGTAGATTTTGTTTGAAACACAGTCCGACGCAGTAGAGGATCTTGTCTGCACCACAGCACACGTGGGCTTGGGCAGGTCTGCTGTTTCTGTGGGCAGAAGGATAACTGACATGAGGGCATGTCCTCACCTAAGTCGGACAGTAAGTTTTTCCACCGAGGCCTGTCGCTCATCTGCAAATGTTTGGGTTTTTTGCAGAACATCTTTGAGTTCTTGTAGTTGCTCCAGAGTGTCAGCCAACTCTGCCCGCACAGCCTGAAGCTGTGCCTCCAGAATCTGGACCTGCTGGACATTATTGAGCTTGTCTGCCTCACAGCGATGAAGCGTCTCTTCCAGATCCACCACTGGATAGAGATAGCGAAAGAGAGAACAAAACATCAAAAAGATGAAGGTGAAAGACTTAAGTGAAAGAGTGTGTCTGCATATATATTCAAAAAGATAAAGATCAGAACTCATGTTAAATACCGAGATCAGTTTGTCTGTCAAGCTCGCTTTTCATATGCTGCAAGCTCTCTTCCATGCGGTTGATTTGAGAAGTCTTGATTTCAACTTCCCTCCTCAGGCGCTGCATCTCGGACTCTTTAGTTAAAAGTTCCCCCCGATACTTTGTCATCTTTGATGCCAGATGGCTGCAGAGGGAATAGGCAGAATGAAAGAAAATGATAAGGAAATAAAATAAATAAATGAAGAAATTTAATAATACATACATTTTTAGCCAATGCTCCCCAATAATGACAAGTCAGCAACACAATTATTTCCTCACCTCGATGTAAGAATGCCTCCCATCTTCGTCTTAAAGAGAAGGAAATGCCTCCAGAACAGTAAGAGGAGCTAAAATGAATGTGCCGCTGAGGCACATCTAAACAACCAACAAACTCAAGTTTTGAACCCGTCGCAAAAACTTAACTAAACCGCAACCCTGCAGAGTGAAGTTACTTCCATGTCTCATTCGAAATAAGATCCCCCCATTTATATACACATATTCATGGATTGTATGGGGAGGGAGGGGAGTGCTGCTTTATGCCTTAAGACAAATAGGACTCATAAGACTCCATGTAAGACTATTTAGGCAGCTGACTGCCCTTGGTGCAGGTTATGAAGGGCATGTTTTGTCAGAAACAGGAAAATACCAAGCCCCATACAGACCACATCAAATCGGTGAAACAGTGGATTAAGGCAAAATGCAATTATTTTGAGAAAGATATCAAACTGTTTTCAACAAACATGAATCTGTTGTAGCACAATTTTGTTTTATCCTGCGCTGACACAGATTTGTATCTTAAAATGATGACAATAAAAAGAAGTGTTAATGGTCCTAAAATGTAAGAACTTCCCAGAATGAACGGCGTCTGAAAAGACTGAAAGATGTCTGTATCTTCACTTCAATGTAATTTCTTCCTCAGCAACCCGGTGCATCAGTGCATCTTACCTGACCGACACTGAGAGTTTTGTCTTCTGCTGGTTTATCTCCTGCAGGTCCTTGTCTTTCTCTTGGGCTTCATGCTCTCTGCTCCTTACTTCGTCCTGCATAGAGGCCTGGGTTCGTTCCAGCTGCTGTTCCAGAAAGGACACCTGCGGACAGAAACAACAACAGCATCCATCTTTATTTTACTTAACAATAAAAATCTGGAAGAGTTGACATTTTTCTGGCCTAACCTACTACATTGGAAAAACAATAATCTATCTTCATATTTTGTTATCCACAGTTAATACGATCAGACCGTCACGTACAGAGAGGCATCATCTGCTCGTGTGGCTCTGCTTACTGAATGGAGATCATTGTGCTACGGTTATTGTTAAAGACCAAAAGTACAACTGATGTTAAAACGTGCTGAACTCTGACGTAAATCACAAGTTCATACTTATGTTTACTTCCAGCCATGCCTATTTAGTTTAAGTTTATCATATGTGCAGCCAGGAAGTCTGCATTTCGTGTTAAGAGACTACACTCATTTTAGAATTGCGCTTAACACATTACATAGTATTACAGAAAAAGCATTTTATAAAACAATTCACGATAGACCTTAAAACAGACTGCCTGTAAACATAACGTAGAAAGTTATCAAAGTTTTACTTCTGTTTAAAACGTAAGTGAATGATAAGTCGAGACAGACTGAGGTATTGATGCAATGAACAAAGAAGCCATCGGCTCAAACAATAAAGCAGAAACTGCCACCGGACCTCAAACACACAATGAAACAGTTTATTTTGTGGTATCTGATTTGCAGGAACTGTGTTTTACGCACCTTGTATTCCGTTATTACCAAACCAAGGGCTTGTGGAGTCGATGGTTCACGAGTTTAAACTTAGTTTTGACATTTATCCAGTGACTTGAACACATATCACATGATAGCGTGTATTTTAAAAAACAAACGTTTTTCTGGTTTATATCTATTCTCATGTATAAACAGTGCCTTTGAGTTCCAGGGTGTAAAATGTTTGAAGGGTATCTCTTTGAATAAATGCAATTTAATATTAATTATATTGTCAGTGTTGAGTGATAATAAGCGCCATTATTATCACTCAACACTGGTAATAAACAGCACCATTCAATCAAATTTTCAAATTAAATCAACTTCTTTCGGCTTTTTCCCTTTTTAAGGTTTGCCAGAGCGGTTTTGTCTCGTTCCACTTATTGATTTGGCATAGGAATTTATGTCAGATGCCCTTCCTGACACACCCCTCCCATTTATCAGGGCCTCGGACCGGCACTAGATGTGGCTGGGTAGGCTGGTAGCACTAAGTACCTTGCCTAGGTCCACACTGAATTTTTGCCACACCCTCTTTTTTTGAGGGCGTGGCCACTTATTAGGAGAGAGTGGCTTGTCTCTCCTAATAAAATACAAAATAAAGACTTAAAAAAAAAAGTTCTATCAGTTTGAATCCCAGTCTCCTGGACCAGTTACAGTGATGTACCCCACTGAGCTATCCAGCCTCAAATCTTACGCACTCGACCTTTAAATTTCAACTTGTGAAGAATGAATGACTTAATTTCTTTCTATTTTTTTGACATACTTCAATAGAGTTTTTTCATTAATTCATAGTTGATAAAAAATATTTTTTTGTTACTTTTTAGTCACTAAATATTAACAGTTACTGAAAAATACTTCTTTGTGTTAAATATTCTAATATATTCTTCTCGTTGTTCTTGTGTTTGAGAAACATTGTTAACTATCTCCAGCTCACCTGAGTCTGCAGCTGGCTCTGACTCTCCTCCAGGTCGGAGATGTGGGCAGTGCTCTCAGTCAGCATGGTCTGCTGCTGCTGCAGAGAAAGCTGCAGCTGCAGGTTCTGCTCATTTGAGCTCTGGCATGCTAGAGTTGCACTTTGGAACTTCTCCTGGATAGAGGACACCTGATGCGGGAGGAACAATGGAGACGGTAAGTCTGATGGTTGGGCTTTATATAAACAATAAAAGAGAGGTTTAAAGTTCAAAGACTCTGTGCAACATTAGGTTGGTTTACATGGACCCTAATCAGAAGAAAATGATCCATGTAAATTTCCCTTTCCCGAATAAGAATGCCCTTCCTAATTGAAATTTCAGATCGCTGTGAAGGTCGCTGATCGTGACTTCGCTCTGGGGTCTCAGGGTGAATTGGTGTTGAGGACTTTCTGCTTTTAATGTTACTTCAGGTGATGTTGCTGTTAGCGTAACATTTTTGGTGAATTTACCACAAACCACGGCCTCCCTAGCTAACTTAATGTTAGGTAACGTCGTATTGATGTAACGTTAGTCAGAGTTAAACCACTCTGAGGTACCGAAAAGGCTTTCTCGTAAACGCCTTTCTCCCTCTCCTCCCTCCCTTATGTCTGAAGTAAGCAAGTAAGCTTGAGTAATTATCAAGCTGCTTTTCATTGAAAGCATCACAATAACAAAAACTGATAGCAGAATAGACGTCTATTTTCTGATAAAAGAGCCTCATAAACTGGTCACTTTTGCACATGACATACAGCTATTGATAGCTGTTTTATTCCGATTGAATATGCCATGTAAACACAATTTCCAATCAGATCACTGCTCATGTAAATAGTTACCCGAAATATTCATCCAGAATTATTTCAATGAATATACGTGTTCATGTGAACATAGATAGTGATTGGATGAATGTGGCCAAATGAATGTGGCTACCGAACCTTGTCGTTCTTCTTCCGCAACTCAGTCTCATAGCTTTTCTTCACTTCCTCCATCTGCTGAAGGTAGAGGTTCAACTCCTCTCTGCACGCTGACAGAGATGACTGGAGTTCACACACCTGAAATATGAACACAAGTCACAATACTAGTGGTTAAAGGGGAATTCATTAATTCTGATATCAGATATATCTTTTCATGGTTTTCAGGTCTTGGCGCAAACCTTGGTGGCGGACTGAGCCGCCTGGTGTTTGAAGCTCTGCAGCAGCTCTTCGTTGTTTCTTATTTCAACCTGCTTCTGCTGTATTAAGTCAGAATTACAAACTTCAGATTCAGAATCAGTTTTACTGTCATAATACAATGTATAAGGAAATTATGTGTGGCTTCTCTCTTAAAAAAATACAAAATAAAGACTTTAATATAGAATATAAAGAAAATGAGTAAAACAAGAGCCAGAATAGATAAATAGTTATAAAATAGAATAGAGTAAAAGTCCTAAAAGTTCTTATTTTGAAAAAACGTTACTATACCATCTGTCTACACCTAGGTTAAATTACAGTTGCTGTAAGTTCCGGTGCTTCCCCTGGGGAAAGTAAAAAGATGCATTGATATGGTGCTACATACTGCTCTGACCTGTGTGAGTTGGTCCAAAGAGCTCTGCAGCCTGACAACTGTTTTCTGAGCATCATCCCGCTCCCTCTGGACTGAGCTCAGCTGCCGCTCCTTCTCTAACAACTGAGACTGGGCCTCCTCTACAGTCAGCTGCAACTGCAGAAGAGAAACACTGTTACTTATGTGAAGTAATAACTTTTCCATTTTAAATATATTGCCACGGTCAGAGTTGTTTTAGTAGCACAGAACACAATCTCTGCCAGCTCATTCTACCACAATATTCAAAAAGCAAATTAATTTTCATATTAAATTGGAGACCGTAAGTTTAGCAGAATTATATTGTGGATTTTCAGTGGTGAGAATGACAATGAGAAAAACATTTAGTTGCAGCTCACCATTTCCATTCTGCGCTGTTGATCCGTGAATTGTTGAGACTGAGAATTTTTGTACTTCTCCAAAGACTGCTGGTATTCTTTTTGCTTTTTGTTCATCAATGACTTGAGATGCTGAACGGTGGCGTCTTTTTCCTAATAAATATCGAAAATAAAACAAGAAATAAACGGGACAAGGTACATACTACTATAATAAGAAAAAACTAGGAGAGAGAGAGAACTCATTCAGAATGTGACCAAAACTTTTCATGACTTTCATGTTGCCATTAGGTTGAAAATAAGAAAGATCACAAAACGTGAAGCCACAGAATGTGAGGATGTGTGCGTTGTACCAGTAGCTGATTCTCCAGCTCAGTATTTGCCAGTGCAGCTTGACTGTAGGCCGAGGTTTTCTCCTGTAACTGTCTCTCCAGGGAAGCCACACGTGCACTTCTTCTTTTCAACTGAAGAGAGAAAAAAACGCTTGTAAGTGGCATTATTATCACTCAACATTGGTGATGGGGAAAGAGAAGATCAGAAAAGACACCTCTTTCTCTGTGTCAGTGGCTTGGCTGACTTTATCCATAAGCTCTGTGTGGAGGCGTTGGTAGTGGGAGGCTCGCTGGGCCATAGAGCTCTGCAGGGCTGAGATCTCCTCCTGGGCTCTGCTCAGACGCTCCTGAAGCCGCTCAACCAAGCTGTTCTGTCTTGCTCGATCAGCTTCCATTGAATGCAGCACAGGCAGCAGCTGCTGGTAGCCTTCACCTGTAAGGATTGGCTGACACGTTAAAAAACGGGACCAGAACCTATCTAAGATTTATATCATCAGCCGGAGAAAAGCATATATAAGACCTGCTTCCGGAAGTTATATTTTCCACTTTGTTGAGTAATTCAGTCACTATTTTGCATAATGTTTCTTTTTTCTTATTCAACCAAAAAAGCTGTAAACACAATTGAGCACACATCTTATTCTAACGGTATTCGTTTTTCTCCTGGAAAAAAAAAAAAATGATAAAAATAAAAAAAGTGAATAGAAAATATTGAAAGACAGAGGACAAGGCAAGATGGAAGCAGATGATCCGCTGTGGCGACCCCTAGCACCCATAGCAGAAAAAAAAACTATAGAAATGATTTAAACATACATTTCCGGAGAGTAGGAGTCTTCATATGCATAACAATAAAGTACAAATATCTCTCTTAATAGGCATAGATAACCAATGATTCAGTAAAGGACACAGTTAGCTAACACACCTGGCTTTATCTTCAGTAGGTTTGCAGTTCCACTATAGTCCACAGGCGGCAGCATACAGGGCCTGACACACAGCATTCCCACAGCAGCCTGAAAATTAAAAACGTTGCAGACTATGTCAACATTACATGCAGAGACATCTGCACAAGGTAAGTGCTAAATATGGAAATTTTCTGGGACATCTTCTGTCAAACCAAAACCAGCAAATAAGTTGATGATGTAACAAGCCTTCAGGTGAAACATTGTGGGAGACAAAACAAAACCATGTGACATGGATACACAAACAACTACACACTGATTGTGTGGAAATATTCCCCTCCACCTCTCTTAGATGCAGCATGGATAGTATAGCCTCGAGGCTAGCCAGCTCCGACTGGCTCTGCTGAGCCTCTCTGCGGCTCTGGGTCACCCTCTGCTCCTGACTTTGGCTCAGAGTTCGCAGGTCCTGAAGCTCTTTGCTCAGAGAGGCCAGCTCTCTGCACTCTGCTCCACGCTCCATGAGCTGCCGTTCCAGATGTAAGGTCCTTTGTTTTGTCTCTTCAAGCTTATTCTGGAAACCACCAGCCACAGACTTGGCCTGCCTCAAATCCTCCCTCAACTGGCTGGAAGACAGCGAAAGGGAAGGGTTGCATTCACCAGCTATTAACTCTAATTCTCTTAAACGATTTGATAATAATAGATCGGGAATACTCTGTCCAGAAACATTGATATGCGACAATCTCAGGTACTTACCTAACTGTTTGGCTATGTTCCACCTTTTCTCTTTCAAAAAAAGTGCATTTCTTTTCCATGTCTTCTTTTTCTCTGTCACACACGATAAGACTCTCTTTTATTTGTTTCTCACTCTCGACGACCTTAAAAAGACAAATAAAATGCATTTTTGTACAAACATGTTATTAGAAATGAGTTTTCAAAAATTATTGTTTAGCTTTAAAAAATAACATAAATTAAGTTGGTCGAAATTACCCTCTTAAGTTTAAACGAAATGGTAGCTTTATAATCTTTGAAGGCTTCTCTGAGTTTCTCTGCATTTTCCAGAGCTTTGTTCCTTTGTTGTTCAGCTCTGTAATGGATCAGGTACAACATTAGCACTAACATAATAACTCCATGACGCTGTGAGAGTATTATCAGCTAATGTTTCATATTGAGGCACAAGTAAATCAAAAATATACAAATTATACAGTGTCATAAAAGTGCTAAAAACATATTACCCATCACCTGTACATGTTTTTTGTGGTGCCACCATAAAGTTAGAAGAATTGTTATTAACTGTAAACTGTACTCTGATAGGATAAAATTGTGCGTGGAATCCAAACCCAAATAAATCACCGTTTGCCATGTGCTGTCTTGGTGTTCAGTTCTGTTCTGAGTGCACTCAGTTCCTCAGTGAGAGTCGCCACCACAATGTCGCTGTGAGCCGCTGCTACCTGGCTGCTCTCAGCTCTCAGCTCTACTGCCCTGGAAAGAAATGGACTGATTAAGATTTATGTATCCATTTTCAAGTAAAAGGCAACTCTCCCATTGTGTTGAGGATCAGCATAGCTGATTACATACTTTTCACACCTATTCTTTATCTGATGTGTACATTAAAATAGCATGCATTCACCAGATTATATTATATAAATAATAACGTTTGTAGAAGTTGAGGCCTTAAGGTTACCTTAATTCTTCTGCTTGACCCTCCAGCTTGGCTTGAAGCTGACAAATGTGCTCACTCATGATTGCTACATTGTTTCTAACAAAAACCCGTCGCCCATTGACGGAAACCTAAAAAGAAAACAAATTAACCAAATAATGTTTCTGTTGGTTCATAATAAAGATCTTATAATATACATCATTATTTCATTCTCATGGCTGTACATTTTAAGTGAAAGAATTTCGCTACAAATGATACACATTGAAACAATGATCCATGGCTTTATGCTATGCTTATTGGAAGCACAAGACAAAATTTAAAAAAATTACAGCACCTTTATTCACACAAATTATCTGTCTGGGGATGACGATCATACCTGTGGGTTGAAGCTGTTTGGGTCAAACTGCAGGGCATCGAGATCATTGATGCTAAACTCCTCCTGCATGGTGAGACAGGCATTCTCCTGACGCACACTGCCAGACCTCTTCCTCGAAGAAATAGACTCCAAATCCCCTGACCTGGCCTTGACTGAGTTAGCCTGAATAAAGGGTACAGCATAGGTGTAGAACAGAGATTTGCACATATAGTGAACAACGTTTTACGTAGCCGTGCATTCTAGTCACTAAATCAGACAATGATTTTCTCATACAAGACCTTTGTTTTCCAATGCTTTTCGACCAGTCAATTAATTACTCAGTTCTTACACTCCACTGTAACTGTTACACTTGTAGCTATTTTAGTTTTCTATTCAAATCATTGCATTTACATCTACTTATATTGTTTTATTTTGTCTTTATGCCCTTTGTATTTTTTGAAATCGATTTGGAGTCTTTGAGCTACATTGTTGAAAATTACCCAACAAATAAAAATCCCCTCGCAATCTTTCAAAAGAAAACACAGAAAAACACATAATCCTCACTCTCACCCTAGAGTTTGCTGAGGATGGGCTTAGACTACCAACAGCACATCTCTCAGCTGTCCCACTGAAAGGCATCTTGGATGGAGGAGGAGACTTGGAAAGAGGACCTTCAGGTATCTGCAGACCTTGTTATTTTAAGACTATGAGGACTCTTCTGCTCATTTGTAACCCTGTCTTCACATCCGTCTAGCTGACTGTGGAACATAAACCTTTAAAAAAAACAGAAAAGACAATGGCTCAAATATTACATTTTACTTATTACAATCAAGGTATTTCCAAATTTCAGAAAACTTTTCTTCTCCATTTTAAAATCGGTCGTTTATCTAATGTGGGCAGGTTTTGTGTCTATTATTAACATTGAAGATTTGGTCATACTTGAATTTAAAAAAAAGGCGAAAAATTAGGAGACGTGCCACCTGCCTGAAGGCCACAGCCGGGGAAACATGCCTGGGACCATGTCATCAGGTTATCATTGGAAGCAGTCCACAAGATAAGTCTATATTTACCTGGAACTATGGAAAAGGCCCCAACTCGCAGCCATTACAACAGTAAATATCATTTGCATGCATAATATGCCTTTACATGCCAAAGCAACAAGAACATTGTAGAGGTATTATCCCTATCTCTTATTTAAATCCCACAGAAACATTTTTGGGGATTAAGGAAAAAGATAGGAAATAGGCAGATGCAAGACATAAGCCCAGAACTATTATAGAACTGGAACTTTGCTCATGGGGAAATCGCAAAGATTCAAGAATGAAGGTGTTGTCTGCCTATGAAGACACCATCTTCTGCAATTGTCCAGTAAAAGTACCATTTGCTGTGATAACTGTGCTATTGTTGGGGAATAACACGTGTAATATCTGTCCATTGGTAATGTTCTTTGCAGCAGACGTTGCACACACAGCAGGTCAGTTGGTAGAGTGGCTGTCTCCCAAGCAGAAGATCAGAAGATAGTTGGTTCAAGTCAATTCATCAAGTCACTTCACAACATCTTCAATGTTGATAAAAGTAACAAAACCTACCCACATCACATATACAAACAATTTTAAAGTCCCAGCGGGGGACTTCAAGGGTAGTCAAGGTCTGCATGTCGTAAGTTCCTTGATCAAGACCCAGAAACCCTAATTTCACTATGTTGTACTGTGTATGACTGTATGCGCTTGGAAAGAGCTGCCCACTGCTCCCTCAAGGATAATAATAATAATAATGGGTCAAATGCTTAGAATAATAATAATAATAATAATTTCTTCTTTTTTTTATGTTGGATACATTATTATTATCTGCTTTAGATGGATGTCATTCAGTTAGCTTACCTCTGCTGTAGTCCCTCTCATCCACATCTTCAGTTAAATGTTTCTCAAACATGAGCTGATGATGAGGCAGAAAAACTTCAGCTAGTGTCTGAATTTACTGGGTTTAGCTTTAAGGAACTCAAGTATAACTTCCAACTACAGTTAAAGTTTGGAAAGGTCCAGGAATCCAACAACTAACTCACCTATATACCGTTAAACAGCCGCGACTGTAGTAGAGCGATGAGCTAACATAGCTACAATCACTATATGTATTTATGTTTATTGTGTGAACGGGTGGCTAAAAGTTTAATATTAGCCAACTACCGAACAGACAACGTCTACATTCTAAGTCACATAAAAAGTGTCTTCCTTTGGCAATAAATTTGAATTCAGAACTTCTACTTGACCCATATTGTCCAGTTAACCCACTTGATGTTGTCGTAAAGGACAATGTAGCCAGGAAATTTGTAATTTTTGTCTCCGCCCAAATTCTAACAACGCCTTCTGTGATTGGATAGATAAATCAATCTGTGAAATGATTGGTGGGAACGGTTGTCAATAGGCATAAACCGCGAAAGTTGGCGCGTGTCTTGAACTACAAGTAACTCTAATGAAGAGACCGTCTGAGTACACAGGAAACACTTGGTTTGGATGAATTTACGAAACGAACAAAACGAAACCAAAGTAATATTTGGAGGTTATTGGGGTCAATAAACTTTGAAATAAAAAACTATTTCAACATCAACCAGCTGCAATCATGGTAGACACCCAGGTTTAAATGTTTATTAAAACTATATGTATATGTCACTGTCAAGTTTTGTAGTACGTGCATATAGCTCCTACCCTATTGGACATAGGTGTTTTTTTTTCATTCCAAAAATCTAATTATTTTATATCATACCTGCCCATAAACACCTATGTTATGCAAATACACGTGACATTTGTGGCGCTATTCTAAGATTATTTTGGGTGTGTAATTCAGGCGAAGATTAAAATAACCAATGAGCGGAACATGTTAACGTAGAGCCTCCATAGACGTACATTTTGAATGATGTTTTACTTTACTTACTTTTTAATACTTTGTGGTACAATACAAGTGTCCACTTGTAAATGCACAGAACTGTATAACTGCGCCGCGGTCCAGGGCAAGTTTTCTCTCGGGGACAATAAAGTTTATCTATGGTCAGATGATGTCTGGTGACGGTACTATGCGTCAGAAGCCGGTCCGATTTGTGACGTAATACTTTTATGTTTGGATTAAATAGTTCTATTGCATTGATGAGTTGGACAAAAGATTACCACTGCTCATGTTAAAGGATTCGGTTATCGAACTACTTTACGACGTTGGGCGCTTTATAATTATAGCCCTTTATTGCACACTGTTGTCTGAGAACCAGATAGAAAAAAAAAACTTTTAACAAGATCAACCTGTTTTAGGATGTGTGACGTTTTCCAGAAGATCTGGAAAACGTAATTTTCATGATAAGAAAATGTCTCAACTCATAGTCAAAGGACACCACCTCAAAACCCCTGAAAAAGTGCAATCTTAAAAGTAGCTAAAAAATATAGTAGAGTCGAAAGTATCATATTTCCTTGCGAAATATTGTAGGGGAGTAGTATCAAGTAGAATATATCGGAAATTATGCTCGAGTACATGTACTCATTTACTGTCGACCCCTGCACTGACCTAAGCAATGACGCTTGTTTTCATATGAGGGTCCATTGTACAATATATTTGCAGGATCCAAGGAATAGGAGTTCTTTCACAACATTAATTACATACACTTTGGAAATAATTCCGAGGTCCTGACTTCAGTGACCTCAAAGCTGGCAAGAAATAAAATGTTGGGAATTATGAAGTGTAAAAATAAAATCATATTTATAAGGCAGTGCAGAAAAAGCCAGACTGGAATCCATGTTAATCAGTGTCCATTTCATATCAATGTTTTCTGATCCTCTCAGATCCCCTGGAAGGCTGCCCCAGCTTTCATGACTGAAAGTAAATCAATAAATATTCCAGTTATGCTCTAATGAAATATCACAAAGAAGAACCACAGGATTTGAAAGATTGATTTGGTTCATATAGCAGACATTGACATTAATGACACATACTCTAACAAATTTAGAAGAAAAAAAAGGAAGAGGATTATCATTTGTTGGGTGTCTGTCAAACTGAGTAGAAAAACATACTGGTGGTTGACTAGTTAAGTGGTCCCTAAAGTACTCTCAAGACATGGGTTCAATCAAGGTAAATGTTTAGGGCCCTGAAAGAACCACTCAAACTGGGCCATTTTATTAAGCTCATGTCAAAGCCACTTGAACCACTCATAAAGTAACCAACCACATCCTTAAGTCCTCTTAAATGGGGCCTTCTAGGTATTGTATGACAGCTGGACATGGTTATTCTGCCACTTCAATTGTTATACTTACAATGAAAACATTATATCAAGCCATAATTTTATAACCAATATCAGATGAAGCCAGAATAATTTTATATCTGACAACAATACCTGTCAGTGGTTGGAATATATTAGCCAGCAAGTAAACATTTATTTCCTCGTGTTGGATCCAGGAAAAAAGGCAAATAAGAGTTCGGCAACAAAGCAGCTCAAAAACTGCAGTTCTTCTCGGATGTCCCTGATCTGAAATTGTTAGTACCATCCAAAGCGGTCAAGGGAAGGATAACTGGTGAATCCGCAGAATGGGGCGCTCATGGCAGAAGCATGTTAAGCAAGGGCTAACTGATATTTAATCCCACAGAAGAACTAGTCTCTGGGGATGAATTATTTTCCCTTACAGAAGCGTATTTTTAGATTATATCAGTCACTTTTTGAGGCCATTTTTTTCCCAAACTAATTATCCCCATATTATCACTGCACACAGATTTTTGCAGAGATAATCTGCACAACTATGCAGAAATAACACGGTAAAATATATATTGGATTGTTGGTAAATTATGGTGGTCAGAAGGACAGCAGAGATGGAAGCCACGAGGTTCAACACCACGAATAAACTTGAGCATCGAGGACGCAGGTATAAAAGAGGGGAAAGAACACATCAGGTAGGGAGTGTGAGGATATTAAGATAATATTTTGACAACATTCATTTGTTGGCATTCCTGGCCATGGCAAATAACTGTGCTGTTGAGGATGTTATTTCTTGAATATCTATCAAACCAATGATACAAATGTGATTCCAAATTCTAGGTGTAGGGTTTCATTCCAGATATATAGATTTGATTCAATCTCAGAACTAATAGTATTTTCAATCCAGCTGTAATGCAACATTTTTAGATGTGCACATCTTTTTAACACTAACAACGAAAGATCATACAGCAGTAAAACAAACAGTTCAAAATATCAGCTTTTATTTATCCTTTAACTAAACAGGCTCTCAGTTAACACAAACCTGTATGATAAGGTATAAAAATGTAAAAAAAAAAAAAAAAAGAATCTCAAGAGACAAAGCAGACATTATGGGTAATTTTCTTTGGCTGCAGAAGCCTGCTGGAAGCCAGTGGTAGCAGCATTTAGGCTGAGATACTGGCTGAACAGAGGTGAGAAGCTTCAAATGCATCGACTAAATCAGCGCAATTATAGAGGTATCTGCCAAAACAGATCTGTCTATTTTGACAAGTGGAAACATCTTAAAAAAAACAAGCATATAGCCATACTAACTGAATTTGCGATGCCACAGAGCATATTGGGTTTCCAGTGATTATTTTCCCCCAACTCTGTTTAAAAAAAGAGTTGCAGAAAATATACAAATCATTTTTCTCATTGACAAAAAAGCATACATGCATACATAGGATTAAAAAAAAATGGAAAATTGATCTTCTGGTATAAAAATACTGACCAAAAACACTGAGTGAATAACATAAAGACCTCCTGTCAGACGGCAAATGCTGTCCTGTACTATACAGTGACACTGTGGGTACATCCTGAGTTTGAATTCTACAAGTGATTATATATTTCTACTTCCATGTCGAAGTTCCCCTTTGTAAAGTCACATTGATATGGCTGACAAACACCTTTAACCAGCACTAACTTGCATAGGCAGCACAAAAACAGATGGATTCTGAAATCTGGGTTTGAGAAGTGAGTGTATAACATTAATTTTATGCAACGCTTTATTTTTCTTGATTACAAATAGACAAAGTAAAAACTAAATAGCTTCTTAAATATTTTAAGGTTAATATTTTTCCATTTGAAATCCAAATATCTCAGAAAGGTTACTAGAACTTTTGGGTTTGAGTTTCTGATTGTTTGCGCCTTAATGTTTTTCAACATTTGAGTTTTCAACATTATTATAACCATAAAAGAACTGAAATGGTTTTAATGTAAATAAAAATTATGTGTGTATGAGCTGAAAATGAGATGGCAGTCACAAGACATGATTAATCATGCATTTGACATGTGCAATCAACAGTTAAAAGAAATGTTTGCCTTGCACTGCGAAATGTATACAAGAAAGTACAAATGGAAAATATGACAAATGTAGCATTATTCTATAGAAAATAATAAACAGCAGCACATCTCTTGTTTTGGTTTCTCCCGAGGGGTGTAGCAAAAAGTGAGCTCAATGGGAGAACAAGGTAATCTGACCATAAAACCAAATGTTTCAATGTCACGGAGACAAACTGTTATACTGGAGATATCTCCATGGAAACTTACGTGTTCCAGGTATAATCAGAGTTTGCATCAACAGTGCTGTCCTTTCCCTTATTCCTCTGACAATATTCTCCGAGTGATAAAGATTCTCAGTCGAGGCAACATATTATAGTATATGGAGACTTTTCACGCCATTTTATGTCAGACCGTCTCTTTTCCCATGGGGACCTACATGCATTGGTTAAGGATATATAAAACAAGTTACCATTTGCTTCAGGTAATATAAATACTTAGTCTCACACAGAAAAAAAGGGAGGTTGAGCACAGCAACAACAAACCATATTGAATGAGCTCTACATGCTTTGGTCCTGCTTTGCTGCCATTTGTTTTCCATAGGTGATATTGCGTCTAAAGAAACACTGATTAGGAAAGAAAATGGATAAGCTGACCGGTATTAATTACCCTATCTGAAATTAATTCCTTATATCCATAGTTATGGCTTTCAGAACTGCTGGATATTGTTTAAAGTTGAGGAGCACTACAATGTGCATTTCTTGTCATACTATAAATTTATTTAAGTGGTAAAATAAATATTGACAAATTATGATCTGCATTATTCTGCCAAAATAGCAGCAGCAACAGTGCCTCTTTTCTGAAGTAGGCAGCACAATATTGATACATTTTGTCGACGGACATCCAAATGATGCGACACTCAATCTCTCCACCCAGGGTTTTAGGTTTTTGAGACAGCTCAGGTAAAAGTCGGGTAATGTCCATGTTTTTCTTCGCAGTATCGGCTCGAACATAAATTAATCCGTGAAGTGTCCTGAATACAACTGAAACCTAAGTCTGCCACAGCCAACATAAGGAGGGGGATTGTTGGAAAGGGAAATGTTTTTGCTTTCCACATATACCAAGATAATACATTTCAACCTAATATATTCAATTGTTCACTGCAGGATTACAGTAATGAAATTAATGAAAAGTCTTGAAACTAAATCTTACCATATCTCTTATCCTCCAATATTTGCCATTTTATACCTGACTAGCTACATTCTATCAAACAAAATAATGATTCTTGGAAATCCTACAGATGCAGCGCACAGTCATATGCCCCTGAATAAATTCTCTGAATCCGTAACATTCAAAGCAGACAGTAAAGGCTAAAAGCTGGATAAAGAAAATATGGTGTGGTATAAAGAAAATACATCTTTATAACAGAATCCTTATCTTTTAACCACATAAGGAAAAGGCTTGATAAATGTGCTATAATCACCCTGGTCTGCATTGACCAGTAATCTACAGGGAGCTTAACAGGAAACTCGTTCTCCTGTCTGATCTAAACAAGCATAATATGTCAATTAATGCTCTGAATAGATGCTGTGTACACAAAGTCCGTAGTACAGCCGTAAACTTCTTGTAGGTGCAGGTTGGACATTAGCAGTGACAGTGACAACAAAATGTCTAGGAGGCAGTGACTCCTTCCCACTCGACCAGGTACTGCACCTTGCCATCGAGGGTGACCCTTCGTGCCAGGACTTTGTACTTCTCCCCACACGCCAGCCGCCCCGCTGCTCCAAAGTAGCTGCTGATGGAGGTCTTGAGGTGGGAGAGCTGGCTGTTGGGGTCCATGCCATGAACAATGTCTGTGGAGTGAAGCCCTGGGAGGGGGCTCAGCACTTCTGTTGCCGAGAGGACTGGGTCTGGATGACTGGGAGGGGGGATTTCTGGATTGGGGGCCTGCAGGGCCCGCCGTGGCCGACCCCGTTTCCTTTTTAAGGGTGGACAGGAAACAGGCATGATGCAGGGTGCCGTGCGTGTCTTGCTGGAGCTACAGAGGCTGGAGGGTGTTTCATACAAAAGGACAAACAAACAAAAAAAACACTTTTATTAGGCATAACTAACAGCTTCAAACTAACATCTTTCCAAAGGTGAGGGGGATGTGGCCGAGGACAGGACAGGAGTTAAACGTCTTGAAAATTTATTATTTGTGCGACCAACAACTCTATTCAGCTAAGAGCAGTTTGTTAATCGACTGCAGCATCTCACAGCAGCTGTAACCTTAAGTCCACCTTTAACTTGATAGTGATGACAGGAAAACAGTAGTCATAACCTGGTCAGGATCTGACCATAATTAGTGTTCTGCTACACACCTGCACAGGTCAGATGTATCTTTTTAAGGACAGTTCATGAAAACACATATTGGACATTAATCAAATTAACTACCATCAGCAATTAAGTAGGTGAGAGTTTCTAAATGTCAGTTTTGATAAGATTTCCTTTTAATTGCCTTTCTGTTGTAAGAAAATATAGCACCAACTCAACCAATGGTGGCAGCAGTCATTTCTACAATCCATGGGGATATGAATGTCTACAAATAGTTTTTGACACTTCAATCAAAATCTCAAATATCACGATGCTATTAGAGGAATGGTCCGGAGAACATGCATCATCTGGGGACCGTCAATATCTTTACAAACCAATCAATTTAGTAGATGTTGATATCTGTCTGTAGGACCAAAGTGGTGCAACAAACAGTGTTGCCATCCACAGAATAAGAAATGGGAAAGCAGTTAAGGTGAATGGTAGGCATACCTGGACTGTCTTGAAATGCTAGTTGAGGTAGTTTCTGTGGTGCTCAGAGCACCTATCGATTCCACATCTGAGGACAGCAGAGATCTATCACTCTTGGTGCTGTCAGAATGGGCAAAAAAGGGAAAATTTTGTAGAATAGTTCATTCACGAATCAGTAAATCAAACAAAATATGCATCGACTTTAATAATTATTATCTTAGTTTATAATTGAATAAAAATGTTCTTAACCCTCCAGCTTTTCGAATGTGAGGATTTGGTAGGTTACTCTCGGTTATATGAAAGTAGATTAAAAGTCTTTATATGATGGAATACAGTTATAGTACTTAAAATATGTCTAGACGGGCAGAACTGTACATTCTACTCCTGATTCATTACAACAGTTGCTAGTAGCAGCCTTAATACTGGAGTGACTTCACTGTTACACAGGGAAATAACTTATCGAGTAGAAATTATGCCACAGTTGGTCACTTACTTGATAGAAGTTAAGTGATCCAAGTGGGGCTCTAGTGGTAGAGGTCTTCTTATTTCCTGTCAAGGATGAGAGTGCACATTTTGGCAAAATGGGTTTCCTTTCAATGTCCTCAGTTTTTGAAAATCCACAGCAAAAGTAATAGTATGAGAGTTTGTATGTGTTCCACTTATAGACTACGTAAAAACGCACAAATACACACCCCTCTCAACAAATATGTACACGACTAGCTCACGCCCACACTGATATACACGCACATGCCTGCACACACCTGGGATAAGAGGTCACTGGTGCGCTGTCGTTTGGCCAGACTCTCAGGAGAATGTGCTCCTTGCTTCTTTTTCTTCTTCTTCTTCTTTTTCTTTTTCTCTGTTCCATTTGTTAAAGTACTGCAAGCACTAGAGAACAATAACATCACACAACTGTAATATACAACTGCAGAGTGTAAACGGATGCACATTAACAAACACTAACATCGTTAATGGCAAAAATAACATTAATACAGTCTATGTTTCATTAATGAGAGTTGTAGTAACACTACTGGCAGCAGTCACACATTGTGAAACAAGAAAATTTGTGAACAAAGACACCTTTATGACTTATAAAAAGCATGTGTGAAATTGAATTCTTATAAAATTTTCATTCAGGCAAAAGAGAGCAATAACAAATAAACATTTTTCACCGACATAGTTTCAGGACATATTCCTGAGCTAAAATATTATTACTCTTCAGAACAACTCCTCTTCCTTGTAAAAAACTCTTTAAGGGAGAATTATATTTCTTGTGCATTTTAGCTTTATAAGGAGTAAGCAGGAATTATATAAGAATGAACTTTCCCTTTGTTTAACCTTAAAAGAAAGCTAATTTATTAATCCTGAGGGCAATTCAAGTTCTCTGCATTAGACCCATCCCTGAGGGAGCGGTTGGTAGCTGCTTTGAAGCGCCCGGGAAGCATATTGGGTTCAGGGTCTTCCTAAAGGACCCCACGACACGAACAGTTGCTGGGACTCGAACTGGCCGCTCTACCCACTGAGCTATAGCCGGACCAAAAGCAGAAATACGTAGAAATATACTTACAGAAAACCATGTAGAAAACCAAATAGTACAGTAAAAGTTTGAACATGTCAACCGATTCACTTGAATAAAAAACTGTGTCCAAACCAAATTTAAGTTTCACATCTTACCTGACACCAGTTAACCCTTTGGTGGACTTGCATCCCTTGATAGTGATATCATGTGAAGGCCTCTCCATCAGATTGCTGGTTGGCTCATCGGAATTGGGGGGAGAGGGAGGAAAACGGATCCTCAGCCCAAACAAATGCTTCTTTTTCTTAACCTCCTTTCCTGACATAAACCTTTCATAGAGAGAAGGAATGACAGATGCACAAACTGATGCTTAAGGAAAAAGGATAGAGCAGGTTGAAAAATAAACCAATAACTTACATGCTGCTGTTGTTGTTTAATGCCTCCAGAACGTTTTCATATCGCTCTGATCTTGGAGTGTTGGCGAGCTGCAAACAAAAGATGGGAGTCAAGAAACAGGAGAGACATGGTGCAAGAAATGTTATGACTGTCAAAAATATACTTTTTTTAGTTAAAATTTCAATTAAGAAAGATCATCATTAAATTTTACATTCTAACAAAATCATTTATGAGTAAAATGTGTCTAATTCCTCATATGCCATGCCAAAGCCAAAACATTCAGAAATGAGGATCCATGAATACCATTTGATTTTATGTTCAGTAGAAAATTTCTATCCTAAATGAGGATAGAATTAGCCAAATAGAAGGGACTGAATGAAGAGTTGAATGTAATTTAGATAGTTCTCCCCTTACCTCACCGAGCTGCAGCAGCTCCCAATTATCATTAATGTAAGACATCAGATGCATCTCAGAGTCAAAGTACTTCTTCTTGTGGATAACACTCAAATTGTACAGGCTCAGGTGTGTGACATCCGCCCTGAAATATTTGAGGAAAATTTGTGATTTCTCTGATCTGGTTTCAAATAATGTTCTACAATAAAAACACTATGTGGTTGGAAAATACAGAGATTATGAGTCAATAGAGCGCGGTGGCCCTGGTCAAGAACAAAACTAGAAATTAATATCTGGTGGTTGAAAGCCTCCATGTACATATATGTTAGTCCAGAATCATGATAAAAGGTACTGTACTTAATAAACCTCTGTTAAAAGTTAAGCGTCTCTTCTTGTTTTTACTGGTAGAAAACCTTTGTCAGGAGCTATTCTCCATTACTGCAGAGTGAAATATTAGAAATAGAGAATAAAATAAGTTTTTTGTGCAAAATTGTATCAATTTTAGACATTGCAAGAATTTGTCATAATGAGTATGAATCCTTGAGCTATGCCAAAAGATGTGTTCTGTGTCGTCACTGTGACCGTGGCCTTTGACCAGCAAATTCTTACAAGTTCATGTTTGAACAGTGAGACATTCTAATTTCCTCGGATAAAGCTGACTCGGTCAAAGCTGAACTTACATTTTAAGGATCACTTACCATCTGAGAGGCAGTCTTCTGAGATACTCTGGTCCACCATTGCAAACGGAACAAATAAAAAGGTAAAACCTAAAGTCAAACACAAAGTCACATTAGCGTCCCATTGCACAAAATAGCGCCTTATTATTGAAGAACATTGCCAATGTGAGGCCATTTTTTTTCTGAGTAACACCGAGAAGCTGGTGCACACACATTCTCCTTTATGGTCTATCAAAGAAGACTATTAATCAGATTTAGTTGATTTAAAAGTATAGTCAGATCTCTGTCTTCCATTTGAAAGTTTCGTCTCAAGAATTAAAGATATAGTACTACTCAAGTTTGGCTTCCTACTCAGGTGAAATCTTCTCAACTTTTGAATGCTACTGTCCATGCAGTGATATTCCTACCGATCTCCATAAAGCAGTGGCATCTGTAAGCAATGGAGACATGCCTCATGGAACCACTGCTGACATCTGTTACACTGCAGCATCTTCAGGTACCAACTATAAAAACACAGAAAGACAAAAACTTGTGTGGGTTGTGCCAGTAGAAGCAATATTAAAATGTGGGCATTTGGAGTGTTGCCCGGATTTTTATATATCTGTTAATTTAATGTGCGCAGTAAATTTGTGCAATGTGGTACTCACTCTCCTGGACCTCCACAGTAGCAGTAGCACTGTTGGATGTTAGTCTTGTGGCCCTCGTCCCACACCAGTTCGTCTATAATGTACGGGAAGGACAGGTGCAGCTCCATTTGCGGCTGCTGCTCCTGTTGCATAAAGACTTTAGTAGAGGCTGCCCTCTTGTGTGTACCCCCTCTCTGTAAACCATACATACAAAAACAACTGTTCAAATATTTACTCTATAATTTATCTTTATATTGCCTTATAGAATGTCTCATCTGTATTGCCTGTATCTAAACATGTTATACATTCAACTAAAGGTTTAGTGCATTTATATGCAAAAGCTGTACCTTGGATAGAGCAGTGACCTCGCACTCTGAGCACAGCCACTTGTCATCAGAGTCAATGACGGAGGCATCGATAATAGGGCTGTGGCACAGCTGATGGTAGCCTGAAAGAGAATGAATACATTTACATAAATCTTTAATAAAATGCATTTTTCACAGAAGAATTACAAAGGCCGTCGAGTACCCAACATTAGAGCCCAATGTGTAGATGAATAAAGGATGGATGAAACAACATTCCAAACCTATTTGACCTAAGTAGCACTGGATTACATCCAAATTCACACCAACAAACTTCTATTTTGAACTTACTCAAAATATTCCTGCAGCATCAAATATATGTCCTTCAAAGTGGTCCATATAAACAAACAAAATGTCAAATGCAAACCAGCTAATTTGCACTCAAAGGACATAAATGCTCCCACTGCCCAATCCAACTGTAATGGTTTAATAACCTAGCCAACTATGACCATGTCCTTCTTTACAGACTATACAATGGATGCATTACGCTTAAAAAGGGACATTGTGAGGAGGCATTTTGTGGACTCTATACTCCACTTTGTGACTGAGAAATCTACCAAGAAACACATCAAGGCTACAGCAAACCCATCTTTATCGCTTTCAATGAGAAGCAATTGGAATGGCTTGTGCTGATCAGGAATATGCTAAAATTATGAGGCAGTAATACATTCACCATTAAAGAGAACCTGCAGGAGTTTCTCAAATTCTGCTATTGCACTTTTTTAAACTTAAATTTTCACTTAGTTTTCAGCCACGGACAGAACGTTCTAGGCATCAATGTCAAAAAAATAATAAAATCAAAAATTGGGGGAAAAAGCATTAAGACTTGTCACAGGTAATGAAGATATGTATTCCCAATTATGCATATTCACCATGTCATCTTCAACAGTTCAGTTGTTTGCAAGCATCAAGTTTCAAGTGAAAGGTACACTTTTCTTAGCTCTGATGAGGGATATTTGTCTTTAATTTCTAAGCTGGTATAACCCTGGAGGCTCAACTTAACACCAGCTTTTTTAATAGCTTTTTACTAGGTATAAACTTTTTTTTTTTAACCAGCTATCTATCTCTCTTTTGTATAAGGTTGCTGATGTTCCCTAATTCATCACTGTACAGTTGTTTGGCACAACAAATCCCAGAATATCCTTATAGTTGCATTTAAGTTGTTTCAGTGAAGTTTCAATTTAGTACAACTCCAGTAGATATGCTATTGCACATTCATCTTCAGCTGCCATGGTCACAGGTTAAAAACAGATCACGTACCATACTGCCATGTAAATAAGAGTACTTCTCTCCATGGTTTTCTTGTGTTTGCAAGGAAGGGGAAATTATTTTTAACACCCCTATATTCTCCAAATTTCCATAGAGCTTTTCAAATGTCTTCTCCTAAATTTGCTTTTTGGTGAATCCTATATCCAACTGTCTGAAAGCTAAACAATACTTTTTCTTGTGGGTTTAGTTTCTACAGCTGGGTAGTTATCTTTATCTTATCCCGTTCTTCCTTTTTGATTAAATATGACAAAATGACACTCAGTGAGGACCAAAGTTAATTTACTGAAAATAAGACACAGTTGGTTAATCTATCTTGAATGTCTTCAATTGGCTGTAGCCTTTGAACTGCAATTAACTCAAAAACTGGAGATTAACCTGAACAAGATCATTTGGCATTAGGGGGCGTCTTTTACTGTGCAGTACGATGTAGATAATGGCTCTGGAGGAAAAGTTCTGTTTGGATAACCTCAATGAATTCACCTAGTTTTGCTGCAATGTCTTGGGGAAAGAAAGGATATTGGTACGCTGCACAACTTCCAATCTTTCTCTTTCTCAATGACAATATAATATACAAAAGATAGCTTCACCAGATTGAAAATCTTTGCCACAATAAGATCCTTCTAAAATGTCCAATTAAATTTATAAAATATGAACCTGCATTCTTACTAATACCCAGTAGGGAGTAAGTCAACTGTTTATCAAAACAAGAATTCTTTGAAATTTGTGAGAAAACCACTCGATTCACTAAAGTTACACTAATTACCTCAGAAATGGTTTCCAAACAGGTTTTTGTGGTGTAGACTAAAAAGCAATGCTTTAGAGTGGGTTTAAACAAAGTGCATACATGTTTAGATATGGAACAGTACCTTGTCCACATTTGTCACAAATGACAATTTCATTAGGCTCCTCTGAAGTTTCATCCTGGCATATGGAGCACACTATATCATCGTCCTCTTCATCATCTTCATCTTCATCCCCTAAAAAAGACATATAATGATAGAAAGTCACACCAGCAGCTTTTGTGTGGGCTTGTTGTTAAAGAATTTGAAAAAGCCAGTTCAATGTCTTAAGCAAAAAAAGGTCAAACATAAGGGATATTTTTTAATTTGAAGTAGTTCCAGCAGAGATTCTTTATCCTGACATTTGTGAATTGTCCAGATTGAAGATTACCAAGGAAAAATTTATTTTAAATTTTTCCATTTTCAACAGTTTCATATGTAATTAAAATATTTTTCCATTAATCCCTAGAGTAAACTGAGGTCAGCAAGTAATGAAACACTGTAAAGTACATTTTTACATCACTGCAGCACAGTGTGAAATTCAACTACTTCAAACAGGCTTTTAACTGTTTATCTTTTAAAGGAAGCTTTAATAATAATAATAATAATAATAATAATAATAATAATACATTTAATTAATAATGCACTTTACATTTGGATCAAATCTCAAAGTGCTAACATATCCATCAGAAATTATATTGAATTATCATCAAGCTTTTCTGGGTCATGTTTTTTTTTTTTCCAGTAAATGAATAGGCTGCAGCCTCTCTGTTATGCTAATCAATTGCAGGAATTGCGCTTGTGTTGTACTGATGACAGAGAGAACCGTTAACTGTCAGCAACATGAGTGGGGAGATAAGTAAGGCAGGCAAGGGGTGGTGAGGACAAATGCTAATGCCCAAATTTAAGAGGAACAATCACATAAAACAGCCCACCAGACCTGAACCTTAGGAATTACAGAGAAAATCCATTCCTTAAATGCCAGTTAAGATAGTGATGAGGAAAAAATGTCTGAACTCTGTAATAGTAGTAGGTGAGTTTACATGAGACACTTTTCTCCTTTCCTAATTAATCCTTTCCGAATTGCAATGTCGGTCACCTGTTTACATGACTTGTGATCCTTTCCGATACGGTGTTTACATGCATCAACTCACCTGGCGGAGAATTACGTCACGATGCTGGGAATGCGCAGATACAACTCAAACAGAAAGCTTTGCGATACAGCGTTTACATGCAGCGACTGGGATCGGAAAGGCTTTCCGGAACGATTTAGACTACCTCCTTGCAAAGGAATGAAATCTAATTCGGAAAAGTTCTTTCCATTCGGAAAGGGATGTTTACATGCAGCATTTTCTTTCCGATTAGAGGTCTTTTCCAAATCTAATCCGACTTAGGCTGTCCATGTAAACCCACCTATCAAAGCACTTCTGCTCAAACTTGAGTCATCTTCAAATTCATTCTCAAATTCATTCTCAAAAGGCAAGCAGTTGAAAGTATGTTTTGAATTAATGAATTAAATTTTTTTGAGAGACAAATGAGAGCTATGAACTTCCTATGACATCACAGACGTGAGGTAGTGAAGAAATGCACTGTAGAAATGCAGCAGTGACGAGACATACTGCTGACCAAAACTCAATATAAATTAAACAACAAAAACATGGTCACTAGTGAAGAAAATAGTCACATTATTTACTACAGTTGAATACATATAAATATATAAAAATAATTTAAATAAAAATGTATATTATATTTTAAAAAATTATTTTAAGTCAAAAAATTTTTTTTTAAATGCTTTGAACTGTTTATGTTCTGCTACTAAGTCCACTCAAGTACAAGATTACATTTACAAAGTAAATTAGAGATTGGTTTAGCATACAATATAGGAGAACAGACTATATTAATTAAATCAAGAGGGGATCCAGGTGTCGTGACAGCGTGAATCAATAGGATATGTTTGACTAACCTTTAATTTAAATTTTTTTTTTTTTTTTAGAAACAACATGTTAAGTGGGCAGCTCAGAAATGTTGGAAATCTCACCAGTATAACCATATAGTTGAGTCATGAAAACAAAGAGAAAGAACCACATTAACTACCAGATCAAATTTAAAAAATACTTCCCACCTGGACTGATAACTTCTCTGGGGAAAACCTGATTTAAGAAACATGTAAACCTTGAAGTTGAAAGAACTTGCCTGTCTGGATATCCTTCCAAAGAACCCAAGACTTTGATCGATCCTCGAATACCACAAAGCATCGCTGTTTGTCCCGATCTATCTGAAGGAAGAAACAAAGTTTCCAAACACATCACTCAGATAAAAGACAATGTCTAGTTGCAGGCAACCGTATATGTAATGGCATATGGGAAAAATGTATTATGTGCCTTAGAGTTTTAGTCAGCATTTCTTAATTTTAGGAGTATCCTGTCAGGTTGACTTCATGCATCACTGCTAGGAATACTTTATGTCAAAATAAAATCAAATGAAATAGTATGGTTTCATACTATGGTTTCAAATTTTTAAAAATGTAAAACTGGATCCACCTGAAGGTCTGCCTAGGGTGCTGTTCAGCTGGGGTTTTACGACATATAAATCTTAGCACGTGCCAAATTTTTCACATTTGAGTATATTGTGTACTAGACTATATGGTCCCAATGTGATAAATAACTTGTGAAACAGCAACAAAAATAGTGTTTTCCTCAAACTAACCTTGGTGATTGTTCCCAGGTAGAACAAGCCATCTGACCATCGGGCCAAGACGTCCTGTGCTTCTGTGAACCTGTCAGACATGCTGTCTTCTCCATACTCTGCCCTAGCAGGAAGACATGTGGGAGACAAAGGCACAGCCTGCTCCTGCCGCTGGGAGTGAGCTCTGGGATGGCCAGGCAGGTGATCCACAACCCCTGAGTCTCTGAATAACATTCAGGGTGTTACCAGAAGAAAAGGAGGAGGCGGAACAGGGAGTGAGAGGTCTTAACAATTTTTTATTTTGTTAATATGTTAATTATTCAAATATACATCTGCCAGTCATATTATTCTAATACCCAACAGCTCCTCAGGAATGGGTCCAACACAGATACATTGTTTCGCGATTTTTTACTGCATGTATGTACTTTCTAACACATGTAATGATAAAGGGTATACATTATTATTATCTCGTGGCAATGGTACCTTTTATTGGTTGGGATATATATTGGCAGCAAGTGAACATTTTTTCCTTGACATTATTGTATTAGACCAAGGGGACATGGACGAGTCAAAAGATGAGAGCAAAAGATTGGGAGGACTGGACCTGTTTTTCGGAGCCCCTCCAGAAAGACAGGTCTGCTTGAAGTTTCTGGTTGGCAGTGGTTAGTTTAAAAAAAAAGAAAGCAACTAAGAAAGGACAAAAAGTGAACCAGAGCAGGTTCAGGGGCACTCGAGGCTAATCTATCAGCACTCACATTGCAGAGCTGAGAAATGATCTTTGGATATACATTATTAGGCAAGGGGGTTTTAATGTCGTGGCTAATCAGTGAATATACCAAAGTTGTATTGTCTGGCTAAGTGCCGATAAAAGAGGGTGTCCCTTTAATACAGGTCAAGGGATTTTAAATAATAGCCCAAATAACAGCCCAAATATAGGTCAACTACTATCAACACTCGAATATGGACCAGCATGAGATTCATTTTGTAGCAACTGAAAAAACAAACAAATCCACGGACAGCTAAGCATCTGTGCTGTATTGATATCTTGTATGAGTACATTTTACAAGTAAAATACAAGCATGTCTCATATGTGTACAGACGGAGTATATTTAACTAGAAAATACAGAAAGAATGTCTGAAAATTAAACACGTGCCACTAACCCTGTGGTGCAAACAACGGGTGATTGTTATCATAATTCGCGCTGTTTGCTAATTGGTAACAGCAGTTCAGCCTATGTAACTGAAGAATAGTGTTTTCCTTTATCTACAGCTCGAAATAAATATATGCAATACATTTTCACTTCCGTATTAACGGACAATTTAAAACCTTTGTCTGCTTTCCGTTATACCAATAACTGAAACAATAGTTTAAAATGGTATATTATTGTTGCAACCCTTTCATATTCAATTATATCAGAGAGTAGATTAAATATTTTTTTATGCATTGAGCCACTGACCATCAGTCCGAGGATCCCTTTGTTCGGGTACTGTGAGGACATGGTCACTGTGAGCCACCAGAGAAGAAAGACTGACATTTTCAAATGGCGTCACAATTTTACGGGCCTAAAATAAATAACAGCTTGCAGCCATGTGTGCGTTAGCGTGAATAAGCCGCATGCAGAACCCCTCAGCCCGGACAGTTCGCTGCCCGTCGGACCCACACCCCCCACAGGAGGAAAACAAGATGACAACAATACCTCATTCGACCACCGCTGCTTCTACAGACCACTTTCACGGTAAAATATCAAAGTACGAGCGACCGCCCGTACTCCACTCCTTCCAAAGTTGAGATTATTTCGAAAATGTGTCGCGAAACGTTGGGGGGATAGTGCCTCCCTCAGAAAATAACAAACGGTTCATTTTCCCCCAACACGTTCGCCATTTTGGTTTCCCGCTGACGGAGAGGGAGTGCATCATGGGAAGCGCCTTAACGCCCGCTGCTGCTGCAGCTCGAGGCTGCTGCCTTCGCCGATTTTCAAACATTTGAAAATGTAGGCAGGGCACTTCCACACACGAACACATCCACCCCTTAACGCAGCTTCTCAAACTGTTTGTCCCAGTGCAGCCACTGTGAGTTGTTCGTTTCTGTTAAGTTTCCCCATAAAATATTTTTATAAAGCCCTTCAGTACCTCTACATCCCATCGATCTCTGCTTAACTTATTTACAACAAGGTTTACGATTCGTCACTGAATTAATGACACGCTATCTTTTATTGTTATAATGTATTAAGAATGAAACGGAACTGTCTTAATAAGCGAACATGGTGACACACTTATGTCTGTTCAGATTTCTTTTTTGACCTCCCTCCCTATTTGGGTACATTATGGCTAGGCCTACTTTTGGTCCTGGAATTTCTTCTTTTTTTTATATATATATATATCATTAAATTTTCTAAAAGAACAATGTTTATGGTTTGCAGTTTATGGCTGTTAACATATGCGTTTAAGTTGGGGGCAATAAATATAAAAGTAGATGTATTTGCATTGGATTTAACTTACTTTGATAAAATTATTTCAGGAATTTTCTAAGTCGGATGTTTTACAAACCAACAAAACTCATGACCCTCCTAGGGATTGTCTTAGGGAACAAAGGATGTATAAGAAGCTGTCTGATCTTCAGTCTTTGTGCTCTGAGGAAGGCCCACTCGGCCAAAACATTAGCACAAATGTTGTTATGACAGGGCCAATATAAATTGATGTAACTGAGTTTAGTCACTTTCCACTGGAATTTTGTTTGTGCTCCCTTTTTGGGTCCTCTTATTTTGATGTCAAGGAAGCCTTTGCTCCTTGACAGCCTTTCCTTATCACAAGATAGAGTCTATCCATAAAATGCTCTATGTGTATATCTGGAGATAGAGAAAACAACTCATGATCTCAAGAAATAAATTTATTAACGGTAGTTGAAAATAAGGTAGTTTTGAGGTTGGGGGGAGACGTGCCTGGAGACAGCGAGAGATGAAGAAAGGCAGAAATGTGGGGGTGAGTGCAGGAACTTTAACTGTTGGCATGACAGGATAGATATCGATCTAGCTGATATACGTAATTGAGAGAAGGTAGATACATTGTGTGTCCAAGTGACCAGGTGTACTGTATAGGTAGAAAAGCTAGATGCATTGGAGAAGGGGTAAACTTTTTTATCATGGTGTTGATGGAATGCCCTGTTCTCTACGTCTTACTCTGTCCCATCAACAAACTATATGCCTTCTCTCTCCTCATCTGTAAATCGCCTCGGTCTTCCCCGTTTTCTCTACCCTGGCAGCTCCAACACCAGTATCCTTTTACCAATATCTCTTATTTTGTCTCCAAGATGTCTAACATGGGCTATCCCTCTTATGTGCTCGTTTCTAATCCTGACCATCCTCGTCATTCCAGAAGAAAATCGTAACATCTTCAATTCTGCCACCTCCAGCTCTAACTCCTGTCTTTTGGTCAGAGCCGATATCTACAAGCCACACAGAAGGGCTAGTCTCACTACCATCTTGTAAACCTTTCCCTTCAGTCTTGCTGCTGCTCTTATGTCACAGATAACTCCTGACACTCTTCTCCATCTACTCCTTCCTGTCTGCGCTCCCTTCTTCAACTCTTTTCCACACAACCTGTTGCTCTGAACAGTTGACCCCAAGTACTTAAACTCCTGCACTTTCTTCACCTCTACTCATTCATTCCTTGATGCAATCCCATCTCCACTTTAAACCCATCCGTGGGTTTCCATCCTCAACCCCTCCCCGGAGTTCCCACAAAAGCCTTCTATCCTTAACTTCCACAATTTGATCTTCTGTTCAATCTTTGCTCTTTTGAACCACCGGTCATCCTACATGCTACCATTCTAAGCTGTCTGGCTATTGTCTCCCCTGTCAACACCTTGCAGTCTCTAATCTCTTTCGGGTTTCATCTTCTGAATAAGATATATACCTACATACTCCTCCATCCACTCTTATATGTCATTCTGCGCTCCTCCGTCTTTTGAAATATGTGTTAAACACAGCTATTTCCATTTATTTAGCTAAATCCACCACCATCTTTCCTCCCTTATCCTTATATAACATCATACCTGGCCATAACCTCATGCCATAACCTCATCATATCCTCTGTTCCCTTTACTAACATCCCTATTGAAATCATCTCCAACCACCACTCTCTCACCAATGGGAATACTCTCCATCACTTCATCCATCTTATTTCAGAAATTCTCTTTCTCTTCCAACTCACAACCAACTTGTGGGGCAGAAGCGCTGAATGTTCATTTTCACACCTCCAATTTCTATGTTTATACTCATCACTGTCTGACACTCTTCACTTCAAAAACACTCTTCACGTAATCCTCCCTCAGAATCAATCCTACCCCATTTCTCCTCCCATCAACTCCAATCTCCTCATGATAATGCAGTTTCTACCCTCCTCCAAGACTTCTAGCCTTGCTGCCTTTCTACCTGGTCACTTTGTCACACAGTATATCTACTGTCCTTCTCTCCATCATATCAGCTAGTTCGCTACCTACCATGCCAACAATTAAAGTTCCTACTCTCACCCCCACACTTCTGCCTTTCCTCGTCTCCCGCTGTTTGATGGCACATCTTCAACCTCACTGTCATCTTTCTCTTCGACCAACGGTAGCATTGTTTCTGCTTGCACCCTGTTGGTAAACAATGACAGTGGCAGTCAATGTTAACTCGGACCCCAACGGATCTGATATGGATATCTGTGTTGCATTCTGCATACTGGTCTGGCATAGGTTTAACGTCGGATGCCCTTACTGAACTGACCTTACCTTGCCTTCCCCATTTATACTGGCTTGGGACCAGCACTAAAAGTACACTGACTTAGTGGCAGGGTTAAGGTTATTAAGGTGTGTTGTGGTAAAATTCATATGAGCTTTAATCTTCTTCTGGGTTAGCAGTGGGTTTTCACTCGCCAATCTCCCATGGATACCATTTTTTCGAGTGTATTTCAAATAATAGAGCTATGAACACTGATATTTTGAGATGAAAGAGACCTGCAGCTGCTTGTATGTTTTCTGTCTGTTTTTGTAACTTCCTAAATGAGCCTTAACCATGCTATGGAGGAATTTTGGATGGTTGGCCACTACTGGGCAGGACTAATACTTTTCACAGCACTGTATATCCACCCCTTGAAGAAGTATAAAATATACTATTATGCAAGTTATTTATGCACTTGCATAAAATACAATCTAATGTCCGTATTATTAATTCACAGTCAGACATGAAACCAATCTCTGTTTAAAAAGTATAACAAGTAAGGGCTGATGAACATGCGCCAATTGTAGCAACTCTGTCTTTACAACCTCCAAAGAAGTGAGGGGGGGTTATAAACAAAGATCATATGCCTCCCATACCATCTGTCTGTCCACCATTATTAGTTTTCTGTGCATAACTTAAAAACATTTTTATATTTTTTAAACAAAACTTTCTGCACATAACAGACAAATGTAACAGTGGTAGCTTTTGCTATATAGTGTATTTTCCTATTGTTGTCACTTCTCTGTCCATGGTTCCACATTAGTGGTAAGATGATTTTGGTTGTTGGCTTTGATTCATCAAGAGCTGTTCTCAACTATTCTTATTTTTTAATGAAACTTTTTTGATACGACAGCTAATTCCTATAGTGTTACCTTTTTGTACTTAAGAGCTTTCATCTTTTGTAATTGTTTCATTACAATAGTTTGTTTACAATGATAATTTGACTTGTTATTTTGTGTTAAAACCAGAAGTTGTTTTAGACATTAGCCTACCATTTAAACAAAATAATTCTTTTATTCTGAAAGAGAGCGGAAGTTAGATTTACTGATGTGTGTTGGCTTAGCCCGGTGATAGATTTACTAAAAACAGTCACTAGAGCTCACGTTTAAATGTACTAATAAGCTATCTGACAAACATTTCGTCTCAAAATTGATCATCTGTAAACTTTCAACGTGTAAAAAAGAGACCATGAATGCGGGCGCTTTGCGCCTGCGCAGCGAACCTACATTTTTCTCAGTTTAAGGTATGTTAGAAAACCAGCAGCTACTGCAAAGAGCAGCGGCGAAGGCAAAGTGCAGTATCACTGCAATCAACTTGGAGAAGATAAGCGACTTCCTCGTGCTGACGATTACAGAAGGTCTGGAATCTGATGTTATGGGGTCATTTCTGTTTGCTTTGTAAACGAAGCGAGTCTTTTACATGTGGCAGACGTTTTTTTCCCGTTTATGCTGGTCGGTCTTCCTAAGCCAGATCCACGTATTGAGATGATCTATTTTTGTGATGGCGAAGGGTCTGCTTCCACGTGCCTGGGTGAAAAAATCTTTCTACTTCCAGGTAATGTCAATGTTTGATAAATGAAATAATACCGATAGGTATATGAACTGCGGGGACGTGAGCCTTTATGTAATCGACATATCACGTCAGATTGACAGCTGTCTGTTAATATGTAAACATCTTAGGCTCTCATGTTGTGTATTTTAAGTGGCGTTTCTAAATACCTGAAGAACGTTAGAGCTCGAGAAAGATTAACCTGAAAGGCTTTCTGCAGAATGGTGAGTGGTGACTCGGGCATAGTATAGGCCCGCCCCTGATGGTGTATATAACATAAGGTAAAATAGGTAATCCATGTCAGAACTGAATATCCTTGATTGGAGATCCGTTTGGATCCCTACTCTCACTTCATCTAAAAGAAAAAAAAAATCCCCACACATTTTGACACTAATAAATGAACTCACTTTTTTTTTCATCTAAACCCGTTTTTGTTATATAATACGGTTGAACGTTCTGATAGGAGTACCAACATACAGTACAGTAGCTCTAAAAAAAATAAACCAACTATGTGACAAATGTCATGGGGAGTTTCACTGGTTAAATGTTACAAATGGCTTTAGGCAAAATTTACAGTGTTCAGGCACACAATTATAACCAGTTACAGAATCTTATGTTGACATACACTAATCGGCCACAACATTAGAGTGTTTCTTAAACTACTGATGTTTTTTATATCACTGAGATAAAAAAAACACTTCACAACAAAGAGCCAATGCAATATTGCATTTCCATAAATGATGAAAGATGTAACAGACCAGTCAGCCACAACATCAGAAGTTACAGGTTGTACTGATTTGTGGCTGATTGGTGTGTATTAAGGCTTCATTTCATTCATGTATGACGTATTTTGTACTGGTTCTCGGTGTCCCTGTTTGGGTACAGACTTTGTATGTGCTCATAGAGGGATGATTTTGGATAAGCGCTGGTATGATATCTTTTGCAAAATTATGTTTTTACAAAAGCTACCAATTATACTTCCGAATGACTGTATAACCTGATATTTAAGTAAAATGCCAACACACCAAACGCAATGCAAACTGATGCCAAATGTAAAAGATAGGGTTAGATAATCCTTTAGTTGTTTCAGAATGGGGAAACTTCATTGATACAGCAGGAGGAGAAACAATGTGATATACCAAGCACAGTGGGAAATCAAGAGCTGAACAACAATTCAGTAATGCACACTATCTAAATTTGCCAAACAAAATAGGGTTATTGAACAGATGACAGTTGTCATACAAAAATGTAAACTGCACAGTTGAACATTGTCATACGGAAAAATTTTGCCTGAGATTATTGCAAAATGTTTCTAATATTGTAGAAGAATAGAAATAAGAAGTGGCTTTTCTAGGGAACTTGTAGCCACAGACCAAATGTATTGGCAGAGACATGCTATTCAAGCTTGTTATATGATGGGGTGTCTGGTTTGGGCCATGAAGGACAAGGCTGTTCCAAGCAGAAAGTTTACAAGTCTGCCTTAAAACCCAGAACAGTCCATTCCATAGTCCAGGTTCTAGATTGCAGGGTTTTAGTTTCGTGTCAGACATTTACTGCTGGGGAATAAGAAAAAAATACCAGCTTGTGAAGTGAGGTAATTCTAAATGGTTTGCAATAAAAATGTTTTTTTAATTCAATTGAATGGCCAGGAGAATTCATAGATAATAGTCACTTAGAGTAATTACCACAATTTGAGAATCTTTCACAATACGGCAGAACCCAATTCGGAACAACAACATAGTAAATGAAAGCAGCGGCAACTTCACCACAACAGGAACCATAATCATGAGAAGTTCAAGGTTATGAGGAGGGCTAGACTATGCCTAGACCAAGGCAAACGATGTACGCTGCCTCACTCTTCTACATGTGCTTTCTCTCTGTTACTTGCTGTAAAGCTGTATCATACTATTAAATCACCGTCACACATACCGTTGAATGCTTTAATATTGCCTGGTGTTAGGGGTATTGAGGCCCCTCAGCATACTTGGAGCATTCATGGAGGCTTACATAAGCGAAAATAATGAATTAGTCTGTAAAAATACCTATTACTCTGTAATAGCATTCACCATCTTCTCTGCATTACTTTGCAAGTGATATTTCGACTGCGGTCACACAAAGACACATAAGACACAGACTGTTAGGGACCTCCTGCTTGGTCCTCAGAAGTTCTATGGGATCCATAGAGGAAGTTGGAGTGAAGGGGGGGTAACAGCTCCAGGCCCATGCATGAAACCCTGGTGACAACTCCTGAGTGCACCCTAATACATGGTACATAAAGATGTGATACTGCTGCTCTTCTGTGTGAGTACTCTATGAGGATTAGTGATTCTGTTATCCAACTGACTACACAACAATTTGCAGCACAGAGTTTTTCCACAATGTGACCTTGCATTTCGAAGATTTATCCTCCCAGGACATGATAAGCCTTTTCATGTTGGTGGAATAAATTACTTAACTGTTCTTCAGATGCAAGAATTATACAGCAATTGGTTATAACATTATAACAAATATTGGGACTTAATAGTGCAGGTTTGGGTTTTTTATGCACCGCTTTCTGACACATTTCTTTCTAAACCAGCTTTAACTTTTACAGCAATTTGTGCTACAGTTGCCGTCTGTGAGATCAGAGAACATAGACAAGCCCTCGCTCTGCTAGTGCATCAATGAGCCTCTTGGGTACCCACAATTCTGTCGCTGGCTCACCAATTGCACCAAATTAGTCTACTTAGGTAGATACTAACAACCGCCAACTGGGAACATCCAACATGACCAGCAGCTCTTGTAATACTCATTTTTCCTGCTCCAACACATCAACAAAAAAATGTTCCCTTGCTTCCTCATATATACCGACACTGACAGGCGCTATTGTAACAAAATAGTCATTATTGTGACTTCATCTGTAAGTGGTTATAATGTTATGGCCAATGCATGTTTATACTTGTTTACTTTTCTCAACCTCAACCATGAAAACCTCTGGGTTTATTTAAGATTATTTTATGGTTCTAACAGCACAAACACTACTCAATATTTACTATACTGAATTCCCCGTCTGGCAGTATAATATATATCTAATGTTTCCTAAGATGAGACGGATGCTACGTGTTACGTTCCAAGAATGAGGAGCCACTGTCAGGGGCCACAGGGACGGTGTGAAAGATTAGACGTTTGCTGATGGTCTTTACATTTTCCAGACTCCGATGTTTCATTGTGTGGTTTCAGACTCACCAGCAGACTCCACCAGATAGATAACATGGACATATGGCTCTTTTCCAACAATATTTTCCGTGTCTACTTGATGCACTGAAATTTTCTATGTACATAGTCTACATGATGGAGTCTATCTGATAATGGTGTGGTGTTGCTTTCTACTCCTTTTATTCCTCTGTTCCTCCCTTGAGGCCCACTGTCTTTTTGTTCATCCTGTCAGAGCATCTCTGCAGAGGAGTTGTTTCTGCTGCTGTGAAAACTAATGTCCTGGTGTAGCCAGTTTACAATTTTAGGGTATACACTGAAGGGAGGGGTAGGTAGGGAGATTATGGTGTTCCTGTGTCCTACTTTTTTTTTGTGTTTTGTGAAGTTTGTATCTAAAAATGTGGCTTAATTGCATATTTTGTGTTCCCGAATTTCATAGACTTCCACGAATTTGTTCATCTTAAAGTGATATGAAATTGTGGCAGTAATTAGACTATGTGGGTTCATGACTTGTCTGTGGGAGTTTGTATGGACACAAAACGAGAAGATCATTTGTTCAGATCAGAGCTGTTTACCATGGAGAGTAATCCCATCCCAGCACATCAAAGATTAAAAATAACTTTATCTTCGGTTCCTGCTTCAATTGGCTCCATGCTCTGCCGGGATTTGAAGTCTGTGCTCAAGTTTTAATGAGAGGAAAAGTTCAGTGCCAAAATACACACAATGTAAGTTGCTCTTGCAGTGTGATCAGAGTCAGAATGAATATCCCTTTATCCTCCCCCAAATGCGGTTATAGTTCTTGGAGAATAAGTATAGCGTGGCTTAAACAAACCATCAACCAACAAACCTCAATTTTCACTGCTCATCGTTTTTGAATTTTTTCTTAGTTGTTTGCATTGCAGTCATCACAAGTGCCTGAATGACATTGATTATCATGTGATTTTTTTTTTTGTCTCGTGATGTGAATAGAGGCTTAGATCTTCAGATATTATTAAAAACACTTTCTAAGATCCTTTAAAAGGTATAGTATACAGACTGAAATCACTAAATGCAACTCTTCTATGCATATATTTTTCTTCTCTTTTCATCGATGTCCTGTTCATCAGAGGTACTTTTTGTGTCCACAATATCACCTATAGAGTCTCTCCTTGTAAAATAAGTTACTAATTGCAGTGATTTCCACAATCTCGATGAAACAACAGGACCTCTGTCCGAAGTTGCACTGCGTGGCATGTGATGAGTGTATCGTGATCCAGGCAGTGATTCCATTTATTTTAAACCAGCCATGGCAAGTATTTGCAACCTCAACCCATTTTCAGCTGCTCACTGAGCTACTGTTAGTGGCTAATCAGTCAGTTGTAATCTAGTTATGGGACACTCCAAGGCTATAACCCTGGTAACCTATTATGTCATCAGGTTTAATGAAGGGTCCTTAAATGTGTTTCTTGGCCTGACAACCTTTTAATTACTTTGTCTGTATACTATGCTAATACAAGCAGTAAATCTCGTTTTGAATACAAAAATAAATATTTTCATAATGTGAATGGATATTTTAAAAAGGCACACCAGGGTGAACTGATTCTGTTCGGGAATTGGCTCAATTTCAGGAGTGTCTATGCTCACCCTTCGCAGGCTCGGATATCCTTTTTGCGGGTGAAGTACCTGTTCCTTACGTGGCTGACGGTGCTGGTGGGGAGCTGGGTGCTCTATGTGCAATACTCCACCTACACAGAGCTGTGCAGAGGACACGAGTGCAAAAACGCCATTGTGAGTAATGATTGTAATAGTCTTGTCTACCAAACAAAGATGAGCCTACTACAACCTAGGGATTTAAAATCACTGTCTTTATTTGAAAAGTTTTTTGAGTAGATTGTAGCGTCTGAGAATATACATCCATATTATGTCCCTTACAAGCTTTCATCATTAACAAAGGATACGGCATATCACACACAAAATCTAAATCAAACCACAGTAAATCTGTTTGCACAACTCAAGTATGCAACACAATTCCAGCAGTAATCCTCCTTCTCATGGACCGGCGCAACCTCCAGAGGTAGTCTTGGGCGATGACTGCCAACCACTCTCATTTCATCACTGGTAAAGCAGAGACCTAATGTCCTGGTACACCAGAAATGAGGCAGACACACTGGCCCAGCGATGCCATCCTTTCAACACGGTATAAACATCAAGCATGACATCTATCATGCCCCAACAGTTTCCTGCTGTTCTGGCATCTACAAGCATATTTTGTTTGGAACCAGTTTCTGAGGTGCGTCAAGTGAATATGTCGATCCTGATTCTGGGTTCTTGCACGTGGTCGACCCTTCAGGGCGAGAGCCTTCTTATAGACTGCCCCACCTTCAGCATGCCAATTGTATGATTAAATTCTTGTAGAGGCGTCTCACACAACTTGCCCTGCAAAGACTTTACATTTACAACTAAGAACGAAGAGGGAAATATTTTCTCAAATTGGGATCAGTTTATAAAATCCCTCGAGTTTAATGGGTGTATAAAATTTAAAAAAGCTTGATATTGAATTATTTTCTCTGCATTTTCTTCTAGTGTGATAAATACAGGAGGGGAATCATTGATGGCTCCGCATGCAGCAGCCTGTGTGACAAAGAGACTCTGTACATGAGTAGATGTTTGTCCACCCTGCCAAATAACCAGGTCAGGAACAAAGTTTACTTCCATTTAGACTTTAAAATCTTACTACTCACAATGAGCTGCTTGTTCAATGTTTCTTTTCCAAATCTGTGTGCCAGGTTTACACAGGAAGCTGGGGAGACCATGATGGCATCATCCGCTGTAAGCTGGGGGAGGTTATCCACTATGAGCTGGGGGAGGAGCCAGAGCTGCGTAAAGAAGCCCTCGTCTTCGACAAGCCCACGAGAGGCACGTCGGTAGAGAAGTTTAGAGAGATGGTCTTTAATCACCTCAAGGTAAAACACCTTTGTCAGAGAGGTTCAGGACCAAATACTTTAGTCTGGCATAGTTCAGCAAAAATCAACTCCCTTTGGGTTTCCGTCCATTTCTTTTCACCAGTTCAAGCTCGGAGAGCAGGCTAACCTCGCCAGTTTTGTTAGCCAGATCCTCTCTGTCGCCGATGGAAATAGGGATGGTCGGGTCTCACTGCCAGAGGCCCGCTCTACATGGGCCCTCCTGCAGATGGATGAGGTACAATAACAAGCTACTGACTAAGAACATTCATATTTCTGACCTGTAATGAGGCTTCAACACAAGTAGTGCACTATACTAAACCTTTGGTCGCTACAGTCTTACAGTCTATAGTTACATATGTACTGCACCCTACTTCCACATCAGTTAAATTAGACCTGATTTCATCCTTTGAGCTTTAGTTGACAGAAAGTATTTCAAAAAAGTGTCCCAGATCAGGTAAAACAAAAATGGCTCATCTTTTAAGGCTGCAGACTGTAGTCACAGTATTCAGCAATTAGTTCAGGAGTGGGAGCTTTAGCAAAGATCCATGTGGCTTGGATGCTAAGATTCCGAGCAGTGTACAATAGACACGTAAAAGGTCCTTGTTCCAAAAATCCACCGGCAACTGAACAAGTGCATGCACCAAGATCTTAAGTAGACTTAAAGATTTTGTTAAGTTGTAAAATAATTAAATAAGCCAACAGAAGACTGATAAGTAACAGAGATATCTGAGAGACCTGGGCTCATTCTGTGACTGGATTCAGGAATAATATATAGTCTATTTAAGTTCTTAGATTGCCTCTCTCAGGCTGAGTTGGAAGCTAAGACACAGGAGGGCCAGCTGCATAGGGCACCCTAGGCCTCAGGTTATATTATAGAATCCAGATCAGTCTCCCACTTTGCTTTCACCTTGACAGCATTTTGTCCCTTTAACCCACAGAGAATCTTACAGAGCTTTTTGGTTATGAACCTGAGCTGCATATTATTTGCCCACATAGAATCTATGGGGGAGATAGCAACACCTCCATTAAACTCTCTAAGATTGGATAAAATTACAAACCTGTATACATTTAAGGAAATTATTCATTTTGATACCATTCCTGCTTCTTGCTTGCTGAAATGTGAGAATCAAGACTCCCTGAACCTTGTCACCGATCACTTTGAATCCCCTGTGGTTCCAACAATTGAGTCTGTCATGAAGTTGGAAAATCAGGATTTTCATGAAGAGGAGTTACTAAAGAAAGGCAATTGCTGTATCCTTCTAGTTTCCTAACTCAATGCCATACATTTAATATATACATTTAAATTCCATTGTCTTTTATCATTAAAATATGAAATAGGTTTGTCAGAAAAGTAGCTTAATCCAGGGAGACAGATTCACACCTGAGCCAGGTAGACTAAGGATCATCTACGAACCATTCAGAGATATATTTAATCTGTGGCCAGTTAGTAAGGGGGAAAATATGGTGCTGCTAAGCCACCACATTTATCAGGTAGGCAGATAAAGAAATATCTTAGTCCAGGCCAAGCTTTGCAAGGATTTTATCCTTTAAGACCTTGATGAGACAAATGACATGACTCTTTTTTTGTATCTTATCTCTTTAGGTGCTGTTTGGCCTTATGCTGCAGGACCGTGGACACACTCCTCGCCTCCTTGGCTACTGCGGGGACCTGTACATGACCGAGCGAGTCCCCCACGGACCCCTGTATGGATTGTCTCTGCCCTGGCCGCTGGTATCATGGTTGCCCAGTAGCTTGCAACGCAATATGGACCAGTGGTTCACTCCCTCATGGCCACGCAAAGCTAAAATCTCAATGGGCTTACTGGAGCTAGTAGAGGACATCTTCCATGGGACATATGGCAGCTTTCTGGTCTGTGACCTCGAAGCGGCGCACTTTGGGTACACTGACCGTCATGAGCTCCGTCTGACTAACACCCGAGCGGTGGTTCCTGAGAATGAGTTCAGGTTCGCCATGCGGGTACTCAAGTGTGAGACGGATGCAGACTGTGTGTACGGGGTGGACTGCCAGACGTCATGTGATTTGTCAGCGAAGCGGTGCAGGGAGGAGCCATTACAGCCAAACTTGGCGAAGGCGTGCGTTGCACTGAAGGACTACCTCCTGCGCGGGGCGCCATCAGAGCTGAGAGAGGAGCTGGAGAGGCAGCTGTACGCCTGTATGGCTCTCAAGGGTAATGCTGGACAGATGGACATGGAGCACTCACTTATCCTGAACAACTTGAAAGCACTGCTGTGGAGACAGATCTCACACACCAAGGACTCGTGACACAGACATGCCTTCCAGAAACCATGCGAGTTAGCTCCTTACGCGGAGCTGAGCGTTGAATCCCCTGTGATTTAGAAATACAACATTTCATGAAGTAACGCCCATCAACTCTTAACAATTATGAATGGTCAGACTGAGACTCACTTTCAGAAGTTAAGGAGCCTGGAACGCATATCCAAGAACTATGAAATATTAAATTTAGTAGACTGAAAGGCTACTCGATTTGCCATCAGTTGCTCTGAAAACCGGTCATGAAGCCAATTTCTACAGTATTTTCCACAATAAAGGAATGTTACTGGAGCACCCCTGGAAAAATCTGATTTGAAGGGTAAAAAGCTGAGAGACCAAATTGCTATTTTTACTACAGAATCATTCTGAAAAGGCCTTTTAAGAAGAGTTTATTCTGTTTGGTAAGATGTATTGAAACTGCACTTTTTTTGAGACTGTCTGATTTTGATTGAATGTCAGGGAGTGTACCGTCGTACGCTTAGCCTGCTTATAATCTATAAACAAGCATTTCAGTTTGACAAAATACACACCACTGATTGTTGCTTATTGATGTCCACCAAATAAATGTGAATCCTAAACCTCTAGATGGTTATCTAATCCAATTTAAACCTGAGTACTCATACCAAAGGACACGTTTGTGGCCAGCTATGAGTGAATGCATGTCTGCTGCATTACTTTTTATTTACATTAAGTCAAAACTGACTAGTGTCCATCGTGATAAAACCTCTCAGTATTTAGGACCTAAACAATGTGTCGAAGGATATAAATGCACACACTACTTAACTGTAAAAAAAAACTCAACTTCTTCTTCTACATCTGCATGAGTTAACTGATCTGAGAAATGTTTCCAACTTTAGGCAAGTCCAGTTGCTTGAGTCCAAATGTGTTTAGTAAAGAGCAACAGCAAGTTGAAAACATTGAAGTTATAGCTGTAGGGTCCTTACAAAGTGTGAGAAATTTTATAGACCGTTGTCCAGCATCGTCTTTTTTGACGAGCTTTAGATGAACCAGCCATTATTTGATAGATGAAACACTACATGGCTCCATTGGCACAATATAGAATATCACTAAGCTTGACCTGTGAGTGTACACGAGTATCAAATTGAAGATTAAATTGGGAAATGAATTTGATCGTTTGTTTCAAAGTGGATTTCAGTTTATTTTCAGCTAACTTCACCCTGCTGTATTTTCTCCACACATGCTGTATCAAAAGAAAATGTAATCCGTTTAGTGAATGTAATATACTTGTATCGCTCACTGATGTATCTTTGTGTGCTGTATCCACATCACTTTGTCTGATTGACAGTCATCATGCTGAAGTCATTTGAATGTTTACTACAGTTGAATGAGAAGGTCTTTATCAAAACTTGAGATTTAAATTCTGTATAGAGTATTTTCCATGATCCCTTCCAGACACTTCATTGCATATTGACTGTGACAGCCGACAACCAGACCTTTTCAGATTCATATCAGAACAGACATGAGCAGTGAAAGCATGGCCAACTTGTGGTTTACACTGCCAGTTCAATTTTGAAAAATGTCGACTCCATAATTTTGCACAATTAAATTACAACTTCACTGTACTCACTAACATCTCATTTCCAGCCCTTCTTTACATCACACTATTTATCTGTAATATTAGCAATTGGTAAAATTTAAACAAGCTTGAAAAGTTCACATTTATTCCTCCAAAAAAGTAATGACAGACAGGTTGATTTTTAAATAAATTTATTTGTCTGTAATGTGTGTTGCGTCTTTGGAGCCGAGCCCCTAACCGTCCCCTGCTTCTTGTTCTTGTGCTCGTAGAAAACTGGCCTTTTTCTGGGCGACGCGGTCCTTCCTCTGTGCCAGAGATAACTTGGCGCGATTCCATCTGCACAGAGAAAAGGCAACAACGGACCCATTAACATTCAGCACAATGTTTTTCAGTACCATACTGGAATCTTCTAGTAGAGACTTTCATCTATTTTTATATTTCAAATTTTCCTCATGGGATACATAATGGTTAGAACACATAATATAAATCAGATATGAATTTGAGGCTCACCTCTTCTTCTTGACATCTTTTTTGGGTTTCTTTTCTAGCACGGGGTTTGATCTGATGCTGGCGTGTGCTTTCTTGTACATTTCTTCTACCTGAAAACAAACAGACAGGCAAGTTAGGCAGGCATCACAGAGGCATTTCGCCAGCTTCACGACAGTTCATCGTGCTTCTTTCAGCCCCGTCTTGAAAGGACAGTGAACATCAGCCAATGCAAATGAAGGACCAACTACATTTTGCTCAGCGGGCTTTGCATCATCATCAAGAAGCAGAGAACCAAATAAAACTTTTTTGAAACATTTTCTCTTACTGTGTCTGGCGTTACTCCGTTCTTGACGAAGCGAGAGAACTGTTTCTTGTAGGCCTCCTCGTCCTCCTCCATCAGGTATGACATGTAGTCGGCCACATTCATGCCCATGATGTGTTTCCGATGCACTTCTGCGTTAAACTCATTACTCTCTGTATCGTAACCCGGGAAGCGTTTAAGACTGGAATCAAGGAGGAGCAAATATGAGCAAAAACTGAGTCGGATAATTCACAATTTCAGAGATTTCTCTTATAGAATGTTCCGTAAAAAAAAAAGACAGTTGACAGTTCATCTCGCTTCTTTCAGCCCCGTCTTGAAAGGACAGTGAACATCAGCTAATGCAAATGAAGGACCAACTACATTTTGCTCAGCATATTTGCATCATCATCAAGAAGCAATGAATCTGTCAAATGTTCAAGATTTAATATTACATTCATATAACTGGAGAGCTGAAGTCTCTGCTCATATTTTATTTGTAAACTTTGAAAACCAAAAATCCAATGCAACAGTCAAATTGCAAAAGGGATGAATACCTATACGAAAATCTGTTATCAGTAGCCAGTGGGTGCGATTCTCAGACCTCATCCTACTGACCTGTGAGGAATAGACAACCCTCCATCCACTGCCCCCTTCAGCGCTCCGAAAACCTTGTTCCCCGTGCTGGTTCTGACCAGACCTGCATCCAGATAACATGCAAAGGCACCTGGCTGCCCATCAACACTCTCAACGTTGAACTCATCTCCCGTCACCTCCACCTGGCCCTCATAGACTTGGTCCATGCCAAACTTGTGCAGTAGCTAGGGGAAAGAAAAATGGAGGGGGAGAGATAGCAGATGTGATGACCACTCTTATCTGACCTTGATTCAGAACTAGGGCGACGCAATGAATCGTCTGTTTAATTGACATTCCTGATGCAAAAGCGTTTCACGGTCTGCTTGATTATAGCCTGCTGGCATGTGTAAGTTTCTGTAAGAGCTCTTACCCTGCGAGCCAACAGCAGCCCAGTGCAGTAGGCAGCAGCATAGTTCGTGAGGCCTACGGTGATGCCATATTTAGGCAGCTCATGGGAGTAGGCAGCACACACAATGTGGTCTCCTTCAATCTTTGCATAAGCTATCTGAGCAAGACGGAGAGAGGATGTTTAGTTCGGTCATTTTAAACATGTTGACCCATGAGTTTCACTTATTCTCCGTTACTGACCTGGCAGCAGACATCCCTGTTTGAAAACCTTACAATCATTCGGTCCTTGGGGGTGTTGTACTTGTTCTTGTCCTGCACAACCAGGCGTTTCCGGGCGAAGAAGTCAGTTTTCCCCTCTGTGGAAGTAACAATAGCAGTGATTAAGGAAGTATTTGCTTTAAGAGATTTAAACGTTTTATTAATGACGCAGTGGCAGTATGAAGCTCAGAAAACAGAAGATTATCATAATTACCTCTCCTTCTCCTGAATTTGACCTCATATCTCCTGAAGTAGGCCTTGTTCTTCACCACTTTCACGAAACCCTACGACGACATGCAGTCAATTCATTACCCGAAAAGAAGCAAAACCCCCCCCAAACGATAGCTTTTATTCATCACTCCGAAGTGTGGACAGTGTCCCATTAAGGAGCTTAATTGGTTATTAAATTATCTACAAAGCGGGTCTCCTGAAGTTTCATCAGCCATATCAAGCGCCACGCTGGAGCTAGAGCTCACCGGCTCTGCACGACCGATAGCCGCGAACATCCATTAACATCTGACTCAACAACCACATAAAACCCCATTCGACAATTAATTACATCTAATCCCACCTAGAGGAAAATAACTTGTTGTATATGAAATACTTCACTCACCATTTTCGGGCGACTTTTCTCTTCTCTTAGACTTGCACCGTGTGTAGTCAGCGGAAGCCTATCCTTACAAGTCTTTAAGCAGCAGCAGCGCCCCCTGGTGACCCGGAAGACATCACCACAGCGGAACCAGCAGGAGGCAGCACCTTACATAGGCTAGATGCACACTGCTGGTAAAATGTGACCCAAGTCTGATATTTGTTCACACGTGACTCAGATCTGAATTTTTCATGAGTGTATAGAAAACACACAACACATAGAATCATTTATTTTCAAATCTGATTGGGGTCCTTGTGGTTTCATTTACACTGGTGGAACGTGAAACAATTCAGATTATTTTCTCATAAATCTGATCTTTTTACCTTGATAGATAACATTCATCTTTGTATGTGACCTATTTCAGTGTCAACATTTATGTAACAGGACTTCACCTTTACAGCAAGCATGATAATGAACTGCAGAATACATAATCAGTACATCCATTCATCAACAAAATTAATAAACTACTAATGCAGGCAAGCATTTCCTGCGTTGTCTGCTTTGGTGCCTCTAATGCAGTTACAATCCATCATTTCTTGGTGCTAACTGGGGAACAAAGAAACAGAATTTGAGCGACATTTTCCTATTCATCCATTAAATTTACTAACATATGTCTCCAGCCAGGTGTTTTTACTGTGATAATCCTTAAAAACATTAATGTGAGTATGCTCAGCGGGAGAAAAAGGACAAAAAATTCTAGTCTTACGATTCACACTTCAGTCATATTAGCAGGATCAGATCTGATTTTGATAAGAATTCATAGAGCTTATCTCCTACTGAGCATGCTCATGTTTAGTCAGTAATGGTGGGCAAAGTCAAATTTTTGGGAACTGGCGCTCCAATGAAGTTTACTGCTTTTGATTTCCTTTTATGAAAGCAGCTACAGAGAGTGCAGATCTCAATTAAAGTCATTGTAACTATTGTATTTGTCATCATTGCATTCAGAGTATACACTATGTGGTGTTGCCATGATGATGTCACTTTACTAAATTACATAATACCACCTAACTACCTGGACCCTGGAAATCTAAGTTCAGCATTTAGAATCATTTGTCTACAATTAGTAGTTTAGGATTATAAGAATATGATTTTCTACAATGTGCGAATCTACTGTATTTTCCATCTAGATATACCTTCTTACAAAATTGTATATACGAATACGAATTCACAAAAATTGTTTGTGAAATTTCAACACAATAGGTAAATTTACAGTGTCCGAGATATGAAATGAATAAATGTCCCAAATAAATAAAATTTGCAAAGACATAATTTTTCCCCATTTCTTTTCTTGTTGAAGACATTAAAAGGTTAAACAAGAGCATTTCTGCATTCCATCATCAAAAATATCTCAAGCATGTCAAGTAAATTCTTCATCTGTCCTTTTAACATGTTTTTTTATGGACAAAATGTTGTCATGGAAAAACAAATTTACAGAAAATGATGAAGCTGTTGTTCATCATTTCTTAACTCTATCATCAACCACTGCAAAGAGGGAACCACAATCTTCTGCTTTTATCCTCCAGTGAGATAGTACCTTCTGTCACTCTCAGTACAGATAAGAAAAGTCAAAGTCACTCATTTAGACAGCTTTTGTGCAGATATTCAAGCTCTGTTTCAACAGAACTGATTTCACAATGAAGAGAAGCGGCTGCCCAGTCATCCTCAGCAGCAATGGCCAGTGTTCAATGGAGGTTCACAATGGCAGTGGACTAAAGGGTACAACTGGTCATGCACATCTCGCAAAAAAGGAACCACCATTAATTATTCAGTGAACAGATCATGTATTTAGTTTAAAAGAAGATGACTTTGAGGTTACACTGAAGTTACATGCAAAAATTCCCACCTTAACAAATGTGGCCACAGGCAAGCCTCCGATCATAAACCTGCACTCTGTTAACACACTCTTTCCTGCCTCTTTTTCTCCCAGCTGATTGCATATATTTGATTTGCACACAAAGGATCGATCATTTTTTGCAGACAGACTCATGTTTCAATGTTGAGATGGTTAGAAAGGTATTTGTTCCATTGTAACTACAGAGATGCACACTGAGCTCAAGCTGCAGATCCAGGTATACAAATACCAAAAGATGGTGCTGAAGATGGAGTTGAATTTTTCTCCATGCAAAACCCCCCAGTCTGTGTTTTCCCTCACTTGCATGTGACCAGTATTTTACAGTCCATGCCTACAGTAAATAGACAGAGAAATATTTTAGCCAAAGTATTATAATCCATCATAATCAATCCAACTCGTTTCATAAGATATAACGAAAACATTTCTCCATTTGTTAACAGCTATGAGAAGTGATTACCAACAACCCAAACTGGAAATAAATAAATAAATGCAGGAACACATGTGAACCACAAACCTATTCAGTTTGGACTATGTGTGGTGACCTCTGACCTTTCAAACGGTCGCCTCAGCCGCACAAGCACAGAGACACAATGACCAGGAAGCACCGAGCAGGTTTCTTCACATCCATGCATTAACGTCCTCGATGAGTTTCTTAGTATTCGGGGGAGAATTTACAACCAGAAACGGGCTGAAAACAAGCAGGGTGAGCTGCTGATCACTGTGATGGATGAGGGCGCTGATTTGTGGGGTGTTTAAAGCATAAATCCAAACAATTGTTTATTGTAAGGTGAGAGCTTCTTCTTCTGTTTTTTTCCACACTCTCAAGTCTTTTGTAGGCATACATCGGCCAAGATTGCAAGATTTGTTAAATACTACAGAGCCCTTGAAGTCAATCGAGAATTATTTTTTTCTCAAGGGAATTCAGGCGCTCTGCATCAAGCAAAAGTCAGAGTGTTATATATAAATAATAATCCTAACACTTAAACCACCAGTGTAGAGGAACAAAGACACAAACACCCAGAAATAGTACTAGATTTAGAGTGAGACTTTGTGAGAGAAACAAAATGTTTGTGGACCCCATGTTTGAAAGAAGAACTGTCTTGCGGTCAGGAGGCTCTAGTAAATCATTCTCTGCATCCTTGCATCCTTCTCTGGTGGATGCGGTTGGGGCAAGCTAAGAGCTTGAAGAGATTCGGAAAGCCTTGCCTGCCTGCAACTGAAGTTGAGGGAAGGGACAGAGATCGGATTGTTGCAGAGAGGGAAAGGGATGGAGTTTAATAGAAAGAGGGAAGAGGCTGTCACACTGTGGTTAGAGCTCTGAAGGCAAAGGAAAATGTGAGGGGATGAGATAGCATGATGTGGTTTTCATTGAGATGCCACCACACAGAGGAGGTGCAGAGGTGAATGCTCAAACTGAGCGACTGAGACTAAAGAAACATGAACACATGGAAGTCACTCTAAGCTATTATGGCAGGAATCCTTGCAGACACATTTTAATTCTTTGATGTAAAAAATCAGAAAAAGTCAACTGATTTTTTTTTATACAGTTCAACTGTAAGCTCAAATTGCATATTCATACCATAACACGGCCCGATTAACCATACTGTCAACAGTGGATTATATCCTGCATGATCATGCTGCTACCAACGTCCTACATCCGTGAACACCGTCCACCACAGCGCCCTGCCATGCATTCATTGCCGCAGACACATATTGGACTCATTGCTGTGAACTGCATGAAACCGGTCGGCTGAACATCTCCGGCATACATGCATTTTTATTTATAAAAGTCCCGCCCATCTAAACTTCCGTGATATTTAACGTCTTATACTAAGCTCAGAGCTCATCACCATGCCACCAGATCACAGGTGAGACTAGCTTTAAAGGTTGTGAACTGGGGAAGACAGGTTTTCAGCACTGTGCTACTGGAGTAAACTCCAACACAGTCTGAACGGGGAGTCTCTCATTCATTCAAATAACTTTGCAGGTCTCATCATTTCCACTCTGGTTGAACTGCTGTGGATGCTATTTGTGTATTATGAGTGTGTGTTTGTTATTTATGAATGAATGAATCAACTGTGTACATGGATATTCTTATTGATTGTCATGTCTGTCTAGTACATTTGTGTACTGTCAAATATCTGCAATGAACTGCATTTGGAGTTGAAGGCTTAAGAATTTCATTGCACAGGGAAACCTATTTTGATCTGCGCCTCTGACAATGAACATTTTGAATCTTGAACTGTCTGTGTGTGTGTGTGTGTGTATGTGTGTGTGTGTATTGGTGCTCATGTCTCTAACAGTAGCGTTAGTCTTGCTTTAGACTGAATTGCATGATGAATTAAAACCAAAAAATCATATCAATCGTTGGCTGTAAACTCTGATCTTCTTGTCTGCATCTGTATTTCCAGACATTGGGTGTGAGAGCTGTAGCCTCGAGCATGTTTAAAACAAAGAGTAGCCCCCACAAGGGATGACAGTAGCCCAGATCTCTTCCTGAAAGCATAACTTTGTGGCTCAGGAGCAAATCAACCTCCTCACGTTTAAATAAGCAGATAACTCCCGCTAAAAAACTAAAGAACAAAGCACACCCAGACCTCATCCTCCCCCAGGCTGTGATCACTGCACATCTATCTCTATCACAAACTCTGTGTCCTGCAGAAAGGGTGAGCGCCAAGGCCTATGGGGCAGTAATGGAGGTGGAGGTAATTGTGGTGGTGGTGGGAGGATGCAGACAGACAAAAGAGGAGGCTGTGGCAACACTGATAGCGTCTGTGTCTGGTTTCCTGTTCTGACTCTGTGTGTAGCACTGAATTTAAGCGTTCTCACACCAGCCCTGTTCTTTGAATCTCTCTCTCTCTCTCTTCAGTGTTTGTATTTCTGATGAGAATAATCAAAATGCTTTCAGAGTGAACCAATTAACTTCATCAAATCAACTTTAAGAATTAATTTTAAAATTGTCAACATATGACTGGATATTGTTGATTTGAAATCCATACAGTATGTTCTATGCATGAATTAATTAAGATATTGCTTTTTCAAATTCTGAAATTCTGCTGCTTTTTACACGAAAATGTTACATTTTATGTTTTGCAGCTCCAAAAAAGGGGAGGTTGTGTTCTGAAAGATCCAATGTTGATAAACTTATCTAAACTGGAGTATTTCCCTTTTTTTTTACAACCACTTTCAGTTAATAATACTATATAGATAATATATTGAAATGAAATAAATGAAGTTCTTGACAAGGGTGAGAAATAGCATTCACTTGTATAAAAAAAGTTAAATGAATGAAAAGAATCTGAAATCCACGACCAAAGAATTATATGTTGAAAAATGTATATCATGGGAGTAAAAGCTTGCGATATTGTAAATAAAAATTAATCCCATCAACTTTAATTACGTATTTAAAATACAATGCAAATGTACTCCTTATGAAAAAAATGAATCAGTGGTTTTGTTTGAAAACATGAAAACATCGGAGATGAGGGAGAGGTATTAAGGGAAGTGTGTGTGTGTGTGTGTGTGTGTGTGCGTGTGTGCGTGTGTGTGCATGTGTATGCGTGTGTGGTAGTCTCTTCAGTTTTTATGATTGATCTTCTCACATTCAGAGTAATTTTGGCCGGAGTTGAGGACAGTGTGTGTGCGAGTTTTCTGGGCTGTACCTGCAGGTTCACTGCTCTGTGAGTATGCAACATGTGTTTCAGCTTTATGACTCGGCTATCTGCGCTTTGCTTGCAGGTCTCCACATTGCAGCTGCATCAAACAAACTCGGTTCCCACATCTTGCAAAAAAAAAATCGATATCGCTTTGCTTTGCTTTGGAGCGACCTTGAACAGAGTCGCTATGATTTGACAGATTTCCTTAGACAACTTTTAAGCTGATTTAATTCGGCTCCGTTAAACAAAATCAGCTTAGGCGCCCTGCGACGCATTTCTTTCAGTGGACAGCTTTAATGATGTAAAACAATAAGGCTGAAGCAGTGTAACTGTAAAGGGATACTGCGGCTCCCCAACAGCAGGCTGCTGCGCAGAGAGGCCGTGCGCGTCCCATGAACAGGATCACTTTACAAGCAGTCAAACAAACAGGTCGTTATCTGCCATCCCTGCAGGGAACCTACACACACACACACACACCCAATGTATCATCACACTCAAATTATGTCGTTTACAGCCTGTTTTGGAATCATCTGGCTTGAGTAGAAACCGAAATGACCCGTTTTGGTAAAGAATTTTCCAATAAATTCAACCTTAATGCTTTTAAGATTAATCTCAACCGTGGATAGAAACAGACTATCAATCAACAGACTATTGATTGAACTAATTTATTGATTTCCAAAATAATAGAAAACGTGTTCATGGACCTGTAAGAAATACTTTTATTCCCGAGTCTGCAATTAATTGGCCTATACAAATCAGATAATAAAAATGCATTGCACCCCATTAACTCATGAGGGAAATAAATGATGTAAGATCACCGTACACTCAGGCTACAGTTCTTTAAATGAACCATGAATAAAAAACATGGAAATATTTCCACATGATTGAAATGGGTTCTTTCAGTATTAAGCAATTATATATGTGTAACTTAATGTACTTGGGTTTGGTCAGTATGGTTTATTACCTGGCCCCGCCAAAGAAGTTATTTTTTTACCTCTGTTGCCTTACTACATTATGAAAAAAAACTAATGGACGGTTTTGCATTGAATTTTACCAAGAGGTGAATTCGGCATATCCTGAAGATTATTACATTTTGGTTATTTTACGTCATGACCACACTGTGTGATGTCACAATACCGTGTTCTTAACCATTTAGAGATAGAGCAATTTTGTATTCTTTGTATGCTTCGTTTGTGACTCATAAATAACATAATGGACGGATTTGCATGACGTTTTATGACAGAAATGTCTACCTGGGTCTCTGAGTGTTTTTGATTCCACTTGATTACTTCGAATTGGTCCAAACTTTATTTTTATACGGTTGGTCCGACTAATGTTGTAGTAGCGAATTTACCCTACTACATTGAGTTTAATTAATTCAAATAGATTAAGCTGGCCCGACAGAATTGCTTAGTGCTTAACGAAACCCATTTGATCTTGTGGAAATATACTTTCCGTGATTTCATTAAACTTTAACCAAAGTATACCTATTGAGGGAAAACAAAGGTGGACACAGAGCAATTAAGTCATAGAACCTTGTAAAATTCTTCTCTAGTTATTCCACCTCCAGAACCATTAATAAGTCACTTCTAACCCCCCGGGTCCTTAGGGGGGCAGTGGGACCAGCTTTCTGGCTACCTGCCCTGTAACACCTGGTAAACGATACGTCCTCTCTGCACATGCGTAATAGCCTGCCAAAAATCCCAACGCAGTCTCACTTGTTGACCAATAGTGTTGCAATCTGTCCAGGCATAAAGTGAGAGCAGCGTGGAGTGGAGTGAAGCGGAGTGGATGATTTCACATGTGAAAACATGCCGAGGTCGTTCCTTGTGAAGAGTAAGAGGGCCCACAGCTACCACCAGCCCCGGTACCTGGACGATGACTACAGCAGACTGGACATTATTCTGGCTAACGTGTGCGCAGGTGGGTTCACCTGAGTGTGATTACTCATATAGAGATTTATTGAAATCATTTGTAACATGGAAATGAATTAGAGCCGTAATCATAATTACATGAAAACGTCCTAAAGAAAACCAGTTTCCTTCCTCTGTTGTCATCAGAGAGCAGAACTCAGGCGGAGATAGAGTCCAGCTTGGAGCGGCAGGTGGATGTGAGCGCCGGTGCTGACGCACCTTCTGCCGGCTCCCGGCTCCTGTCTCCGGGCTCACAGTCCTCCAGCTCCCCTCTGAGCTGCGGTGGATCAGACTGTGATTTCTGGCGTCCCCCGTCTCCCTCCTCCTCCCCAGGTCAGTTCAGATCATTGACATCCGAACTTTTTCTACGCAGTTGTTCTCAGAGCTGTCAGAAAAAAAAGTTGTCTCAGTATAATTATTAGACTTATACAAGAAATTAATATAAGCTTATGCATTTTAGTTTTCCATTTTTGACCTAAACCCATGTCATTTGAATGAGTGCATAACATATATTTGACATATTTAGCAACTTCTGTTTTATTTTTTTATTAGAAAAAACAAACAAACAAAATAAATCAAAAAACTTCCTTGATTTAATGGTATGCAGGTGCAAAATAGAAAGGACATAAACCGAATCCGGGTCATTAAAGGAGATTTGTCACAATTTTAGAGTCAAACTAGGATCATTTAATAACTATACATTGACTGGTAGATTTTTATACTTGCTTAGATTTATCTGAACAATATCAAACATGTCAGTCACGACAAAAAAATGTGACTAATTTGATATTAGTTAGGTGCAATATTTTGGAAGAGTGACTCCAAGATAAGTAGCTTAAAGTCTAAATTGCGCATATTTCTGCAACGTCAAATGCTGTTTCGGAATGACTGTATTTTAACTGAATCCAACTGAATTTCACTGAATTTCAATAAACGTGCAGATTCGGAGAAATGCTCCACTGAAGCAGCGGAGGATGGACATCACATCAACATTCCATCCTTTCCTTACTCCTGTATGTCGTACTCCGGCTCCGAACTGAGGAATCTGGTCCAGAGGTCATACCATCAACACCTCCACGGTCACAGGGAGCCCCACTCCCCCGTCAGCATCTACGGCACCGAGGACAGCGGCACCGAGCCCCTTTACGCACAGCGTTTCCAGGACTATCCTGCAAGGGCCCACCAGATCTGTAGGACGCTGGACGGAGATGAGATCTATCTGGATGTGCAGCAGAACGGAACAGAAATCAAGGCTGAGAGTGACTTCATGTGCTCCACCCTGGAGACAGGTGGATCTTACAAGTGCATTAAATGTTATAAGGTATGTCCCCTGGATAGAATCATAGCAATTATTGAATTAGTGAAAAACTTTGTGGATTTGTTCTCGTAATTTAGGATCTTTTTCCACAGTCTAAATTAGATTTTGAAATATAAATGCCATCCGTCTGCTTTCTAAAAAGGTATTCTCCACCCCTCACGGGTTGGAGGTCCACGTGAGACGGTCTCACAGCGGGACGCGGCCCTTTGAGTGCGGGATCTGCGGGAAAACCTTCGGGCACGCAGTGAGCCTGGATCAGCACAGAGCAGTTCACTCGCAGGTAGGCCTAGAATTGGAATTCAGGTACTGCGCATGTTGCACAGGGGCTAAGGGCTCCTAAGCGTATCTGCTGTTGAATTCCTGTCAAAAGTTGCTACTTCATGTTTTACAGGAGAGGAGCTTCAGCTGCAAAATCTGCGGGAAAAGCTTCAAGCGCTCTTCTACGCTCTCCACACACCTGCTCATCCACTCCGACACACGGCCTTATCCGTGCCAGTACTGCGGCAAGAGGTTTCACCAGAAGTCAGACATGAAGAAACACACCTTCATCCATACAGGTGAGACTCTACAAACCGAGATTCATCGAATCATTCTAACTAAACGAGCCACAGCAAAATGGAGCACCGTGCGTCATGCGTGCGTAAAATGGACATTTCCGACTGTTTTCCGTCATCCCCGATGCAGGTGAGAAGCCACACAAGTGCCAGGTGTGCGGGAAGGCCTTCAGTCAGAGCTCAAACCTCATCACGCACAGCAGGAAACACACAGGCTTCAAACCTTTCGGCTGCGACCTCTGCGGGAAAGGTTTCCAGAGGAAAGTGGACCTGCGGAGACACAAGGAGACGCAACATGGACTCAAATGAGCGGACTGGCGTGAGATATTGCACTATATAGCCTTTTTTCAAGTTGTATTTGCTTTTATTGATTGTTGCATAGGCCCTTTTTCTTATTCTGTTCTGGTTAATTTGTTGTAAATAAAAGTTTAATGACCATTATTTTTTTGTTTTTACATATTTAAATTAAAATCTTAAAATTTCTCTGAACGCTGGTATCCATCTCTCATTGCATATCTTAATCATTTTAGAGATACAGTATTTATTTTTACAAGGCTGCTTTACAACACTGGAGATTCTGCCATTTCAATTGAACAGTTTTATGGTACTGCAGAAGATGAATTATTAACTTTTTTAGCACTTATATCATATTTTCCTAAAACCTGCTGTTATATTTCTGAAGTAAGATACTTAAATAGACTTGTAGTCTATAATGGATTTCAAAACGGAATACCTTTCTAAATCCTTTTCCTTGGTCCAATGATTGCGGGTTCGTTGCGAAAAACGAGGAAGCTGTGTTGAATCATGTAGGCCATCAATCACAAACACAGTCTGCCTGACAGGTCGAAATCATATCTCCTTTATTAAATAGAAAAACGTTTTGTTGCATGCGCCATCTGGTCAAAACCAAATATTTTCACATAGGCTTTGTTAACATGCCCATATAACAAATTACATTATGGTGCCATAAACATCCATGTGAAGGAAGTCAGGAAAAACAGCATCGCTTTTATTACAGCAAAAGCACAGTAATAACCAGCGTGTCCACATGGTGTTTTCAGTGGGAAAAGCTGGGTGTGATTTATTTATCCACGGCTCCACAGCCTCAAGTATGTGATTTGCACATCTAACCACAGATTGTGTGCACATACGTATGGTTTTATTAGTGAAAGTAAGACCAAAAACTCACAAAGGGTTTTGTTAGAAATGATATTCAAACAACCTCGACTTTATTTGGGGGAAAAAATGTATACATTTATTGAATTATATCTGAGATCCTCCTGAGTGTTCATATATCAATAATTTGTCCATGTCTGGCTAACTGTGTGTCGGTGTTTTCAACACCCTAACCAAGGTTAGAAGGTTCTCCTGTTGCAGGCCGAGCTCCTTCATTAGTGTGTGCAGATACTGTACGGATGCTGGTAACTCCAAGGCTTCACGTACCACCGGAGATACCTCGGACAATCTGAAACACAAAATCCCACACAATCAAACACATGCACTCTTACCAGGCAATTGTTCTTGCATTTTGTTTTTTAACATTCCAGACACCAAAACAATAATGAAACATTAATACACTCACCTACAAAGGTGATTTCTCACACATAGAAGGACACACTTCATCTAAAATATTGATCTTATTCAGTTTTTAATACTACTTTAGTATTTCTTAGATGTGCGTACATGTCTATAAATGTCAATAAAATTTCTCTAGTGTGCGTATGCATCTTGCATATTTTCTTACCCGTCCTGTTTTTTTCCTAACTACTACTACTACAGTAACTTTATAAATGTTTGAGCTGCTGGAACGCTTGAATTTCTCCGTTGGGATTAAGAAAAGTTTGTTCTATTCTATCACACAAGTGGCATCATAAATCTGACACTGAGTGCTGAACTGGATTCAAATTGCTCCAAAAGAAAACAGTTTTATTGAGTCACATGGAGAGTTTTGTAGAGAAAAACACAGATTTGAGGAAGTATTAAATATAGGTAGTAAAGTAATCCAGATAACTACATCAACCATGGCCATTTCCTTCATTAGCCTAATGGAAAAGAATCATCCACTAAGCAAAGACGTATCTCATTTTGTCTGACTCATCTGTTCACTCTTTTGAAGTCAGTTATTTTTACCATAAAATCACAACAAATGATATCCTAAGACACTTTGGGTAACAAGCAGAAAAGTAGGGGAAACAATCCTGGATTTGCCCCTTTACACAGACAGAGGATCCCGATTCTCAGCTGCTTGAGTTCTGTCCAGAAATGGTTATGTCAGAATTCACAAGCCTGTCCATAGCGTCTGGTTTCAGAGCAGCATGTTTCATCAACCACTGAATGTTAACTACCAACTACTAACTAGACTAACCTGGTTTGGGTCAGGCTCACTTTCAGGCTAAGCCTTAGTTGTTGCTTAACCATAGTTCCCTTTATTGACCTTTATTGACCACTTCGAGTAAAAAAAGGAGGTACATGGGGAATCAACTTAAATAATGCGTAAACTATAAAATAATAAACAAAGACCTACAGACTGATATATGTGTTTAAGTATTTAACTGATTCCATGAGCTTGAATTGAGCTTTATGGTAGTGGGATGGATTTGTCAGCTTCATTCACCTCAGGTGTTGGACCCACTTTTTATAGTGCATGTATGGAAGAGGCTCCTGCGTAGTAGAAGAAACCTCTGCTCTCTGCTTCCATGAGTGTGTCTAAATGTGCATTACAATTCTGCTTTTAAATATTATTTGGCACACATATAAGTCCCATTTTTCTCAATGAATGGAGAATGTTCAGAAACCAGAATCAGGTGTTCACATGCAACAGATTTCTATCAAGTGTCACAAGCTAGCTGGGTCCAGTTAAAGTTGACGATCCAGCATTTCAAGATATGACAGAAATTGCAATCTATCTTTTTTTTTAACTTCTTGGGTTTAAGAGGGACTTACATTCAAACTACTACACACACTGAACATTTGGACACATTCATTCAACTTAAAGTCATGGATAGACTGTGGAATAATGGCCAGATTTTCAGGTGAACCGCTCTAGAAACTAGACCTAAATTTATGCAATAAATCCCTCTTTCATGTTCAACTCTCTCAAGAGGTTTTTGAAGACTTTTGTCAGGGGCGTTGGTGAAATAGTTTCAATAAAAAGCTGGATATTATTATCTCCAAATAGGATTTATAGTAGGATGGTTGTTTGAACTACTTTAACCGATAAACCGTCCTCGTTAAGTTTGCCATAGCATTAAGTTTGACATATGTACAGGAACTTTAATGATATCAATGCAACCAAAACCTTTGTATAATGACTGTTTACACCCTACTCAAAATCTATTGTGTCTATCCTTCTAGCTGATCTATGTCACCTCTCAAAGCCCTCCACCCCCATCCGTCCACTCTACCGGTGTGGAGGTGCACTGCTGGTTAATCTCCGGTTCGCCCCAGGGTCTAGAGTTGCAGAGGGGGCATCCATTATTTAGCTGGCCTGAACAATAGCAACCAGACTAGCTCCACAGCTGCCATGCAGCAGATAGATAGGACAGAACACCAAATTATTCATGATGGAGGAATGGAAGGATGGAGAAGCTCAAAGTCAATGAAATCATAGACTGTCAGTGGGACATAAAAAGAGAATATATGTTTCCAAAGAGACCCATTATCAATGACAAATCAAATAAATGCTAACTGTCAAAAAGGCATTTATGATACACTGTGTCTTAGGACATATTTTTAAATATATTAACTGTCAACATTAATTGAACATTATAAGACAGGTAAAACAGAGATGGTAACATAACTCCAAAGAACATGGTTTTGAGGCAATAAAGACAGACTGCACATAAAAGGAATTTAAACACGTACAAAACTCATTTGATTTGAAGATTGGCTGTAAATACATACGTTGGGCAGGTTTGGCCCTAACTATCCAGATACATGGCCTGTTTAAACTAGACTTAATTTTGTGAGTAGATTTCAAGCCTGAAGGTATAATTTATTTTACAGAAATAGCCGCCAATGCCATTATAAATCCCAAATAGTGACAGAAAGACCTTCTTTTTAGAAAGCATAAAGAGGGGAAGAGTTTGACATCTGCAAGAAAACCTCAGCTTAGGCAACATGAACAGAAATGTGATGAGTCGCAACTAACCACCAGTGAAAATCGCTGGGGTTGGTTTAGTGTGGGAATGTAACAGCATGAATATCGTACACAGACTCTGAGTGAAGGGGCCTCCATTCCACAATCAGAGTCTCTAGGTTGAACCAGTCCATGAGGAGGATGATAACTAGGGGCATCACTGCTGATGGGGGTCACACTATTTGCTGGATGTGCAAAATGTTCTTTGTTACAGCAGTACCACTTTAGAAACTGATAATACTCATTTTGGTGTGTTTTACTTTTACTTTATTGCTTATGTTACTGGTGACATTAAGCTAATCATTATAATGAATAAATAATTAAATTATTTGTAGTTTAACTAAACACAGTGGTGAATTTTTAAATCATTTGAGTGGTTAAACAGTTCATGACAACATTATCTTAGTTCTCTCTTGGTTTGTTACTATAATAGTATTTATAATGAGATTTTGGTCCCAGTCAGTTGTTTTTAGGTTCTTTTTAACACTGCATGATGTTCAGTTCGTTCATGATGGAAAATTGACAGCAAAGCTTAGCATATTTCAGAGGGTGGCTACAAATCTCTATCGGGACAGAGTCTCTGAAAATGGGAACCCATCGAAGATCCAGTCTCTTATCCATATATCGACATTTTTGGCCAAAATTATGGCATGAAAATAGTATCCCACAACCCGGGTGGGACGGAAGATGATGAAGGTGTTTCTGTTCACTATTTTCGATGCAGTACATCTATGATATACAGAACACAGGTGACATTATTTTTACCATACAGATTTCAAAAGCTCCCTCATATCTCGCTGATGCAAATAATAATTCTATCCATCTGTGTTTTATAGAAGATTCTACAGTTACCAGGCACATCCTGCTTTAAGACTTACAGATTTGTGTTACCTAGAGGCCCTCAAACTACTCAACACACACTGTATTCTTTTGTTGAGCTTGAGCGCACACAATGGAAATTATGATACTGATGCGAACTGACCTGGGGTTACCGAGGAAATCATCAATCAAAGTCAGGCTGGCATCAGGTGAAAGTTTTCCCGGCCTGGGCAATTTAAAGTGCTAATTTTGTTAGGATGTATACAGGAGAGCTATTGTGTGTCTGTGTATGCTTATTGTGTGTGTGTCCTTTTATCGTGACTGTGTGCATCCTGTACTGCATCGCAGATCTGGACAGGAGCAATCAGTTGGAGATAAAGCCAAGAGGCATCTAGTGTGTACATAGACGGGAGCAGCACGGAACTCTCCATGAACTGCCAACAAAGCAGATACACACTCACACACAAATACACCCTATGGCATGAGGTACACAAAGAAATACATTCCAAAAGTGAAAGTTTTCTCGGAAGTTTTTCTTCTTTTGATTTGCGCACATTATCAATCTATAACTGCACATTGCAGCATAACACTAACTTTGATAAAAGCACCAATGTGCACACCCATCTGAGAAAGGTGCCCGGGCTTAAACTTGCGCTCCTGGATGTAATCAAACCAACTCATATCCATATAATAACCACTTGTGCATCAATAGTACTAACCCAAAAAATGAAATATGATTGATCCAACCGAGGTACTTATTGCTTCAAAGTCAGCAGAGCTTTCTCTGATGTCTGACACTTAACTTCAAGGTTGCTCAGTTAGGGTTGGGGTAAGTAGATAATGGAGGTTAATAGGGTCAGCTTTTCCGTTTTCTTCTTCGTATAGAATGCCCTGCTGACATGGCTCATCGTGTTAGCAACGGAGCAACACATTCACACAGACACACACTGTTTACTTACAGATGGAGAAGCACAATAGCTATGAGCATCCACTCTGGAGTTTTGTGGATGATGTTCTTGTTGGTGAACCTGTAGGAGGTAAGAAAAAAACAAAGCAAACGGCAGGTCAGTCTTAACCCATGGGTTTATGTCATGAGGGTATATCTATGTCTACAATCACACTGTAATCAAAAGTGATGAAAATCTAAAGTGTTTTTTGTCCGCTTGTCCAGAATCAGATAAGCATCTAATTCCTGCACGCTCACAGGACTATATAGACTTTCTTCCAATAGCATATAGCTGCAGCTCTGGAGTCTGCAGTTTCAGGACCCTTGTGTTTACGGCTAGGAAAAGCGCCGTCTGCGGAGCTGCAGCTATAACTCTCCTTTTTCATCTTGTATTAACGGTCAAAGTCAAAGCTACCTATGGAGGATTGCAGCAACAACAGGAGGTTGCAATTTGAATAGATTGTTTCAATCAAAGCTTTATGTCTTCTTGTCCAAAGCCTGAAAAGTTGATGACTGTAACCAAATGACTGCAGACAACAATCCAAGATATGAAGACATCTACCAAAGTCTGATTAATATCAAAGATGGATGTTGTTCTAGTGACATTTCATGAGATTCAGCAGCACGCTTGTTGTAAATATGACATCATGCTGGAGATCTGTCAACTTGATATCACATACTATCACAAATTTAAACCGTCGATGCAAAAAGATGATATTTGAGAAGAAAACCTGAGTTGGTAAATACATATTTTTAGGTAGAAGCAGCCTTCTCTAAGGAGGTGTGAACAATCACCAGATCCTGCTGATACATAAACCAGGAAAATGTAATGTGCACATGGCCGGACCTACCACCACAAACACTACTTATGCTTACATTGATGTATGTTACTGTGACAGCTCTGTGTATATTCTTTGGTTTATAATTCTTTTCAAGCAGGGCCTCTGGCAGCAGAAAGAGAATTCCTGGAAGCAGGACTATGGATGTGATACTCGCTACACAGCGATTTAAAAGCACCCTGTTGAAAACATCCTAAGCAGCCAATGGGAACAAGGAACATGTCTATAGCAGGAAATGTTCAATTCTCTCTGTTTTAATTCAACACTAAATCAAATGCTGACTATTAATGGGCAAGGAGTTTACTGCCATTATTATTTTACAACTCTTGTCCTTATTATTATTGTTATTTTTATTTTGTGCCCAACTATATAAAGCATCCTTGGGTCTCTTGAAATGCACCAAATAAACTCATTTATTCTTAATTTTACGTATTGTCACATTAAAACATGTAAATGGTCTATTAAATCACATAACACATGCAATTTGTTGAAAGCATAGATATTAAAGACCCTTAATCCACTGTCACATGGGGGGGCATTTACTTTTTTTTATCAAATTCGAACAACATTTGTAAAACTTTTATTTTTTTAACAATCCTTTCAAAGTCTGCAAAATCTTGAATCACATTTTAGGCTGATGACACAGTCTAAAATGTATTGACAAATGTATAGTACATCCCTCTGATGGCCAATGCAAAAACGTAAATACTCACATGTAGTATTGAGAAAGGTAGTTAATGTGATTTACTATCAGTGGGAAATCTGAGCCTTGAGGGACGCACACAACGTCTCTATTCAGGCAAAGATGGAGTAGAGGGAGATCGGGAGCTCTTGGTCCACAGACTTCACTCACTCCCTATACTTGTTTCAATTTGCAAAAATATGTATTGAATAATAGAAGCTGAATTTCAGTAGTTCTACTTGAAACTATTTGGATTTTCTTCTACGATGATATCCAAAATCCTTCCAAAGCCATATATAGCCATATTTTGTTTTGATGATGTCATCTTCCCCGATCATTGTCAGCTGACATATGGTAGCAGTCGGCTGATTTTCTTCCGACACTTTCACACACCTCATCATCACTTGCTCCTATTGGTGTGTTTTTAAAGTAAGTAAAGCAATATGAATCATTGCTACGTGGTGATGGATGAAATGTTGTCAGATGTCTTTTAAGCTTACATTTTTTTTATTTTATTCAAAGAGACTGTTGGGATGTGGTGGAGTTAAGTGTTAAGTGTAGCTGTTGATATATTATCATCATTCACACAAGTGCTTTCCTGCCATTACTTCTGTCTACTAATACTGGCTCATTAAATTTGGCGAAATCATAAAATTCCACCATAACGTGAGCCGATAGAGAAATAGGATTTACATTTTGTTGAAACATCACAAAAACAAAAATGATTACTAAATAAATAATGATAACAACATCATTATTTACATGAGCATAATGAACGGGTTAGCTTCTTTCACAGCGGATATCTAGACTTTTCATAGCTGGAAAAAGCACTGTATTACTGACAACATTAATGATAGCACCTGATCAGAAAGCAGTCATAAATAATGTTATTAACTTCATGTGTGTTTTTCCAGCAATGACATGTAGAAATATGTCAAATGAAAATTGCATAGAGACAGCCAACAAACTCCTGATCATGTCATGCTTGATGAAATCCTGTAGGGGGCACTACAGTTCTTCAAATATTCCAATAAAGTAATGTAAGTCTATTTGTTGACAAAAATTAAAAGAATCTTGCAATTGTTCGTGCATAATACTATTTTATTTGAATTAGGAGTAAGCATTGAATACTCTGGATCATCCGCTGTAGGTGCCTTTAATTCAATATTGCATTTTCTTTTGCATAAATGACAGAAAAAAATTTCTTTCAAAAAATGTAAATAAAATGCTTAAAATTCTCAAAATATCAAAAAGCACTTCTACTGTACATGTGGTATATGTACATGAAGTGTTGGAAAAAAAAAGAAAATAGGCACATATCCCCACAAAAAAAAAAAAAAACTCATCTGAGACCAATTCCATACAAACAGAATAAGCCAAAATTACACTCGTAACCATTGCATCACGAGAAATAGAAAAAGGCCCCACATCAGTACTTAATGGTTGTGTGTAGAAAGTCTTGTAAAAACAATTAAAAACATTTTGAATTATATTTTCCAGAAATTAAACAATATGTCCCGAACAGATGAATGCTGACCCATTCCTATATGCCCCTCCTCACTTGGTTTGTGGTAAGGGGTAATATAGCCTCATGACGTGACATACTGTATAAGGACATGATCCCCTTACACCAACTCTTAATTTTTATTTGTAATACTGTACTACTGTTGGGGTAAAGCCCTATCTCATGAATAGAATAGTCTCTCCCTATACACTGCAGGAATTGCAGGAGTAAAGAAGTGTTCAGTCATTTGGTTCTTGCAAAAGTCACCTGTAGCGATTGACTCAAAGAATATACCTTTAAATTTGTTTATTTGAAACATAATGACATAAAACAACCTTTAAGTCAAGATAGAATGCTAAACATGATCATTCTGCGCCAGTTTCACTATGTGTTCTTATGCGAGCAGACCTGCAGAGAGAACTGTATTTGGATGCTGCACTTTACCTGAAAGTCCTAACCAGGTTGTTCAGGTCAGTGGAGATGTCATTCATGGTAAGATGCAGATGACCAATAATGTTTCTGAAACTGTACAACACAGAGATAAAAATAAGAGGTAAAGAAAGACAGATAATACAGAAAAATGCAATTATTACTGTAAAGATGTAATAAATATTAAGGTTTACTGCTGGCATTTATTAAACCAATTCATACTTAAAAGGGTAAAAATGACTCTGCTCAGTCCCAGCTGTTTCATTAAGATTTACTCACGTGTTAATAAGCTTATTAGTATGTAATAAATTTTGACTGACCAGCCAAGTGAAATAAAATTACTGTATGACATTAATAACGGCTGAAAAATGATTAAGTAAATATGGATTTACTTGTATGTAGATGTCCATAATGAAATACACTAAAAAGATGCAATGCTATTCAGACATAGAAACAGATGATGAAATAATTATGTGAATGCAGATATCCACACACACACACACACACCAGCTGGTGAGCTTTTCCACAGTGATCCGTTTCTGGATGAGATGCTGTGCGTGAGAGTCAACGAGCGGCAGCAACAGGTCCCTTGTACTATGATCCTGGATTGTCACCTGGTGGGGGAACAAACAAGATGCATGAGTGTGTAGCACGAACCTCATGACCTCCTAATTTTTCAAACAAATTTGTTTATGCATTTTCATTCCATTGTCTGAATGTTCCTGCTTCACTTACCGTGTCTTCAGGCCGTATCCACGTTCCTTTATAAAACTCCTTGACTCTTAGCTCCAGCTCTTTGGTCTCACTCTGAATCATATCATAGTCTGGAACTGCAGCAAACGGTTTCTCCACCCCCCCAGCATTAACTGGGACCTCATCCTCACCAATCACCTCATCATCAAGGTCATCTTCATCCAACTCCTCCTCTTTTTCTTCTATAACATCGGTGAAAGGGGTTTCTAGAGAATGGTCAGACCCAAACAGGAACTGCACGGTCGCTTCAGTTCTCCAGTCCTTTAACGTTTTCCTCAGGTACTGGAGGAGATTCAGCTGGACGGAATCTGGATTGGCTCCAGCAGTATGGTTCCTGAGCAAAACTCGTAGCCCTGCTGCCCCTCTCTTGCTCATGCCCACCTGGGTGATTTTGAGGCAGGTCTGTGCTGTGTTGTGGCTGATCTGATTAGTGTTGATCAGATTTGGAGAAGGGAGATATTTGCTCTCTGTTACAGGTTTTGAGTCTTTACATGGTGGATAGGTGAGTAGATCTAGATGTGTGGGGGATGAATCAGGTGAGCAGACTGGTAGAGGACCGGTGTGAGTTAATGTCTCAGATAAACTGCACAAATTCAGCTTGGATGTAGCCTCCTCAACGCTGGGCTCCTTGGGAAAGCCTTCCTCCTCCGACACCCTCTCCCTATATATGCCAGTGCTTAATGATAGAAGCTGTGTGGATTTCTCAGCATCCACTTCAATTCCTGTTTTACAGGATCGTGACTCCTCTCTATTCTCATCTTCTCTCAATTTCCTCTCCCTCTCTGCATTCAAACTTTGATAAACCGTAACCTTCTCTTCATCGTTCTGTCTCCTCTGTGTCTTTCTTTTCTCTATCTTCCCTTGTTCATCTTTAATGTCTTCATCTCTACGTTTCGGAAGGTCGCCCCAGTGTACCCTGGGTCCCTGCCCCTGGGAAATCACACTGGATACAAAGTCCTGCTCCTCATTATCGCTGCTTTCAATGTGACGGAAGTCAGCTGCGGCAGAATGATGCTGAGAGCTGTGAGTACTCCCAGATTGAGCAGCAAGCGGGTTCTCGATGTCCGTTTCCTCAAGATATCTCTCAGACAGCATCACCTCCTCACCAGAACTCCCGCTAGACAGATAAATATTTTAAAAAAATAGTCATCTTTTCATTAATTGGATTAATCAAATCCTTTTTGAATCAAAAAAATATCTGAATGCTTGTAGTTAAAATAATTGCTTTGAATTGAACAGATACACAGAGGCTAATACATACCCATCTCCTTTCTTCATAAATGTAATTCCTGGAAGACTGTCAGAGACAGAAAGTCAAAACACTTTCTGAGCATGTAGAAAAGGATCACAATCGATGACTGGTTCATAGTTACGAGTCAAGAAATTTTTGAAAACAGCATACATACCTCTCATGCTGCCTGAGCCAAAGAGGTGTATTTGATATTTGCAGCTCAAACTCTTTGGAGGCTTTGTAACAGAAGTTACTACAAAAATACTGTGATGAAAGGGTGACATTAAAAATAATCTTAATTGTAACTGTCCAAAAGTAATGGAGACATAAAATACAAGCATTTTTGTTTAGATTCACGCATACGAGTACTTGCCTTGCGCTCCGTTATATCGTACACCTTATTGGTCTTGGTGGAAATTTTAAACTTTTGTGTTGGGATCTAAAAAAAGAACAGAAGTACTGGGGCTCAAAATAACTGATTAGGAGGATAACATATGACACACAAAAATGTATATCATTTTCTTTCAACAGACTGTAAAGATATTGGTCTTACCTTGCCCAGTTTATTTGGACATATGGGATAACCACACAAATGTACAATGGATCTCTCCTCTATGGCATCTTTGTAATTATGAAGAGTGATGAACTTTGCCTGTGAAGACAGGAGAATAAGACATGTTTCCAACAACCACTAACTCTAACCCTCAGCAGAAAAAAAGATCATTCTAAAATTGAAATTCTCAACATATTATAATTATTTGGTTTTCATATTTTTGGTGAATTAAAACAGTAAATGCGATCATTAAAATTTATGGTTGAAATTCTTTACACTGTGTGAACAGAACTTTTGAAATAACAGTATTTGAAATTGGAAATTACTTGTAGAGCAAACTTCACAATACAATAATAATATAATAATAATAGTTGACATAGAATCAGAAAAAATACCTTCCAATTACTTGAAATAAAAATTAAGAGGGGAAAGAGTATATAGTGTAAACATACATTTTTAAAGTCATAATATCATCTCAAAGCTTGATTAATATAGTCATTGTTGTCATTAAAACATCAAATTCAACTGGCTGTATCACTATTGCTGTGACTGGGCAGTGATACAAAAGTAGGCAGTTACAACCCAGGTATGACAGGAAGAAATAATCAATCACACAGGACAGAACGTTTCACAAGACGACATTTGGTTGGGCTAATGTAAAAATTAAAATCTCATAATACTTACACAGTCACTCAAGAAGTATTCAGACACACTTTCATCCAAAAGGCGCTCCACGATTGTCAGCGCTTTTTTCTCTAGATCCATCTTGTCCCTTAACTTCTCCTTCACCACCTCTCTCCTGAAACAACATATGTTACACATTTGAAGATTACTCGATGTTGTATTACAACTTTATGTTATGTATCAGTTATGTCTGATGAAGGAGTATAAGTAGATAGGATATGGATCATTGTCTAGATCCAAGACATTTGATGATAATGGTGCACGATAGGGCTAATTGCAAAATGATTGCGTCCAAATTCAGGGATAATGAATTACAAAATGAGACCCCCCCCCCCCAATATCTACCATGTATCAAAGTTTGATTTGGATCAGAGTAATTTTTTTGAATCTGGTTATCCTAGATGGGCCAATGATAAATCTTCTACAGTGAGATAAATCTTAATGCTGCAGACTTGTAACTAAGATCAAATTTTAGTTGTACTGTGCTTTTTCAGGTATGAGTCAAATATGACATATCTTCGAACTTAACTAAGCTGGATCATGAAGAGCACCAGTATTAGTGAAATATCATATAGCAATCACTTTAATTATGATACCAATGTGAGGGGTAGATTTCATGAACAAGGAATTAAACTATCATTGGACTGTTGGTTTTAGTTGCAAGAGGTGAAAGTGGGCTGTCTTTGCTGAAGCTGGCACTCTCGTCGTGCTTCCTTTTATGAATGAATTCTGATCCTGACATAGCATATTGTTAGTGGAATTATTGTTTTTACGAATCTAATTGTTAATATTATTGCTGACTATACATTATATTCCTGTTTCATTTCCTCCTATGCCTTGTATGTAATGAGTTTGTTGTTATGCACGCTGAACTACATTCTTTATGTGGGGAAAGTGCTGTATAATAAATTGTATTAATATCATCAGTAGTGGAAGTAGTGGTACAAGTAGTAGAGATACAACTGTGGATAGAACAATTTCACACCTTCTTTCCTCCTCTTCAGCGGTCACTGATTTGACTGGTTTCCCACCTGCTATACAAAACAATAAAATAGTTCAAATGGACCGATACTTGTTCAGACGTATAACTGTATGCAGTAGAAACATGAGTTCAACGCAACCAATCATGTTTAGTATCAGTTTTGAAGTCCGTCAGACTGTAAACATATTTTCAAAATCATATGATGTAAAATAATAAATTCGCAATGGTGAATTAACCTTGTTTGGATTTGGTAAGACAGACATTGTCTCTTCGTTGCTCCGGCTCCATGCTAACTATCTTCCTTATTTCAACTATGACCTGTGACGTTTTCGTTCTACGGCGAAGTCAAAGGACAATCAAGCGTTCTCACCAAGTAACGCGTTTGACTAAATCTACTATGGTAACGTTATGCCCCGCCCATTCATGTCTCTGATTGGCTATGGTTAAGATGACGTTTCTCATTTAGCCAATCATTTTCAGAAGTTTGACTATACGACAGACGCCATTGCCACATTAAGCCAACCGGTGGCAGAGTAGGATCGGTTATGGCTTTACCATAGTAGGATATTCAATTCTCCATAAAGTAACGTGGTGCTTTCACTTAGCTGTTGATGAACTGTATTGAATGAGGTGTATATCTACTGCAATACTGTCCTGATTATCAGCTTATTTTCAGGAGCAGCATATCTGTGTGGTGTCCCAATAGCTAAATTAGCGAAGGAAAATGCCCCCTTTTAAGCTAAAGGCTAAGCTAATTCATAACAACAGTGTATTTTGTCGTCCCCTGTTCATAGCAGAACAATTTAGGGCTTATCTGACCTAAATTTTAACTTAATTTTCCTGTGTATAAATTAAATGACTCGCAGTCCCTCTTGGATTATGAACTCGTGATTCTGAAATGTCCTGATTGTTTTTGTAGGACTAGTGTGGAGATAAACCCCGCCTGAAGACAACAGTGATGGCCCTGGAGCAGCTCAGTGATGTGGTCCAGAGATGCGTGAGTCTTTCAGCAGTTTGCTGAACATCTACTTTATATGCAGTGCAAGATTTGGTCATACTTAATAGATTTCTATGAATGTACTTCAATCTGAAAAGACAATCTTTAGACAATAACTGCAATGCCTCTATCCCATAAACTCCAAATGACCGCCGTCTATATAAAAAGGCAAGAAAACGAGGGAGAAAATTACATTATTACCACGGCTGGGGCAGCATCATCAGGATCATGCTGTTGGCCAGTGTGGTTTGTTGAGGAAGTGATTGTGGCATTGGGAGCATCCTCCACAGACTCAGGACAAACGCTGAAAAGGTCTGACACAAGAGTGGCCCTTCATCCCACATGATGACATCTGGAGGTTGTGCCAGTCCATAAAGAGGAGGGTTACTGCTTGAATCAATGCTGATTGGGAAAGCGCTTAATTACTGATTGTGTAAAATATTCTGTACTCCAGATGTGTCTCCCGATAATGGTATTGTTTTCCTTTTTATTATAACCTTTTTGTTCTGTCACATGTTTTCTCTGATTAATTCAAAATAATCACTGAAAGTTGTTATATTGTTGTTGTTAGTCTTTTTTTACATTTGACAAGACACAAATTACCTAAGTGAATGTGCAGTCAAACACAGCCATGTTTTTTGTTTTTTTTAATCCCTGAAGTGCATAATAAACAATAGTGGTATTCTTTGTACTTGAATCACGTAGCCGTGTTTGGCCGCAACTTGACAAAAACAACACTACTTTCAGGTTCACTTGAAGGATAAATAATTTATTGATTTAATTTATTCATAAATGATAAATACATTTTACAAGATATAATGCATTATTTGACATAACAAGTTTTCAATTATGCATGAAATAATGTGGGGTTAATTATTTCCATAATTGATTGATTTCAACATTTCTTATATTGACTGTATATCTATGACATGTCAGAAAATAAGGAAATGCAGGTCTCAGTTTTGCTAGATCTCAACTTGACATTTGTGTGTATGTCCAACCAAGAAGTTTGGAATATAAAGCCAGTTGTCTCACATTGGGAAGTTGGAAGCACAGTTTTTCCTAAAAAATCTTGTTGATTAATTTCTTTTTATTTGAACATGAATTTCTTTGTATTGATTTGGCTACTGTTTGACTTTTTCCCCAGCAAGCCTTACCTGAGGACAGTTACACCACAGAGAATCATGACAGCTTCACAATCGCAGGGCGGACCTGCATCAATGAGGGACACATCGCACAAGTCCTCAGTATTGTCCTGGATGAAAAGAATCAGGTGTGTTGCTCTAGGGTGACAATTGTTTCAGCGTTAGAACTATTAACAAGTGTGTTGCACGCTATAACATACCTCCACCTGTCTCTCTGCAGGACATAGTGAGAATTATGGGTTGGAATCTTCTGCCGCCCTTGATTCAGGTTCTATTGAAGAAAAAAGACAAGAACTTTTCTCAATGTCTGGCTGTTTTCAACCACCTGCTACAGGTGATATCAACAGCTCTACTGTTTGTGTCAGGAATGTTTAAATCTTACTGACATTAGTGTTAATGATATAATCCACTGTTACATTTTGCATTGTGTTTGAATTGATTTTTTGAATTTCCATTTTCCAGACGTGCAGACCCAAAGAGTTGGTGATTGGCCTGTTGGAGCAGCTGGAGCAGGATGACACTGATACCATAGCGGAGAGCATTCATCTGCTGTTAAACCCTCTTCAGCAAGGTAAAGACAATTTTAAAATATGTTTTCCAACACATCAATTCATTCAAATGGAGCCATTTTCATCTCTCCACCTCTTCAAATGAACATGTCTCTATTCCAGTGCTGCTGCAACTGGGCAGCCGTAAGGCGTCATCTTTGGGCATGACACTATCGTCCGTGCTGGACCAGGTGGCCAAACTTCCTCTACCTCACACCAAGGAGCAAGAGGAGGATGATGTGTTCCTACTTTGTCGCTGCTGCACCGATCTAATTGATTTTGTCAGACCCTTTGTCCACGAGGCAAGGCAAAAAGCACTGAATAGTAACATAAAAATTGAGAAAGAGGATGAGCTGCCTACAGAACTGCTTAAATTGTGAGTTGGAAATTGGAACTGATTTGATTATGAAATTTCTCTCCCTTATTTTCCGTTATGTTATGCTGTGGTTACTGTTAGCATTAAGCTAAGGTTCCCTCCTTGTGTTTTCTTCAGTTGTATGAAGGCTTTGAATCATCCCCTGTTGGAGTTTCATGTCAAGGATCCTGACACTCTGGCTGTGTCTCCCCTCAGAAATTTTGCCTCAGAAATTCTGGTATCCATTTATCATTATAGTTTAAAAAGATGCCGCACGTAGTGTGAATTAAAATTCTGCTAATCTGACTGTTTTTACCTTTTGGCTATTATGTTAATGGTGAGTATGTTTGTGTCTATATATTTTCTACAGAACATCCTGAATACTATCAGAGAGACCCTCCCCAGTCTAGTCTTCCAGCCTTTGTTGAAGAGAAAACAGGTTCCTGGATTTCTGGAGGAGGAGGTGCGTTATCCTAAAGAGTCATTAGCCAGCCTGGCACACCTGGTGTTTGTCCATCACCTGGGTGCTGACATATTCCCTAGTGTTTTCAGGTAAGACAGAAAAATATACTATTATAAATAATCCGCACAATGATGCCACTGTTTCCCAGTTAAGGAGCCTCATCCGCCAATGGCTGCATTTGTAGACTGAAGATGTTACCTCAGTGCGACAAGTCGTGTCCCATTTAGACGATTCCTACAAGTGTGGCCAACAGGAGCGGCCATCCTTTCTTTGGCAAAGAAGTATCCAATGTATCCCAAGATTCATTGCACATCTATGACATTTAATCATAATTTTTTTTTTTTGTCATAGAGTTTGTTTCCCCTAAACAGTGTTTGCTGTCATAATGGATGCTCCTCAGTGGTTGAGGAGTGAACATGAAGCGTTTAAAATTAAAATCAACTAATCTACTTCAGCTGTCAGTGTTGCTAGTCGACAGGACTACGTGAAGCAAGAGTAAAAACAGACTTTCTCTCTTGAAAACATGTGGCCTGTGAATTGGGACACAGCTATTGTGTATAAGTTTCTCCAACATGGACATACATTTGTGAATATAGATGTTATTCATGCTGTTTGTACATAATTTTGAATTTGACTTTCTCTGCGTTTACAGCTCAGTTTTCTGTTTGAGGTGTAACATGGAGCATGTTAACCTCCTCTTGTCCAGGTGAATGCACCATTTATTATTATTATTATTATTATTATTATTATTATTATAATCATTATGTCACGTTCCATTGCTAGTCCAGATCACTGTTGACTTTATAAATAAACTATAAAAACTAAATCTGTATGACCCAGTTTGGCAAACACTCCATTTATTGCATGTCTTATTCATATTGGATTTTTTACCATCTGCTGAAAACTGAAGAGGTGTAATCTATGTTCCATAAAATTACTTAAATTTAAAATATTTAAATGACAAAAAAGATTTTTAATGACATATTGGTGATTGAAACTGGAGAGTATGATTGAGCTCAATAGTGACCACAATGAACAAACTGAATTCTTCTACTCTCGATGAATGCAGAGTTCTATCTACCGTTGTGTTTGGTGTGTGTTTGAACCGAACCCTTTATGACTTATTTCTTTATTATATTCTATTGACAGAACTGAGGAGCACATGATTCAGAAAGGACTGGTGAGTCAAACTAGAACATTGAGGTCACACTATTTATGAACCTTCTGAAGTTTTATATTGTACTTACCAAATATTTCTCTGGAGATATAGTAACTAAAGTGAACATTTCTTGTGACCCACAAGACCCTTCTAGCTGTTATGATGGGCTGTCTTGCTAAAATAGAAGGTTTGACCAGAGTATGGAACCACAAGAAATGGCTTGTTGTTACGTAAATAATTATATAACCTAAAAGTTCCCAGAGTTAAGTTACCCGACAAACTCAAACTATTTTGTTTATCAAAATTATTATCAAATGTTATACCCCGAAAAACCCTAGTGCAAGGAAGAACTGGATTGACTTTAGGAACGGTCTATTGTATTTTTCAGTCACAAGCTATATCTTCAAGTTGTCTTTTTTAAGCTTTTCTGGCCATAATTTCTCAACCTCTGGTCCAATTCAATCCAAATTCAGTGCATATGAATCGACTAGAGGAGTTTTTTCTTGTAAGTATCATATTTTACCCTAACAGTTAATATCTTACTCACTAGGAGGAACTTTTTACCTCCTAACTGTTGTTATGAAGTTATGTCAACCGTATACCAAATGTGGCACATGTGAACCAACATGAGGATATATATCTTGGATATTTCATGTTTTACTCCAATAGTTTATATTTCACTCACTAGGGGGAGCTTTAATGAAAAATGCTGTTTTTCATAAAAAGATCTAGAATAGAACACTTATTCCCTTCTATTCTACCTTCCTAGAACAGAAGATTGTTCTTGTATATATTGTTCTTGTATATATCACACTTTACTCTAACATCATATTTTACTCACTAGGGAGAGCTTTTCTTTTTTCTTTTTTTAAACGAAAGGCACTTTCGGGTATAACTTCACTTTTAATATCAGGAGATCAATGGGGGGGATTCCTCTTACAACGCAGAGGATAGTTGGCTTTTCAGGGATATAGCCTTGCTGTAGGAGATGACAGCGTTGGCTTAATAGTCTATACAGCAGACATTTAAGGTCATCATAATCTCTGCTCCCATAACTCTATACTGTGCTTTCTTATCCCCTGCTGATGAGCTTCAGCATTATGCTAACTGACAGATGTCACCTTCCTTAGGGCCACGTACGCAAAAGCATCAAATGATTTGATTGATAATTGAAAGTGTTAGAGCCTTTCCCTTTACGCACGTGTCACACCACTCTCACCACCGTACCGTCACACAGGAGCTGTATGAGAAGAGTCTGGTGCGGGTGGAGGAGGGAAGTTTGCCTGCAGACCTGCTGGAGATCAAAACCTTCCTAACTGTCCCTCAGGTGAGCAAAGATCATTCATACAAACCTCAACTTTTATTCTGCTGGGATTCAGTGCAGATGCAATGTGAAGCTTTACTGATGTGCCATTTATGCTATGCTTAGTTCAACTGTTTATTTGCAGAGCTTGGTGAAGGTCATGACATTATGTCCAAGGCATGACTTGGTAAGTCATCAAATCACTGATAATAAAATAATTTTGAACAAAATATAAGATTGCCTGGGTTTAATGTGTGTGTTTATGACGGTGCTATTGTAATATCAAAAATAATGGACTTAACAAAGACATTTATCCTCATTTCAGCAATTTAATTAATTAATTTGCTTTTGAAAAAGAGATATATTCACACTTTTTTCTTTTGCCAACAGAGAACCAGAGGTTTGAAGGTGTTCCAGATGTGCATTGATAAGTTTGACACTGAAGCAAAGTACAGATTTTTCCAGTAAGCTCTACCTCTCTTGTATGAAAAATATCAGACTTTTTCTATTTCTTTCACCCTCAACCATATTGACTTCTCGGTTCAGGTCCATGCTGAAAACCAGTAACCACTCAGGAGTCGAGGGATACATCATCAAAAACGTCAAGAATCAGATCAACTTTGCTCTGCAGGTGAGATTGCAGGCATCTTGGATTTCATGACGACTTTGAGCTCTGTTACTATTTTTGATCCAGTGTTTAAGAGCTGAATGGCAGCATCAGCGCAGGATGGTTTCTGCGTCTAAATCTCTTGTACGCCATTCTTCAGCCAGGTAATGGTAACGCCTGGTTCGAGGGAGTTCACCTACTACCTTTGCTACGGAATGTTCTCAGTTTGCCAGATGGCCCTGAGACGGACCTCCTACAGTACATTGACAGGTCAGTGCACATATAACACCCCACCCAACACTCTTACTGGGCTCACATGTACATATCCATGCACGGATTTGGTAACAGGCAATGTAGACACAGTTAAAAATAGTAAAGCCAAAGAAATTGATCATGTAATTTGGAAATACTTTTTGACCACAGTTCTTGGTCATCTGCAAATAGATAACATTGCAGAGTGATCCTTTATTTCTTCTGTTTTTTATAATGTACAAATTGAACACAAAAACAGAACGTGGGGTGTCTTTCAATTAAAATAAATGATAAAAGCAAATGAAAAACAAATTACATACGCTTAAAAAAAAAAGCAAGGGCTTCTCTGGGAAATTTACATTTTTATATTTATTATACATTTTTCCATTGTTAAGATTTCACAAGTAATGATATACCAGTCCTCTATAGATGAGGGTTAGATAGATCTTTGTAATAGCTTTCCTAGCAGTCACACTCGGTATTCCAAATAAATGTTTTCAAATTTGTAAATGTTGACTGTGGGAGCTCAAAGAGGAGTTAATCCCAGTTAAAAGAAATTTTTGTCCTAAATATAGTCTCTAATTCTGTGTGGGCGAGAAAAACCTCTTTTGGAGATGCCGAGAATATGCAGTAATAATTATCTTCCTGGGAAGCACAATTCCTCCAGCAGCTGGAAGAGCCTAAATGATGATACTTCAGAACATTAATTAATTAATTATTCATAACCGCTTATCCTGTTCAGAGTCACGGGGACCGGAGCATATCCCAGCTCATATTCCGCGAAAGGCGGGGTAACCCCTGGACAAGTCGCCAGTTCATCACAGGGCTGACAGACAGAGACAGAAAACCATTCATTCTCAAATTTACTCCAACGTGCAATTAAGAGTCACAGTATGCGAAGAGTGTCCTGAATGCGAAAAGGGGTGATAAAACATCTCTTTAGACTTTTCCAGCCAAACTCTCCATATTGTTGAGCTTAATATCTTCAATTGAAATTCAAAATATTTTATCCAGACTTTTTCTAATGAATTTTTACATTAGCTAGAATAAAATAAATGTTACCCACATGGTCTAGGTAAAAAGTGTGTTCGATTCCCTTTAGAATAAACTTGCCCTTAAAACATTGTAAAAATTCATCTAAAGTTTTTTTGTCATTTGAAGACAAGAGTGAAACATAATTTACTGGTGCTTTTCTGGATTCCTCTGAGTCATCTTCCAGAAAAAGCTACTTTTGCTACAAGGTCTTCATGTTTTTCTCAAATAGAGTTATGGAGTCTCTGAATCTGCTGCGTTACCTCGTCATCAGAGACAAAGTGACAGAGAATCAGGTGAGTTTTTACAGCACGCATGTTGATCCGATCCAGTAAATATCAAGACACTACTGCCAGATCACCAAAATCACTAACAATAAAAAATGTATTGATTATTTTTCTTTTTCTTCAACTAACCTCTCAGGAGATCTCATCTCTGTATTATACACTACTCAAAAAAATAAAGGGAACACATAAATCGTACATCCTAAAACTAGAAAAAAAGAAATATTCCAGTTGAAAATATTTATGGTTACATAGTGTAATTTGTTGAAAACAAAATAACGTAACAACGATCAATGGAAAAAAAATAGGACTGGATTCTGAATCATCCTCAAAATCAAATTGGAAAAATTACATCCCAGGCTGATCCAACTTATTTGAATTTACTCAAGACAACTCATAATTTGGCTCAGTAGTGTCTATGGCCTCCACGTGCCTGTATGTACTCCCTACAACGTCTGTGCATACTCCTGATGAGACAACAGATGGTCTCCTGGGGGATCTCTCCCCACACCTGGATCAAGTTATCCGTCACCTCCTGGACAGACTGTGGTGTGACGTGGCGGCGGTGATGCAAGGAAACATGATGTCCTAAAGGTTCTCGATTGGATTCGGATTTTTATGCCATCTTCATGGAATCTATTTCTGACAGTTTTGGCAGAAACATGCACACGTGTGGCTTGCTTGTAGGGCTCTGATAGCGCTCCTCCTGTTTCGCCTTGCACAAAGGAGTTGATAGCGGTCTTGCTGCTGGGCTGTTACCCTAATACGCCCCCCTCCAACTCTTCTGGTCTACTGGTATCTCCTCCACGCTCTTGACACTATGCTGGGAGACACAGCAAACCTTCTGGCCATGGCGCGTATGGATGTGCCATCTTGGAGGAGCTGCACCAACTAAACGACTTCTGTGGGCTGCATATACCGCCTCATGCTACCACTAGTGGCGAGGGAACTGGAAAAATGCAGAACTAGCTAAGAATCAGCCAGAAAGGATGAGGAGAGGGAAATGGTCTGAGGCGACCACCTGCACAACCATTCCTTAATATCTCGCTATTTGCCTGTTCTTACACCTGTTATCTGGGCCGTTTGCACAACAGCAGGTGAAATCGATTCACAATCATTATTGCTTCCTGACTAAACAGGTTGATAAACCGCAGGTTTGATTGACTTTGAGGTACACTGTGATGATTATGTGTTCCATTTTATTTTTTTGAGAATTGAATTATTTCCTGAGAGTTACCTGTATTTCCGTGACTCATGATGTTTCCCTGATGTGGTTTGACCTTGCAGACCGGCATCTGGACTGAACTGTACAAAATAGAAGATAGGTTCACAAAGCCGCTACGTGTTGGAGTGAACATGTCAAGAGCTCACTATGAGAGGGAGCTCCACAACATCATGGAAACCAAGAGGAGCAAGGCCAGAGGTCAGCCCAGTGTTCATTTGTCTGTACCGAAACTTAAATCTATTTTTGTTCCACATTTCTCCAATAATTCCTCAACTTCTTGCTGCTACTTTAGAAAGTTGTGTATGGTCCCATTACTAAATAGGTTTAAGTTTAGTAATTTGCATAAATGTTAGCAGTATAGAGAAACATGCCAGTTAAATGACAATGAAATGCCTCTTACAGTGAGGGTTTGCAGCTTCATTAGTGTCCTGACGGCATGAATGTCTGTTTTCCACAGAGGAACCGTTGCTGTCTGTGTCCGTTGGGGATGAGAAGCTGTCAAACTTGACACCAGAGTCACAGATTGAGGTCAGTGATGTTCAATATTCATGTGACAATGAATTGCACGACAAAAACATGTGTCGCGCCGATAAATAACAGTGATGACCTGGTTTGATTTGTTTGTCCTGAATTTTCCTTTCAGGCTCTGCACTCAGCGCTTCACACCTTTGACATGATTGAGAGTGTCCTGGTGCGAATAGAGGAGCTCACCGAGGTGAAGGAAAACCTTTAGACTGAGCCTCGGAGAGCCTTGTTGTCTAGCAGAAAAAAGACTTCATGTGCTCGTTTTGTCTCAAGAACAAGCAGCAACAGTTATGGATGAATGCATAATGTAAGCAAATAATGTGTCTCTAGGTATTTAGAATTAAATCTAACCCTATCATGTCACATGAAATGTCTCTAAAACATTTAAGTAATGACTAAGAAGTTGGTATCACCGATGTAATGAATAAATGTTTTCTACAGTACCTTTAAATATGATGGTGTACTGTTGTTCTATTAAGTGTGATATTAACTATGTGGTTATGTAAATTTTAGACGTGTAATGTGCCTGTAATGTAATTATGAGTATTTTAATTACGTTTATGAAGCAACATAAACGTAGTCAAGTTATTAGTGAATCATTACAAAAACCCAAACAAGTGGATGAACTAGAAAGCACTCAGTGATCCCATCCTAACTTCTTGAGGTTTAAACATTCTGCTAGAGAGTGGAATCAAGTTTTTCATCAGTAGTTTGCAACAAAAATTATTTTCCTGGTGAATCAAACATCAAAAATGCTGTTCTACAAGCAGAAGTTACTGCAGGAGATGCAAGTTCTTCTTCCTGGGAGGCAGCTTGTCTGAGTATTTGCAGTGAGAAAGAGAAGAGAGAGTGAAGAGAGAAAGAGAAAGATAGGAAGCAGAGATAGAGGAGGCAGCAAGAGGAGAGCGAGACAATGTGTAGAAAGAGTGCCGGGAGTCAGGGTGGAGGTGAAGAGAGATTTGGGATGGGGAGAAAGTGACAGGGTGGGAATGGGAGAGAGGGACTGGACACTTATCAGCTGGGTTTGGCTGTGCACTCTACCTCCCTAAGTTTTGAGAGATTGATAGAAAGGAAGGTAAAGCCAGTGAATGTCTTCACACTGGTCACTCCCCAATAATGCTGGGTCTTATTTCTGGGCTGAGATATTTATATTCACGTTTATTTGCGTCTTCTCATATACAGATTGTCAGCACAGCTCAAAAAAAATGAAGGGAATGGTGTTCCCCCCCTTTTGAGCAGTGTATATGCCCTCATCCAAATACTGTATATATTTTATTCTCCCAGATTTGGATCATAATCTGGTGTAAAAATTGATGCAGAAACCACAACTGTACCTGAATCCACCTCAAAGTTTAATCAAGTGTCCCATGGCCCAACATTCACCCCTAAACAAAATGTAATCAAATACATAAGACATTTATTTCTGGATATTTTGTGAACAAACATGGATGAATAACAGGTAACCACCTCCAGCTCTGGGGCGGATGGAATAATTATTGTGTTTGACTCTCAGAAAGGAGAATGCATACCTCCGCCAAAGCCAAGGCAGCCCCTCTTAATAAAATTTAACTATCCGCATCCCAAAAATTAAGAAATGGCTGCCCTTAGGATTCTGGCTATGTTCCTCACAAAATTTCAAGAAATCAGTCATTAAGTTTTGTTCAGTTCTGCTCATAGTGAGAATGAATTCAAAGCCACATAGGGACTTTCAAAAATATGTTATTGTCTTGTGTGAGTATTATCTAAATTGTCCTTGTGTGAGCTGATGCTAGTTTGAATACTTAGCCAAGAGCTGGTGAATTGTGAAAAAGAACATATTAGTTTTGTCTATGCACACAAAAACAATAGTTCCATGATTGAATGACCTTCGTTACTTCTCGACCAACAACACTTACCAATGTGATTCCAAATTGTAGGGTATCATTATCATTCCATAAAAATAAGTGTCTTCGGGATCTGGTTCAAAGAGGTCAAGTCAGACACCTGTGTGATTCAGCACATTTCAGCAATCATTTGATTTTAGTTGAAATCCTGTAGAATCACTGTCGGATAAACTCCCATTGGCCTTAGTAAACATTCTGGATCACCAGATATGGAAAATTACATGAATCCAAATCATACCCTGATGTTTGGTAGACCTTACACGGATGACAAACGCTGGTGTTCTCCATGAGGTCAGGAGCAAAGATTTTTGTAATTTCCCCTGTCATACAGTGGTGGAGAATCCATTTGACAATTCTGGATCCAGATGATTATCCAGATCACCACAAACATTTGGTGGATGCTCACTGAACCCAACTGTACCGCTCCATGAAATTGGAACTGGTTTTGTTTTTCCCATTATTAGAACATCCAAAGCAGAGACAGGCTACATTTTTCCACTTTAATAAATAAACTTTTTCTCTAAGGACATCCAAACATATTCAATGCAACGTTTTATCGAACAGTCACTCCACACAGTAGTAATAATTTTATGAAAGCAGTGACAAGAGTAAACCCTATTCTGACAGATGAGCAATACTTTCTTTACTTTTTTGGAACTTTAAGAAAGACCGGACTACATTTATCGAGGCATGAATGTAACCCTCAACATGCAGCCGACACTAACAACAACACCCCTTAAGATCTTCATTTTTTCTCTGACTTAAATAGAATGTAAACAAACAATATGATAAGACACCTCACAGTCTTGGCTCACAGGGAAGCTTGGGAACTTTGAATTTTTGCTCGACCAGATAGCTTGTAAATTTGATAATTGTTATATTGTCCATGTATTCGGTACAGCATCCAACTATCCTCCACAGTAATGCCTTCAGTCGATTCTTTCCAGTTTATTTAGTCCATATCTAAGCCTGGGAAATCAGGAGTTTCAGTTACGAAATTAGGACTCTGAAATCAGTGTGACAGTCGGATGTCACAGGTCTGTGAAAAGTGGATGCTGCAAGGCTTCAGCAGCTGTGATCCTAGTGGCGGGGTTCAGGTCCAGAAGTTGGTCCAATAGGTTGTAGGCCTCATCAGGAACTCTATCCCAACCCCTCTCGTCTTCCTCCACCTTGCACTCATCGAGATGAGGGGTTTTTACGCTTTCTAAATGATCCGGGTGGTCGGGCAGAGTTTGACCTGCTCTGTTACTGTGTTGCTTTAATGTTTCTTCAGTGAGACGATGTGTTGGCATGTCATCTTCTATCTTAACTGCGTCATCTTTGTTGGCCTCAGGGAGTGGTGTGACTTCGTCCTTTGGTGACGGCCTCCTCCCTCTCAGTGTCTCACACAGCGTACGGAGGTCTTGTCGAGGCAGTTCTTTACTGCAGACTACGGCCTTGCCTGAATGTAGATCAGCACAAAAAAATGCTTCACTCTCTACACAGAGCATCCTTTATGTCAAAACAACACCAATTTAATTTGTTAGCGGTGAAAAGATGAATCAATTTGTGGCTTAAGGAAATCCTTATACCCACCAAATGCCTTGGCAGCCTTGATGGTCTCTCTGGAGCCCCGTATGGTCATGATCTGAGTGAGTGCGATCAGGTCATCACTGGCTTTGAAGAAGGGGTAACGACCGCTTAGCAGTGAGATCAGGATCACGCCAGCCGACCACACATCAATTGCTTTAATAGAGGAAGATGTGGACATGGAGATGTGCACCTCAGTGGGAGTGAAAGATGATTGAACATATGCCATGTGAGTGGACTCGTTTGTGTTTTAATTTTGGGCCAGTCCTTGCACAGCCTTAATTTATGTGTGATTATCAATCATTATAATTTAAGAGATATAAAAACTACAAGTGCACCGATCAATCGGCCAGCCGATCGGGCCGTGAGGCCTGGTTTGATGAAATCGGTAATCAGACTAGCAGCCTCCTTTAAGGCCGGTTGCATGCATGCATCGTACACGCACTCCAAGGATTAGCTACCACGGCTCCAAACATCTCACAAGTAAACGAGATAACAAAAGGCTTGCAATATGTAACACCAGTAAGAAAGAAATAAGGCATCTCTTCAATACCGAAAACGTACGGTACAACGAAATTAACCACATACTTCAAATTGAATCACCCGAGGATCATGGCAAGTTTGGAAGCTAACGTTAGCAGAGCAGCTAAAGCTAGCAGGACCTCAAAACCCCAAGTCCTTGAAAAAAGCCAACATATAATGTATAATGGACTGAACGAGGCTTTCAAAGTTTTATTTTCACTTCGAAATGTTATAGAATTGGTTTAAGCAACCATGCGAAGGACGGAGAGGGCATTACTTCCAGTCTTGATGGGAATTCAAAAAAACCCATCAAGACTGTCTAGAATCTGTTGACTGGTATTAATGCTGTGGCAGATACGTTTACAGGTTAGTCAAGGTTGGGTTACCAACCTGTTCCTTGGTTGGGACACTTTGTGAGAACTTCTGGTGCCCTAAAGCCTGGGGTTCCAGCTCTGGGAGCCACCTGCTGCTTCCTGTATTAATTAAAACAACAAGAAACAGGAATTTGAAAAGCACAGATCAGAGAGAGAGCACAAACAACTTGACATCAAATTGATGTACTGTTTAAAAGTGGCTTGAATTAATGGTCCTCTCCCTTTTTTGTGTTACCTGGACATGCAGACGTTGCACACCCGGTCAGTAAGGTAGCAGTTACAGGTGAGGGCCTGCGGTACGGTCCTCTGAGGTTTCTGACTACTGTTCTGGGTCCGAGCAGGAAGTCGATCCCGATTGGCTGAAGAGTACCTTCGGCTAGAAAGGTCCACTGGTTTTCCGGGCTTTACCAACTAAATTATAGATTTTCAAGAGAAATACAATGAATACACTGATAAATGTTTCTTGGAGGGGGGTAAAAAAATAACATATAGTCGGCCATTACTAGTAAAACTGTTTAAATGCAACTGATTTTGATATAAACTGTGACAAAAGTGGCACTGTAGTCAGAATTGCGTTTGGAGGAGAAAAAATTCAAGATAATTTGTGTCAGACAAGAAATTAGATCTTCCAAACCTTTGCATTCTACCTCGCTTACCTCTGTCTTAATGGCAGCTTGTTTGGCGGTGGATGTTGCGGGAGAGCAGCTGTTCAGGTTCCTCTCTCCAAACACAGGCCGTGGCACTTTGCGCAGGCTCATCAAATCCTAGAGAAAACAAAGAGTGGAAAGACTGAGCCAAAACCAACACACTGGCGATTAAAGCAGAGGACACACACAGATATTTAACACCCGAAGATGACATTCTTCAGAAAAAGTCAGCACAAATGATACCCAAGAGACCCCATTCCCATTCAATTGTGATACTGCTTGAATATGACGGCCAAGACCCAGAAAGATAAGTATTGACTCAGTGCAGACACCTTAGCGTGCTTTGTGCGAGAGGTGGTGATGGCGGTGGTGACAGAACGTGCTTTTTTAACAAGTGCTTTCCGAGAGGCTGAAGAAGATGTGGTGGTGGATGAGGAGGAAGAAGGTGGTAGGATCTTGGACTGCTGTGGAGGGGGAGGTAGTGAAGTTGAGGCTGCATTGGTTTTGGGAGGTATTCTAGATGTTGCTTTGCTCTGCTGTGTGGCGTATTGTTTCCCTGTGGACCCTCCACCACCTTTTTGTGATGGCCTCTGCCTCACCACCTTCAGCAGCTCAATGCGAGTGTCCGCTGTTCCCTGAGCTAGGCCGAAGTCCACAAGTGCATACCTGGGGACATAAAACGTGGCATTAATACTTAATAGTCTTTCAGCATTTCTTGAACCAGAGGCAGAATTCACTGGCACTGGGATGCAAGAATTCCCCCGTGAATGTGAAAAAAAAAGGCCAAATGAGAAGCCAAAGTGATGAAGACCTCCCTCAGAGGAGTTAAGGTGTTGTGGCATGTATAACAGTCCTCCTAATCAGTTAGATTTAATTGAGTTTAGTTTGGGGAAAAAAAAAATGTGCGTTGAACATTTGGAAAGATGGCAATTGTATAACTCAGAAATCAGACATGCTGGTCAGATAGTCCGAGCCTCACGGAGTTTCAAGGAAAATTGTATATATAAAATTGTCTGTATATCTATCACTCTTTATTTCTGTTTATATATTGCACATATATTTCTCAAATTAAAAAAAAGAAAGAAGGACGGGGGCTATTGCTACTCACATTTTGCTACTCCTGTTGAAGAGGAAATTGTTGGGTTTGATGTCTCTGTGAATTATACCAAACTGGTGGATGTGTCTCAGGGCTTTCAACAGATGATAGATGTACAGTCGGACCTCTTCAAAGCTCAAGGAGCCGATGATGTCCTGACAAACCCATTTTGATTATTCAGAAGTTTTCCATTTCATTGCAGAGACCACAAAAAAAAAGAACTAAATCAAGACAAGCATGAATGTTGAGAGTTAACCACATGCTTCACTGAAACTAATGCGTAACAGTGCGCATACCACAATAGCCTGATGCTCCATGTAGGGCATGACGATCACCACATGGTCTTCCTTCCTGAAGCAGTACGTCACCCCCATCACATTTTCTCTGCCTCTGAAAAGTTTGAAAAGGGCAATTGAGAGGACTGATTTCAACATGTTGTTTGGTTGTTCGGTGATGATTTCAATCTAAGCTGAGGCTTATACGGTGAAAAACACACCCAGAGAGTCTATCAGTTATCTCAATGGGGCGGCTGTGGCTCAGTGGGTAGAGCGGCCGACTCCCAATCAGAAGATCGGAAGGTAGCCGGTTCGAATCCCACCAGGGTCTACTTGTCGTAGGGTCCTTGAGCAAGACCCTGAATCCTTAGCTCCCCGGGCGCTCCACGAGGGGCTGCCCACTGCTCCCTCAGGGATGGGTCAAATGCATCCCTGAGGGAGCATTTGACCCATCCCTGGGTCTGTGTATGACTCTATGTGACTAATAAAGGATTCTTTCTAATTCACTAATCCTAACAACCACACTTTCATATGAAGGTTGTTATCAAATCCATAAATCAACCCAGGTTTTCTTATTGTAGCCTAGAGCTCCTGCACATAGAAAAGGCAGTGTTTGTGACATGTGAACATGAACACCTCTGCTGAAGGTAGAATGGCATATTTTACAAACAAAGAGCAAACTGTACGACGCAATTTGTTCTCACATTATCCGGTTTACAAACAACACATTTACCAATGCAGCAAGGACACGTGGAGAAAACGAGAGCCGTCGAGAGGAGACATATTCCCCTGGCCCCCACAACATCAAATGGCGTGAATATGAAGATTTTAACGTAGTAGTCGGTTAGAAATAAATGAAGTTCAGTGAGAAACTTATAACTTTACACAATACTTTCATGGGCAACTACGTTCTCAGAGTAATCCAATATCACACCCAGAACCAGAAGAAAAATGCAGGCATAACTAGATGTGCTTCAAAAACAAAGCACACTCTTTTGATAATAACGCACAAGTTTTGCATGGAAAAATACAATATATAAAAATGTCTGGATCACAAAAGGCATTACTCAAACATATAGTTAATGAGTATACACAATTTATAAAAGCTTCATAAAACAGTTTTTAAAGTTGTGCTCCAGACAATCACTCCCCACTCAAAATAGGCTTAATTGAACATTTTTGCATGAAATGTCCTGGTCAAAATATGTTTACAGAGAGATAGAGAAAGAGAATTACAAAGAAAACCGATTTCAAGCCCATCAAACTCAATTTGAACAAACATTCAAAGGCTGATTAGTATTACAACAATACATAATATTCAATAACTGTATAATACAACTACATTTTTGTTTATTAAGTAATAAGTGTGTAATAATTATTGTGTAGATAAACCAAACAAAAAAAAAAATTTATTTTAATATAATTAACAGTACACGATATTTTACTCCAACAACAGTATCGGACTCACCCGGCAACAGTAAGACACTGAAGCTCAGCAGCAATGCGTGTAGGATGGCTGGTTGGGATAAGGTGCTTCAAGGCAAACATGTCTTTACTCCCATCCTGCATCTGAGCCTCGCCCAGGTATACTGAGCTGAACGTTCCTAATAAACAAGACACATATCAACTTCACTGCTCCAATTAATCAATTAAGAGGAGCATGGGGCTACTACTTAAAAAATAATATTTGAAAACTATTTAAATAAACTTAAATTGTGTAGATTGCTATGGAAAACAAGTACCTTCTCCAATTTTGTCGATGATACGGAACACCTCAGCCAGCTGAGGAACAGATTTGTAGAGAAACTCAATGTCTACCTCAACATCCCCTGTAAGAAAACAGAAAAAGGCTTGGATTAGCAAAAAAAAAGTGTTGTTACTAGTAGTGCAAAGAAATTTGTAATAACAGTAAAAATTATTATTATATATTTTTGGCACTGGAGACTATTTAATCCTATTACTAATCTAAAAATGAAATGCACACTAAAAATATATCAACCCTTAGATAAATAAATTATTGTCAATCAATGCACAACGGTGAGCTACTAGAAGTTGGGACAGTCAGCGAAAGAAATCTAAATCTAAATTATTTCCAAATAAAAGGATTTGCCTGCTCAAGAATGTGGTACCAATGTGGCAGCCAGGGATAAAATTAACTGCAAAGTATATTGTATCTATTCTTTCGACAGTTTACATAATGTCTCACCTTTTTTTTAGAACTGTTATTGAACATATATATATATACAGATGTTTATTCTTTAAAATAATAATACCCATTAAATGGTGCATGTGTCACTAATACTACTTACTTGGGACTTTGGTTCTCTTGTGTCCTCTGTCAGAATGATTAATAATGATGCCCCCTTCTGTGCTGATGCCATCAGAGCAGCCAGGAGACAGTGCCATCTGAAAGGACAGGAACCAATGAAAAAACATACTTTAAAGGGGCACCCATATTAGTATAATCTAATTCCTCTAGATCGTGGTAATCCTTGAAAATTTAATCCGAAGCAAATGGACTTCTGTTTAGACTTGAAGGCGATTTTCCTGTCATCCAGGAGGCTTACTCAGTTCTGACTGGTGAATCTAACACGCTAGCTGAAGTATGTCAGACTAGCTAAAACCAGGAAGAAAAACAAAAACAAACTCACAGCATATGTTGGTTATAAAATCCAATTGTTTCTTGGATTATCGTTTGATTAATATACGACTTACTTTCGCTAGTCAATGTTAAATCGGCGTAAGTCTAAATGTATAAATTTCACTTCGTCTCTGAATGAGTAAAGCAACTGAAAGCAGCTGGAACTTTTCCGCCATTGACAAACTCCGCGCTTAAAATGACGTCATTCACACCTCACGTTGTATCATTGCAAATCACGCGATACTAGGGGGCTCCACCTGCCTCCTTGGTGTGCAGCTGAAGAAGGAACTGGAGGATGAACCGCACATATATTTATTTCAGTGCTGAACTTGAAAACTAAATTACAGTGCTTTATTTGATCATTTATATTTGATGCTATTTCATACTTTTATTGTACTTTATCATACTCAATTCTACGACGTCACGTAGGAAAATATTATGCTTTCTACTCCACTACACCTGTGTTACAGCTATAGTATATTGTTACTTTCCAAAGCACAGCTAGCACAGCTAAGTGAAAACTATGTATCACCTTATGTGTAGATTTTAATTGCAGGTAATAAATTGAAAGATTCGTTTGATAATGCTTTGAGAAACCCCCTTATTAAGATAAGATAAGATAAGATAAGATGAACCTTTATTAGTCCCACAACGGGGAAATTGCAGTGTTACAGCAGCCAAGAGCACACAGATCAATTTAACAAGTTAATTATATATAATATAATATAATATAATATAATTTAATTCGTAAGTAGGACAGTCTTGGATTATATGTAAAAATGACTGTTACAAAGTTGAAAACAGTAGAGATTATTAAAGGTTAGTTCAGAGATATATGGTCCTCACATTGTGGTAAATGTTGTAAACAGAGTATGATACTCCTGTATATGAAACAGACCGACAGCATGACAGAAATTAATGTCACATCAACCTTTAACATCCACAGCAGTAAACAAATGCACCATGGGTTTACTACACAGAATGTTGTAAATGTAATGCAAATCCTTCACCTCCTGTATTCATTTTTACTGCACAGTACTTTTACTTCGATATTTACTGCATGTAAAGCATGTTTCCAGTAACACTTACAAACATATGCATTTTCATTTAAATGTATATTTTATTGGTGGATTGGGATGAAGGACTTTCATATTGAAATATTAATTGTGTGTGTAGTCACTGGCCGACTACACACACAATAAATAACTACAATAAATAATTACACAAAGTATCCTCAAATGACTCCAGGACTTTGGAGTTAATCGACAGGAATTTTCACCTACAGATAATGTGATCAGATAATATATGATCAGTGGCCCACATGTGTAAAACAAATGTGCAAAATGTGCAACTCTTTTTCCAATGGTAAATTCTTTTTTTTTAAACAAAATATTACATAATAATTCTTATGGAGTGTATATTGTTAATTGTGGTTTATAAAAGCACACATGTTCCAAATTAAAAACCCATTAAAACAGTTTGTGTATCAATGACTCTAATTGAGTCACTTACACAGACTACTGTTCTCTCAGACAATTAATTGTGAATTAATTTAGAAATATGTTGTCACCCCTGGGATTGGGTATAACCACACTTCCTCTCCCAATAAAAGAAAAAAAACCCATTTGAACATAGCATAACCCTCAAACCACCACTAGAAAGCAAAACAGTATATGTTATATCATGTTTCTTTATTGTGCAAGTGTATATTGTTTTGGATATATGCCGTGGACAAGATGAGCAACCATCGGACTAAAATCCTCTTTACCTGTTAAATTCAAATCCCTGAGAATTGTATCAACTTTAAATATTAAAAGGTATAACTATTCATAAAGGTTATTTTATATGTAAAGTTTGGTGGAACAGGAATGTTGGGTATAGCCACATGAACCACTAAGAAATTACCATTTTCATGTAAAGAATCAAATATCAAACTGGAATATTTAAAATACAAACCTTAAACATGATTTGCGATGACTTCTAATGGTACAATATGACCCTATGACAGTACAGCCCCAGATTTGTATAGTGCATGTGTCATTTTAAATATGAGTACTGTTTACACGATAGCTTACATTGTGGACCTTCTCAGCCATTCCTCAATCTGAACAACTCCTAATTCAATAAAACTAATTAAATCCCCAAGACTCCAATAACTCATCCAATAAACACATACTTTATTAAATAAGTCAATAATACATAAATGAGTACATTACATTAATAACAAGAGATAGGAACAGGAGGTAACATAAGAAACAATTTGTTTCATTAACAATATAAAAATGTATCAACAGGACTTTGAACAGTCTGAAATGTTTGATTCTTAACAGAACGTGAACACAAAGCTAAAATACAACGAGTTAATAACATATTCACGTCACAGTAAAATAAACAGTACTTCTAAAATATACCATCAAATATCCCAATGAATGCTTCCTCCTCTTTGCTGTCACTGATGAAGACAAATAATGTAAAAAGGGGGGAAGAGATCAATCAGGTGAAAAGGTACGTAATCGATACAGGATTATTTAAATAAAGTAATTGTATTTTCCACTACCGTCTGTTAATGGATGAGCTGCTGTTGGCGGGGACGCTCAATGCGGAGAAGAAATCGAACCTTCGGGTGAGTGGGGCCACGAAGGTCTCTGAATGTTTGGGAAGATTTTCTGGTGATTTCACTGAGATCTCTTTGCTGAAGATGCTTGGTCTCTGCAAGTAGAAGAGGGAGGAGGCATCTGAGTAACCATGTGGTAACAAACAGCAGCCTCAATACAAACACCCCCACACACACACACACACACTCCTTTTTATTCCAGTCCAGTGTAATTCTGACCTGAGGTCTCACTGTGATTGGTGAGGGTCCTGGTTTTCTGATTTCAGGATTTGAAGTTGGTGAAATTGACCTAAAGCACAAATTATGCCAAGTTTATACTGTCCTGACTACAATACAAAACCTTAGTCTACAATTCATCAATTCCTGAGAGCGTGCTTCTTATTTCACAAATAATTTATTGCCTGGTGGATGATACAAGTAATTCCAATTTACAAGAGGAAGATTAAAATATACTTGAGTGTTTGCCTTACTTACATCAATGGTGTTGTGGCAGGGGCTACACAGGGTTTGTGTTGTGGGTGACAGAAGAGCACTGGTGCCACAGCTGTAAAGTCTAACCATAGAACAGATGTATGCTTGTCAAAATCAGAAACAAAATAAGTTTGATTCAACAAAAACTGAGAAACCCACAAGCTGATATCTGACACGTATGTCCTGAACAGAGAGCGACTTCAACTCCACCTGACTTGTTGCGGTCTACAGACAGCTGGACTTGAACTTTAGCATCTGTTGCACTCAAGGCCAATGATGTCTCACTGGCACGCACCAAGCTCTCATCATCATAGTCGCCCCAGTCGTCCCATTCATTTCCGAGGTCAAAGGTGACCGTCGGTATTTGTAGGGATGACGAATTTTCACAGTGAGTCGTCCGGTTTGATTCAGCAGCGAACCTATTTGAATAAGCTGGGTTGGTTGTGTTGGTCTGGTTTAGATGACTGTAATAATTCTGTTTCACGACGACAGTTTTTCCTGGTTTCGTCCACATTGAGCCTAAAATAGATAGAAATAGATTTGATAATTGTGAACAGCTATCTTAAATGAGAATTATTTTAAACGCATTTTAATTTGAAAGATCCTAGATAAGAAAGTCTAAATTGATAACTCTTGTTTTAATATTATGGTATGGTTGAAACATTGCCTCTTTCAGTCTACTTTATATGAAGGGTGATCATCCCTCATTGTATGTGTTGCACTTCGCTGGAATGTGCCACCTCTCGAGTGTGTACTGACTGTAACACTAAAGTTTGCACTCCAGTCGGTGTGTAGTATTTAATTATTTTGGCAAAGAAATTTATAAAATCAGAAAAATAAAAATGTTTGAAATATATTTAAAGATACATACATTCATTGTTTTGCAGCTTAAATCATGCTGAATATTTACAACAGCATACAGAAGGAATTAAAATGGATTTCTTTCATTCCAGAGAATACTTCATGTACATTTTTATAAACCTTCAGGGGTTGCGCAGTGTTTTCAATTGTTGGGTAACATAAATATTGTATTTCTTATTATCTCTTATATCTCTTTTTTTAAAATCTTATGTGATAAACATGTCCTGATTCTTTCTTGGTCGGTGCATTCTTTTATGCCTAGCCAACCAAAACAGTTTGTGTCGAAACAGCAACATTGTTTTAATAAATCCTAGTGACACTATACTTTTTACAAATCCCTGTGTCTCTGAGGACATCACTCATGAATTATTCCAAAATGCTTTACCAGTGAAATACAGTGGAAAGACAACTATCAGTATGTTTAGTACGAGAGATGTGAGGTTAGTGAGCCAAAACATTAAAAATCACCACAATAACCGATTATAGTATTCAGATTGCACAAAGTTGTGTGATGATACTTTGATGGAGAGCAAGAGATGCAGCTGGTGTTCGGACAAGCTCCTCCATGTTCAGGTGCTTGGCCTCCACATTTTCATAATCTCAAAAGGAGAGAAAATAACAGAGTATCAGATAGTTGTTATCTGTACTGATTGAGAACAGAATGTGTTAAGATAATCCATTTTTTTATGCCACTTGTTTACCACTCTCAACATCATCCAGATGAACTGTGTCTGGCAGATCAGCCCAGTTTTCTCCTGTCAAATCCAAAGTCTCAGTATGAGGTCTCACTGAAGCTTCAGTGTAACTCCTCCTATACCATTATCATATAAAACAGGACAATAAGGTAATTCCGTATAAGTCCATTTCAATAAATTGAAAGAACGATTATTTCCAATTGATTCAGTAGTATTAGTTGGAGCTTATCAAGGATCTAAACTTAAATTGTCGATACCTGGAAACAGTAGGCAGCTTCTCTTTGTGTTTGAAAGCAAACTGCTGTATGTTGACAGACACAGACTCCTCATTCATTTTCATCTGAGGAAAATTAAACAGAACATCAAACACAAATTTAGTTAAAGGCAAATATAAGAAATATTCTGGTACTATAACATAGCATATAGTATATATACAAATCACTAAGCATTAAGTGTGTACATTTTTATAAATATGATATTCTGTATAATTTTACATTATAAAGAAGTAATTAATTAAAATACATATATAGAACCTCAACTAAATTTCTATCACAATGTCAATAAATTGATCCGACAGCGAGACTTTCAACTGCTATTAATCCTTAATCACAGATCTACCCAATTTAAGCCTCACTGGCTTAAAGACTGGCTGTCTGTCAAGTACAGGATCGATTTAAAAATGATCTAAATCATATAATCATTATATTCATGGCTTAATTCCCTCATATACACATTGAGGGATATATATATATATCCTATATATATGTTCTATATATGTTGTTGAGTTATTTAGGTTTTTCTGCTCAATGTTTGCAAAAACTCAAAATGACTTGGAGTACAGCAGAGGACGCTGGACTCATTTCATTTTCATCAAATTTTCTTTTTTTGTTTTTAATAAATCTTTTCACAATCCAAATCAGATGAAAATTGAGTATGTAAGATCAATTACATTTGAATACAATTCATAAAAGTAAATAAAATAAAATAAAAATTAATAAGTGGTTTCAGACTACTGCAATTATGATGAAAAAATTAAAATAAATTATTTTCTCTTTTTCAGCTTACATATTTTTATAGTTATTTTTGCTATTCCTTACACCAAATTAAAAAAAAAATCACTATCTCTGATTTAGCAATTCAAATAAAAAAAATTAGAACATCCATGCATCTAAGTAGTAATTCTTAAATTTAACCCTTGACATTTTACTTATTATAAAATCTTCCTTCAAAAAATTTTATTTCTATTTTTCTATTTCTCCAATAACAGAACTTGTTTAAATATCCCATTAATACTATTAGACATTATAATATATTAAAAATGATAATAAATCAAATTTAACTTAATCATATTGTATAGTAATAATTGCATTAATAAATTGCATAACCTAATACATAATAATGATGCAAACGAAAGAATAATCGTTAATAGCCACCATATTTCATATCAAATGCTGAATAAATATGATATTGATCTCAAAAAAAGCAATCATGCTGCACCATCCAAAATTAGTTAATATTAATATTAATTAAATGTTGCGCCAAGTTCTTCTTCAATATTATATAGAATTCATCGATGGGGGCTTACAAAATGAAAAGGATATAAATAAATAAAACTGACCAACCACTCATTTCCCTGAGGTGTCTTTCATAACGTTGCACCCGTTCAGAGGTTCAGCTCTGCTGCTCTATCGATGGGTTCCTACTTTGTCGCACATATGAGCGCTATTTAAGCGCTCAATATGGGCTTTTTGGAACGGATCAGCCTAAACATGTGCACATCTATGAGTTGAGGGTCACAGAATATTATTAAAAATAAACAAATAAATGGATCAATCAAATAAATTGAACATTACATAATTTTGAATTTTATTTCACAATTAGTCATTTTTGTTACTGTCTTTTGTCTTCATATATATGTTGTACAATTTTTTTAATATTTATATCATTTATTTCGATCCTTCCTAAAATTGGTGACGTGGTACTAAAGACAACATTACTTGTACCACATGACGGCTTTAAATTGTGCTGGATCTATTGGATGACATAACCTCAGTTTTTTCATGAAATTATACTACTCGTAAACAACTACACAGGTATATTAAATCTTCCATAACTGAATCTTGCCTTAAAATCTTGATGTATACCTGTATACCTGTTTCTTCCTCACCTTGAGTCGCTTGATGGGAGTCTGTGAGTGTGTGTCACACCTGCTCCTCAGGTCTTTCAAATAGGATGAGAAACTGGATTCTGGATTTGCTGATCTCTTCCGTGTCACATTTACACCTACTTTACCTTTTGGGGGATGGTGAATTGGTAGAATGCTGGAAGACGATACATACAAAAATAAACACACGCAGTGACAGACTTGATTGTACTCACAGCACTCATGGCCACAGAGCTCCTTATTCTTGCAGTAGTGGTTACACTGTCTTGTGTTGCTTGAATCTGTTTGTCGTTTTGAGCAGTGAAAAATAAAATATATAAATTTGCCTTAAAAAAATACTTTATTCATATCAAATTCATATTTCATCAATAAATCAGTTTATCACCAGTCACAATGCGTAGTACCTTGGCCTGTATAACATGAGGCATGTTCCACCTGAGTTGCAGCCTGAGGGGTAGACTGTTGTGGCCTCCCTCCAGTACGATCATGTGTTATGTAGTTATCAGTTCCAAAACTCCTGGCTCCAGAGTAGTACACATTGAACTTCTGCTGGATGTCCAGGCCCACTAGAGGTAAGTGTAGGGAAAGATGCATGGTAAAGGGAATCCCTACATATCATCAGTAGGTGGTATGGTCTGAGAGTCTACAGCTGAGATGAGCACAAAAAAGATATACAACTTGTATCTATACATCAAGTGTATTTTTACATCATTTCTTTTTATGTGAGGAACTATTGAAGTTACCAGTTGTATTTAATATAGAAAAAAATGACAGATGCCTCCTTATTTTACTCAAATTGTGATTTGTAGAATACAGTACATAGTTGAGTAATTGCCTGATTTAGTTCAGCCAGTGATACATGATTAATAAATACAACTTGCAAATTGAGATTTTTAAGCACATTGACTATGGTCCTTCGCACAACAATTTTTGAAAAAGATATGAATTGTTGAATAAAAAAACTAACAATGAACATACTTAGGAAAATAATGCGCTTTTTTTCCTTCTATAAACAGGCGATATGTAGGATATCTGTAAATACTGTGGCTATTTCTGTGTATGTCTGTGTAGGATTCAAAGGAATTACATTGTTTACCGTATTCTGAGCTGATGAGATTGACACTGATCTCCTCTCCATTCAAGGCCTTTGTCACCTCAATCTTTTTGTACCAGGTACCACACTTCAACAGCGTCAAGTCACTGGAGGAAAAACAAGACAATGCAATTTATACTGTACCTTGGCCTGTTTAACATGGGGCATGTTCCACCTGAGTTGCAGCCTGAGGGGTAGACTGTTGTAAACAAGACAATGCAATTTAAAAATTTTGGACACGGAAAATGGTTGCCTGACTGACACAGACCTGGTGCAAGCCCAGATTTTAATCTCACGTGAGTTTCTGTAGGAACACCACAGCGTTGTCAGTGTTTCCGATGATCAGAGAGACATAATGGTAGTTGGGAGCTGTTCTCCTAGACATCAGCGGTGCTTGATTTTTTAAGTTGACTTTCACCACAATCTCTGCCGTATCACAGCTATACCTGGGAAGCTACAAAACAGACACATCTGTACAGATATCCAATTAACTATAAGAGCGATCCAGGGAACCTCATTCACAATAATAGTTTTTAAAAATATATATTAAATTATTATATACTACTCAAAAAAATTAAGAGAACACTTAAATATCATATCAGTCCGGATATCGATGAAAGAAACACTCAGTGTGAAAATATTCATTGATATACATAACGTAATTTGTTTAGAATGAAATTATGCAAGAAGGATCAATCTAAATCCAAACCATTAAACCATTAAGGGCTTGATTCTAAATTATACCAAAAATCTAAGGGAAAAACTGAAATCACAGACTGATCCAACTCGAGTGAATTTCATCACGACTCATAATGTGACCTAGGTGTGTGTTTGACCCCCACCTGGCAAAAGTGACCTCATGAATACGTCTGGGCATGATCCTGATGAGATGGAGGATGGAGTCCTGGGGGATCTCCTCCTAGACCTGGATAAGGGCTCCTGGACGGTCTGAGGTCAGTGGTTGTGGCACATAACATCGAAGAGGTTCTCAGGTGAATTTAGGTTCAGGGACCATGGGGACCAGTCAATGGCATCAATATCATCATCCTCCAAGAGCTGCCTACACACTCTGACCAAATGTTGCCGGGCATTGTTCTGGACAAGGAGAAACCTAGTGTCCACTGGACCAGTGTAAGGTCTGATAATGGATCTGAGTTTCATCCTGGTACCTTACAGCAGTAAGGGTACCGTTGGCTAGCCAACTGTGAGACTATCCAAGGATCTGTCTCCCCAGACCATCACTCACCCACCTATCAAACCTGTCCTGCTGGATGATGATGCAGCAGCATTACAATCTCAAACCACATGGGTGCCCCGTTCTATTCTGTGAAGAGAACGGGGCACCAATGGAGAACCTGCCAATTCTGCTGTTTTCTGGTGAACACCAATTGAGCTCAACAATGCTGGGCTCTGGGCAAAGGTCCCAGTTGAGGACGACCGGAGGAGCTGGACTACCTATGCAGCGTCAGTGGGCTGCAGGCACTGCCTCCTGTCACCAGGGGTGATACAAACACTAGCAGACCACAAAACTATAGAAGAGTCATTCAGGAAAGATAATGGATAAAAGCGAAATGGATTGTGACCACCACCTACAGAACCATTCCCTTTCTGGGGGTTGTCGTGCTTTTGCCTCTCCATTGCACCTGTTGTCACTTCCATTTGCACCAAAACATGTGAAATTGATTCAGTCATTTGTTCTTCGTAAATGGACAGATTGATATCCCTGAAGTTTAAGTGGCTTGGTGTCATACTGTGATGATTAAGTGTTCCCTTAATGTTTTTGAGCAGTAAACTTATACCTGCTCCAGAGTAACCTCATACTTCGGGAGATGCACGACCGATTCTCTGATTTGGTTGCCAAATGGTGGATGTCTGTTGAGAATCTGAATAAAGAAATATGAACTTCAATCAAAATCATATCCAAATACTTACAGCGCACATTAAACATTTTTGATTGTAAATTTTGGTGATCGTGGTTTAATCATCAGAGCCTGGGGTCTTCAGTTTGAATGAAATGCTTTGAATGATCACAAACTGTTTTCTCTTTAAATATTACAGACTGACCAACTCAAGCTCTCTGGCGTTGGTTTGCTCTATTTTGGTGAAAGTTGTGAGTCCAGCATTAACTATGGCAGTTGATAAGGTCTGGCCTGAAACACAGTAAATGTATTATTATTATTATTAACTATTGATGTTTATTTTAACACTGCATGTTCATCTACCAGAAATGCTGGGTTCATTAATTAATTCACTATGTAGAATAATGAGTGTCCACATGTACAGCAAAAGGACATAGCAATTTACAGTATATACCTATTTTTTCCAGCTGTTTGGATACATAGACTGAGTTTTCCCAAAGCTTGGCCCTGAAGCATTTGGCCAGAACCAATGAGTTGAGCATAGCAGAAAAGCCTGTATTGGCTCGCTGACTCAAAAGCTCCGACAGGCCTGATTAGGATCAAAATATGACAGAAGTTAAAAGAAATATACAGGAAGAAAATAATGAAAATCATGACTAATCTATCCAACATACATTTGCTGATACGCATCCCGTTCCGGAAGATCTTTGCTGTATCCTGGGTTAGTCCAAACTCTTGAATTGAAATGGAACCCAACTGAGTCTGAATCAAGCTAAAGACAAAGCAAATATAACAGATAACATTTATGGGGAATGATCCCCCCCCCCCAACTGTTCCTTTTTTATTCAAAACTACTTTTTCACAGGGCAGGCAGTGACTGGATATGGCACACCTACCAATTCACTTTCATCTCAGTGGTTTTGATCTTTCCTTCAAAAGGAAACCTAGAAAAACATATAAATATCTAAATTACAGTGTTTTTTTTATCCAACATCATACTGTATCTACAATACCATGTATATCCGCACGTTGATAAACATGTCTGACCTGATTGTGATCCTGTTCTTGTCCTTGTTCAAAGTGTTTAAGGGTCTCTTCTCATTCACTCGCAATTGGATGTCACTGAACTCTCTGCTTTTCGACACCAACCCAATCTGTACATCAATATGATTGATGCAGCGTCTTAACAATGTAAGTCACTTCCCTTTGCAGGTAGTTTGATGTTTAAAGACATTTTAAATATCTCTAATATCTCTGTATTTTAGTGAAAAACATGAGTTCTTTGCCTTTTTATCACCATACCTACCAGATCGGACAGGTTCTCGGTGCCAGAAACTTTACTGAACTCTTTCATGGTGTCAAAGGCAACACAGTACCTTGCCATTAACTTTCCAGCATCTGTGATTCCCAAAAACAAAATATTTGGGGGTTTTATTTATGGAATATAATACCAAATGTGAACTTGAGGATCACATAAAGCATTTTACTATACATTTAAACAAATTCTTTACACCTGTTGGTTTGATGTTGATATCCTCATCCATGTCAATCAGACCGATGGAGGACAGAGAGTTAAGGTTCCTCAGACACAGTTCTTTGAGAGGAAAAAGAAAAAGCATTAACCTTAAGCTATAATGGTATTAGTTATGTGCACAATTAACCAAATACTCAGAATAAAACCTAAAACATAGCTTAGGTTGTTAGTGGCTTCTGTATAGTAATTCAAATTCATTAACAGAGTATCACCGTAACAGTAATATGATTCTTTGCGTCTTCAGTTATGACCCACCTTGCAATTTTGCTTCAATTCCGCATTTGTCCAAGTCGGTGGAGAAATCTATAATTAAAATTGAGTTACCAATTGGATTAATATAACTTAATGAAAAACTTGATTCCGATTTCTTAATTCTAATTAGTTTATCTCTGTTCTGAGCTCTGACCGTAATGTTTGGGATTCTTGAGGGCTCTGATGTACAGGAATGTGGAACGGATCCAGTCAAGAGCCATGTTGACATCACTGATGGTTTGTAGGACAATCTCAGCATTCAGATGCTCCACCAGGTGACTGTGCAAGCTGGGCAAACATATATATTTTACCTCATACCCTACCCTATAATTTCTCTACCCTTATGAACGTGAAAGGCTGACTGAGAAAGAGAAGAGGAATCAATGCCAAATAACTCAGATATAACACCTGCTTTCGATGGTTTCCATCCCGTTCATCAGTTTCAGATACTTGTCTTTGGTTTGATTTTTGGTCATAATCACTGCAGTCGCTGATGTGTCAAACTAAAGGAAGAAATGACAAAGGTTGTCAAGTTGTTTGGGTATTGTACTGAAACTAGCTTTCTTACTTCATTGACTGTATTCAAACAAATTCTATTTCAATACCAGCTTCAAATACCTGCAAGTTAGCTTGAAACTTTGAAATGAATTATTAATATTAATCAATTTAACTGTTTACTACAGGAGACATTTATAAATCCATTCCTTGTATTTCCCAATTGTGCTCAGGGAGGTAAATAGAAGTAATGAAAAATATTATTCAATTATTATTTATATTATACTTGTGGTCTTCCAGCTCGGCCTATCATCTGCAACATATCGGCTTCACTGTACTCCTCACAGGAACCTGCCACATACTGCATGGTGGACTTTATCACAACCAGATGAGCAGGCATGTTCATCCCCATTGCCAGAGTCCTGGTGGTAACTAGGATATAAAAAATCAGACCATAATTAACAACACTCTTATTTCAAATCAAACCAGCAACTTTTGTGACTGTTAACCGCAACACAGTTTGTCTTTGTCCTGGTTTCCTTGTCATTAAGAATGCAGCAGTGAAGATTTCAGTTTTAAACATCAATAGATAGATAGATACTTTATCTATCCCCAGGGAAATTTAAGTTATCCCGAGGGAAATTCAAGTTTTCTTTATTATTGCTTTTATGGCTAAAACAAAATGGCATTTCTGGTCACTATGGCATTTCATCAATCACACTGAATAAATCCTCACAGTTTAATTTGTTACATGGGATAAACATATTTGATACCTGTTCGCAATTTGTTATGAGTCATCTATCAGTGTGATCTATCAGCTCAGCAGATATAGGTAGGATCGTGTTGTATTTTAGGAGCATTATTCCAGCATTTGTTGTTCTAAGTAGCTCTTCCTGCAATCCCTTTTTCTTATTTCAAAAACGTTTACATACAATTTGATATGTCCATGTAGTCACAAAACCAAGTTCTACCAATGTTTCAAAATGATATGAGTAAAACACTGTATGATTCAGTAGCTCTAATCAGTACAGTGATTCCCTGTTTATGTCTTCAACTTTAAATAGAAAATAAAAACAGAGATCATGTTGCATGATGTCAGTCACATATCCATTTACAGTACATATTGAAACTCTACTAGTGACCAAGTCTTACAGAGGATGGGAAGATCTGCCTGAGTGAAGGCCTTCTCTATCAACTTCCTATCGGACAAGTCAACTCCTGCATGGTGGTAACCAACTCCTAACATCACCAGATCTAGACCACAGAAAAACCAAATAAAATCATGTAGTTTTTACAATAGCGCCAAAATCCAATGTATATGTCTTAATGGGTCTGTATGGAAACAGGTTTTTGAATTTGGTCTTGACATTTCAAACGGTCATCACCTCTTAGTTTTGAGTCCATAAGAGAGTTTGCGCATTTCATCAACCTAAAAGAATAAGGGACTTATTAGGGATGATTAGTTGCAATGTGTGAGTTCATGTTTACATATAGTTTAAGCGAGATACCTTTGCTTGTGTTCGATGCTCATCATGAAACGAGCATCCTTTGCCAGAATTGTAGCTGACTGCTGGGCTCCTTTCCTTGTAGAGCAAAACTACATAATCTCATATAGATTAGACCATGGCATGATCAAAACGCATCACATTTTCAGTGCCATGACAACTATCACACCTACCACCAGTGTAGGCTTCTGATCTGAGTATGTTTGTATGATGTTGGCCATCTTGTAGTTGAGAGACAGGTCAAACTTGAATTCTGTTTGGTTTGGGTTGCAAGGGAATCCCAGTACCACCCTCCTCAGTTTCACTGGACGGTGGCTTTCATCCAGGTGCAGATATGTTGCAGGACCATTCTCATTAGACAGCCAGTCTGCTATCTGCCAAAAGGCAGAGAGAACAATTATGGCCACCGTTGACTGATTTATATCAGATGTACAGTACAAAGGCAGAATCTTTTCTATGCACAACAGAGCAAGGTTTTTTTTTTTTTTTTTTTTTTTTTTACAATTTCTATGTTTAATAAAAGAAAATTAGTACCCCAATGAAAAGAAGACCGAACCATTCTAAAATATTTGCCCACACCTCCTTTTGAGTTCTCTTGTTGTAAAATTCTGTTCTTTTTCTCAGCCACTTACATCAGAAATGTTGGGTATGGTGGCTGATACAGCCACAAATCTCATAGAATGGCCTGTCTCTGGATTTTGTGCCGTCCTGTAGGCATGTACTGCCTTCATTCTGCTCACCACCACCTCCAATGTGGCACCACGGGTCGCATCCTTCACCACATGTACCTGGAATAACAACAGCTGTTGCTTACACCTGGTATTTGAAACATGTCAAAGGCTGACCAGAGTTATTGACGTGTATATTAAATAGAATGTGAGGAAATGTGTCAGTTTGAAATTACTACACAGACAAAATGCATTCTCTAATGCACAGGACCAGAAAACAATGTACTACAATTATTATCTTATCTCATGTTAAATAAATCTCTGAGAGAATAGGCTAATAAGGTACAATCATTCAATGTAGCATGATTAAATACATTGTTTAACTCCTAGCCATTAAACAGGAAGATAATGGAATTCTATGAACCCTGAAAGATTGTCCTGTGAACAAAATATCAGACCAATGCACTGACCTCATCGATAAGGAAGAGTCTGACTAACTGCAATAGACAGTTGTCTTTCCATTTTCTAGTCATGCTGTCCCATTTCTCCTAAAAAGGATAAATATAGCATTTGATTAAAACAGTTAACTGTTAATAATGTCATCCTTTATTTTTTGTTGTGTATGTTTAATTGAGTTGCATTAAGGTGTCACACACAGGTGTGGTCAGAATAATTTGAGAATCCTGAATCTCAAAGAAGTCATCGATCTCTGTGTCGCCCGTCAGCTCCTTACAGCTCAGGCCCAGGGGGCCAAACTTCATCTTCCAGCTTTCAAAGCACTGACTGCAGAGAGCTTTCATAGGAGCCACTGGAAAGAACAAATATTTAAACTTCTTGGAGGGAAATTCTCTAAATCAATAACCAAATCAGCAATCAAAAACTTTGAAAAAGTAACACTAAACCATTCAGAAGAAATATGTTTAGAGATCCAGTTCAAATTTAGATTAGAAAATACTGTCACTCTTTTCCGGAGTTTTGATACAGAAGTTCATCTATCAAATATTGTGGTTATGTATCTACCTTTTTCAATGCCAGTTACACCACTCAGCCATAACATTATAACCATTGCCTAATATTTTGTAGGTCCTCTTTTTTGCCTCACAAACAGGAGGAGAGCTTTCTATCAGAGCTAGCATTAACCTTGACAGCAATTTGTACAGCACAGTGGTTCCTCTGTTACAGCTGACAACATGTGCTAGCCTTCTCTCCCCATGCACATCAATGTGTCTTACTGTCCATGAACTTGTCGCCAGTTCAACAATTCTCTTCCATTTACCAATATGGTAGGTTCCAAACACTGCTGACAGGGAACATCCCACAAAACCTACAGTTTTGAAGATGGTCTTAAACGGTTGCCTAGTCATCACAATTAGCCCCATGTCAAAAATTCACAGATCCTTCATATTGTCTATTTTTCCTTTTTCCAACACATCAACTCTAACAGTAAAATGCACACTTGTTGCCTAATGTATCCCAGCCACATATGGGTGTCAATGTAACAAGATAATCAGTGCTATTCTGACATCACCTTTCAGTGCTTATAATGTTATGGCTGATTGGTGTGGTTTGGGAATTGGGTAATTCATTACTCTATGAAATCTACTTGGACTGACACTTTCTTGTGAGAGAGTACACAAAATATCATGCTCACTGTAGACAGCTTTGACATTTCTCCAGGGCTCTGATGTCTCCATTAGCAGCCGAATGATGGCCAGCTCAAACAGCACAGTTTTACCCGATCCAGTTGGGGCACAAGCCACAAAGTTTTTATTTGTGTAAAGAACCTTTAGAACAAAAATAAAAATATAAACCTCAGAAACCTCCAGGAGACTATCAGAAAAATCTATAATTTTACTCATAATCATTAAATTCTGTTTAGAGGGGCTTTCAGAAAATGCTTACATCATCTAGTGCTTTGGACTGAACGTAGTTGAAAAAGGGAAACTCACTGAAGACCATTCGGAATTTAGCTGCTGTGTTAACATTAGTCAGGAAACCAAACCAGGCCCTTTGTAAACTACATTATAGCACAATTCAAGCACTGCCTAAAAAATGTATATATAAACACTCTCTTAAAAAAAGGATACGTATTTCAGAAACCGGTCGTAAAATTGCAGATCCAGAGGACCCTAAAATGTACACAATGAAAATGTAATACATTCGCTCATATTCCATTCCTTTAAAAAATAAGTTAATATGAAACAGTTGACATCTTTATAAAGAATAAAATCAAGAGATTTTATATTGTAGCGAGCGTAAAGAAAAACTGAAGAAATGGTCATGGACTCCATGTGGTTACAATGGCATCTGTTTTACTCTCTGCTGTTTCCTCTGCTTTGCTGTTCACCACCTAGTGATCAGTATGTTTCATTACAACAAAGCGGTCAATGGGGGGAGCTCACCTCAATTCACCTCATCACACCCAAACACATTGTAGCAGCTTCTGCCATAGCTAGATATGGGCATGCTCATTAGCTGCAACACTTTTCTGAAGCAACATAAGTGCTATTTGGTTAACTAGTTATAGTCAAATGAACACACTGTCTGTAACTATGTCAATGCAGTGCGGCACCTTGAATGCAGAGTGGCTCAGGCGTCATGGGCGGAACGAAGACTCTCTTTGTGCCCTTGGCCTGCATCTCTGCGTGTGTCGTCTGCTGAGGGGGTCGGTCACTCGCTGCAGATGAGCCCAAAGGAAGGGGGGTTGAGATGCGAAGCACTGGGGAGAAAGGAAGAGCTGCCTGGCTAACTGTGGCTTGTGGCGGTTGAAGAGAAGGCCCTGTCGTCATGGTAACAAGACTGAGAAAAGTTTGAGGTCTGGATGATGTCTGGCTGCCACTGCTTTTGTGGTCATCTGTGTTTGACGAGTCACCTTCATTGTTCAACACCTGAACCTTGAACAAACTGTTATTGGAGAAAATAGTGTTATAGAGTGAAAAAATAATTGAAAGAAAGCAAAAGCAGATTGTAAAATAAGGGACAATTTCTACTACTGCATTTCATTAGAAATTGTTTTGTTTTTTTTGAAGAAAAAAAAAGTTTTTCCTTGAAGAAGGCCACATATTCTGGCCTGTAGCAACAAGGCTAAAATGTGGAATCATGCAGCATATTTTCATCTTCTTATACTGTCCACTGATGTAAAAATCAAAACTCTTCAAGATATGAACCATCTTTACTAACTGTGTCATGGATTCCATCCAAGGGTGAAAGATTGATTAAAAAGTGCATCAGATTTGTGGACAGTGAAAAACAGCAAATATGGATTTTACTTTAGATAGTCAATAACATTATTTTTTTTAATCAAACTGTGCAGGCTTTCACCCCAAAAAAAACATTTTAAAACTTGCTTTTTATGGTGTTAAAACTTTACAATTTTTACCGTCTGGAAAAAATGTGCAAGCAGGATCGGCTCACAATCTGGAAAATACTGTTTTGACAAAGAACTGATACTTGCCTTCTACGTAGAAGGGGGCTTTTGCTATGGTTCAAAGCCCCACACCTCTGACTGATGGCCGCATGAGCAGGGTCCTGCCTTTCAACTGCACCTTTGCCAATCTGACCGATCCCCTGACGACCACTACCTCCCTCTCCTGAATATTGACTCGGGCTGTTCCTGCCACCCTGAGTTTCAACCTCTTTGTCATTATTGCTATAACCGTAAGGATTGCCGACATTTGATGGTAAAGCCTTAAGGCCAGCCGATCCTTTGCATGGGGGTAGAAAAGCAGTGGGTCTCTCTGAGAAATCTGTTAGAAACATGAACCACGTCATCTTTCATCATACACAATTCTTAGAAAACGCAATACGGTGTTATTATTAACTATTTTGCTCATTTGTTTGCAGATGAAAATAATTTGCATAAAAAGGTTTACCGAGTCCCACTAATGATTATGAGAATATATCATAGGGTCCAGATCCTATACATTTTAGGGAAAACTTGATTGCTTTCAAGCCCATTGAATCCTACAGATAAATTTAGTAGGTCATCGAAAGGGCAAACGCTGAGCAGTTCACTCAAATCAAGTGAAAAGGAATTTCCTTAATCCGTTAACAAAACTTACAGTATAGGTTGGCGAAAGAGTCTGCTTCATCCAGCATATCCTGAGTGGCTGGAATCTGAGAAAGAGATGGAGGCACTTCTAGCTGTGGACGCCATTGACTGACCTCCTGGTGCAGGGGCTTTCTGTTTAATCAACAGGGCAAAGCATTTATTCAGCTGAGAGGGAGAATATAGAGGTATGATGAGGGCCATCCCTTGGTACTCACACTTTGTTGACAATGGGTTTCTCAAAAAACAGATTGTTCAAGGACAGCATGGAGTTATCAGAGACCAACATCTCATCAGATAAATTGCAATCATGCATTTGAGGCAGGGCACATCTTGTTTGAGGGTGCATGGCTTAAATAAAAAAAGAACAGACACTTTATTGTAAAAATAAACAATTTATGTGTGATATTGAACTATATTATATGATAAAATAAATACAAACAGAAAAAAACTATTTAAGGGTTTTCTTAAGGATTGGTTTGGTCTGGGGCAACAAAACTAACATGGAAGATGAATTTCTATCTATTAAGGAATATATGAATTCAAGCCACTTGAGGACAGACTTAAAAAAAGATAAAACTATTGATATAAGTGCCTCTTTGGGTTATTTGTCAATCTTCCTGCTGATTTAGCTAAAGCATTGGATATAGTTAATATGCTAGAACGTGACGCTCTCGAAGAACGACTGTATAAAACTCTGAATAAATATTTTTCTGATATGAGTAACGGAGACAAATACGTCGTGAGTAATTATAGTAAGTCACTAACTAATTAAAACACTAATACAATTTCAAATGCAGGTAGCTATCAGGCCTTCACTAGCTTTTAAACTAGCTTTAGTACTAGCTAGTGCAAAATTTTTTGGCAATATTGAAAAACCAGAAACCACTAAAAGTTACACCATTTTCATCAGCTATAAACACATTTTAAGCAAATACTTTGTCACTTTCGAACTTATTTTGCCATTTTAATGTTGTTTACTCACCCATGAGAAGCAAATGTAGCTTAAATATGTTATTACAACTCTGTTAGCTACTAACAATGTAAGTCAGGGCCTTTTCTTGTTAGTACCACGATGAACTGCCCATAAGTCACTTTATTTATTAGTATATGTTCATCTTGACCCAGCAGCACAACCAAACAGTTTTCTAGACATATTACAAATGGACTAGATTAATATATATTATGCAATTAATTTCATACTTCGTTTAGTGTGTGTCAAACCCAGTATGTTTCCTTTTTTTTAATAAACCGGATCGGGAATTATTGACCCGGCTAATCACTAGCCACCAAGCAACAAAGACCTTAGATATGACCGAGGGGGGATAATAGTAACACCGGTCCTTGTGTAGCACTCAATTGTTGTCTGTACATCAAGTGAAAACTTTCAATACCTCAAGAAATGTGTCTTTCTTATAACAGATAAAACCGAAATCGGAGTTTATTTAACATTAGAAATGATTACAGTGTTTGGCCGCCATCAACCTACAGAAAATCTGCTACCCAAAGGAGATGGTCATTAACTCAGGTTTTTATGCCTCCTATTTGGACTGAACCATTTCAAATCTTTCGGGGGAACATGGCACCAACTCGTAACACTACCAAGCGAAATTATACGAGACAACTTGAGAACGCCTTTTACTATAGGTGTCTAGTAATATAGTTACACATTTAAACATGATTGTTACAGAATGTCCTTTTTCTGGGTCAGTACGGCCATAAATATATTCGGTTAGCCTTACAAAAAGAAAATGATCTCTCCCACACCAGACCACCACGGAAAATGGCGACTGTGGAATAGATAGAAGACGAAAGTAAAAAATTATTCAATGCAGCCACCTAAATCGCTTTCTATCTGCGTCCACACCACTCGGAGGTAACGTTTGTTTGTTTAAATCTTTTCGTCTATATCTGTGAAGTAAGTAGTGAGGAGCGATAGTCATTAGCCACAGTTTAGCCTGGGGAATAGGTTTTGGTATGGAACAGCCTTAATGGAATGGTCTGCAGCTTCTGCAAGCAGCAACCAAAAACACAGCGTGGTTTAAGCCTTAAAGAAATGCTACGATACGTTCACTTAGCGTAAATAATCCAATTTGCTCTGATTATAGGTCAATATAGGATTGTAAACCAGTCCACCTATTTTGTGGAATGGCACATAACTACACTGCTGTGCTGAAAGTTTCAGCCCAGTACGAAATCCTCAACTGCTCGTCAAAAGCCTTTTATGAGGTCTGTTTGCAGTTTTGGTGCTGCTGTACAGATGTTAGAAACAGCTTTATCTGCCACAAGAGCATTTACTCGGCATGTCACTTTTATTGCCCTTCAAATCCAATACCCCCAATCCTGCGACCTTGCAGCGTTATAAATGGCTATACTTAATCATCTAAGCAAAGTGTCATGGGTTTGTTTAACTGTAATTTCTCAGTGAATTTGATTACAGATGCTAGCTCCGGTGATAATGTAGGGAAAAACCAACCTGTCTACTTTTCACATTAATCAAGGAGCTTATAACAAGAAAGTACCTTTTGCAAACTGCAGCTTGTGACAAAATTCAATATTGGACTTGTAAATCCCTCTGTAGCCTCACATTGGGATAAATAAGCACAAACCAATTAACATTTCATTTGATTGCAGAGGGGTTTTATAAATCATAAACCAATCAAAAGCACAACTGTACCACGTAAACTTTGGAACAGATTATTTTGTTGTTGAGTACTGTCAGCGTGTGGCCAGTGTCATGACGTATGTGCAAGATGCCGCCATTCATGTCAGAAATGGACCACAGCGTAGAGTTTGTCTTAAATATAAATTTCCATAGAATAAAACATTAGGCAGGAAATAAATAATAAACTGTACAAACAAGTCCAAGAAAAATTATCAGAAGCCATGATGGAATGAAGTGGAAGACATTAAATCCACTGAATAACATTGGAGACACACATTACAATGCTAAATCCCATAACAACAAGAGCTTTTAATGAAGCACTTAAGCAATAGGAATCAAGCCCACTGGCAAATGTCATGACAACCCCATTTATCTGGGTTTTTTCTGGATGAATTGTGTGATGAGATTTTGCTTTAAACATTTTGGATGGTGCGTAAGCTAACGTTAGAATTTCTGCTAAATTAACCAGACAACATGGCCTTGCTAACTGACTTAGTATTGGGTACCATTAGCCAAAATAATACAAAAGAGATACAGATAAGGCTTTCTTGAAATTTATGGTGTGAACTTTGCAGAGTTACAAACTGAATTAAAACAAATAAACTTCTTATGTCCCAGCCAAATCGCCATATAGGCTTACGCTTGCCATCTGTACGCAACAGGGAATAGTCTATCCATATATCATCAAATTCAATGAAGTCACTGGGAATCTAAAATATGCTTTAGAGGGACCCTAAAGATGTGCATCTTTTAATTGGTTTCTTCAATTATTTTGTTGGTACATTTAAGGTGATTTTCATGTTATGTTCCCTTTTACATATTCATCGCAAATGGTACATCTCTATTTATTTTATTAATTTCCCGTATGGCATCTGACTGTTGTCGATCAGTATTTGTTAAGCATTTTTCTGTTTCCTTTTTACGAGAGGTGAATTGATTGCAATTTTTTTAGCCCATCAACGATGTCTGACTGGCTGATCCAGATTTTGGCCTATTCTGAATTATTTTCTTGTAGTTTTTAAGATCGTAATGAGTACTGTATTTTAAGTGCTCCTATTTTCAAGGATTACAATGGATGTACGGCTGGTCGGCATTTAGTATGTGTTCTGACCTGTTGAAATTAATTTGAGAACGTTCCAAAATAATTGTTGTGTGTCTCTTAAAACAATTGTATGACATTTCAAAGGGAAAATAAAACGTTGTAAGACTTGTTAAGTCCAATGTATGTTATATGATGGCTTTGTTAAGTTACTTAAGGGCTTGTGGTTGGCACTGAGCTCCTGCTAGCTCTAGCCTCTTTGCTGATATTAGCTTATGTAAACTTACTATGTTCCTCGGGGTGTTTCAATTTGAAGTGTGTGATTAAGTTTGTTGTGCCAAACGTTTTTCGGTGTTGTTCCTCCACAGCTTATTTTGTCCTTACTGGTGTTACACATTGTGAGCTTTGTTTTTTCTGGTTTACTTTTGAGATGTTTGGAGTCGTTGTAGCTCATGCTTAGTGTGCGTGTACGGTACATGTATGTAACCGTAACCCAATTGTCCTCAAGTTGATTGAGAATCAACTGCTCAGTTGATTGCTGATTTCATCAAACTACATCTCCCGGCACCAATCAGTCGGCCCACTGTAATTTTCTTGAAGCAAGACCAAAGTAGTGGAACTTGTGGTGACTAAAATTTTGTGAAGCACCCCAATCTTTGTATGGTTAATTTTTGACATTTTCTTTTGAATTGTCTTTTTGGATCCGCCTCTCAGCATTGCTTGTCAGCAGAGGTTAGAGGCTGTCTGACTTTTGTCTAGTGTGATCGTTATTGAACCAAGAACCTTCAATTTTCAACAAAGAAAGATTTAGGAAGCCAGCTATACAACCAAGTTTAAACATTAATATGGTTTGGCGATGGATTTCATAACAGTCTTGTAACTGTTTTGAGACATTTCTTGTCATGATATCATGAAATTCAATATATTACTAGATTTTTATCATCTCATATGGTTGTGCTTCAGCAACCAATCTTATTTACCAGAATTGTGGTTAAATCTGAAAGTTTGACCTGTTCAACTATGCTATGGAGCTGTTTATGAAATGGGTTGTACCTGCTTGGGAGCCTGAATCAACAAAGAAAAAGTGTGGTCTACCCATTGGATTTAAAAATAAATTGAGTACCAAGGTTGCATCATGCCTAAGAGAGGGTTATGGCATTTCTTAATATGTGATTCTCTACAATATATTCTAAGACATTTGAAGTCTGCTTGTTTATTCAGGTGACTACCACAAAAAAACAAGGTCGAACTGTTGTTGCAAAGCAAGACGGTGTGTTGGTCAATCAAATACAAGCATGCAAGCCTATATTACTGGTGAATTTGTTTGTAATGCAATTTATTTCTTGCAATTGCTTGAATGAAAAACAAAATAATTGCAACCTTCCACCAAGGAAACTTACAAATCCCTCTATGGCAATGCCATGTCCTTCCCAGCTCTGCCTCCGATTGGCTTGGTAATATATTTCTCACTAAGCCCCTATTTAAAAGAACTTCAACCACGTGGGAATTGTCACACAAAGTCAATTAGAGGCAGTAAGGATGATCATTTATTCCCTGTAGTAGGATTTTTTTGGAAAGTGATAGTGTTTTCTTTGGATTTTGTAGTTAATCTTGTGTCTAAGAAGTCTTAACTTTTCTTTCCAGGTCATGGCAGCTGAAATGTCATGTCTGACTGGTGTTGATGAAGATGAAAAAGATGCAGATCCTGAGATCAATGCCCTCATTCTCATGCAAGAGCCAGTGAAGATGGCACAAGAATCTGCCTCTTGTACCAATTCTTTCAGCAAGCCTTCCCTGAAACAAAATAGTGTCCTAAATGTTCTGTCAAACACAGATATGTTGTCTCCAGTTGGCCTGGGAAATGGACCTTCTTTGCATCAGGCTACACAAGCTCATGAACTCAATAGCACATCCACAGAGAAAGAGGAAGCAAAGTGCATCACTCCATTAAAGACTGTGCAGCAAATTGACACTGCAGGCATTTGGGATTTTGATTCGGACACACCTGAGAACTCACTGGATAATTTTGATAGTGGTGGTGACCTGCAATGGGACCCTCACAAAGAGTTTATGCAGTTCCTGTGGGAGAACCATGATGATTCCCCTGGTGAGGAGCAAGAAGATGAAGACTCATCTACTGACAGACAAAGGAGAAGGAAACGGAAAATGGATATGGTTGTTATGGCAGATCCTTCAGAAGATATCCACCCTGATTTGAGCCAAAAGTCATCTGAGGAATTGACCGATACAGAAGGCCAAGTTGACTCAATTCCAGTCAGAAAAGTCCGGAAGTCAAGGCCGTTCTCCAAGTCACAGTCTCCGCCAGCAGTGAAAGTTTCAAATTATCCCAATGGAACTGTTAAAACCATCAAGGAAATTCATTACAATGCATCAACACGAAATTCGCACGAGAACAGTATATGTCATGGGCTTTCACCATTGAAGAGAAGGCTTACAATAAATTCTCATTCAGAGAAGAAGCCGTCTTGTTACCCTTGCTCAAAATGTAAGCTCATTTTCAAGAAAGAGCATCATTTGCATCGTCATATGAAGTCTCATGTTGATCTTTCGCCAAAGCCTTTTATATGCCGAGAATGTGGACAGTCCTTCGGAGAAAGTGTTTCCCTTATTGAGCACATGTCTGTCCATCAGGAAAAGAGAGAAAGACTATCTGAAAAGATTAAGGGCATCAATGATGCAGAGAAAGAGGTAAAAAATGCAAAGCTTTTCTGCCCTCAGTGCCCATTTGGAACAAACTGCCCGAACACATTTGTTCAACATGCAAAAACACATGAGAAAGACAAAAGAAAGTTCAAATGTGACAAATGCAACTTCTGGACTATGAGTGAGAATGATCTTGGGAGACACAATATTATGCAGCATACTGTTATATCAGTTGGTAGGCAGATTGAGAATGATGAATCTGAAATCTTCTCCTGTAACATTTGTTCTTATAGAGCTTTTAGCAAAAGTGTTTTTAAGAATCACCTTTTGCGACGCCATCAGCAAACTTTCGATGATTACCAAACTGCACAGCATATTGAAAAGATTGCACAAACATCTAAGGAGCAATCCAAGCCTTCTTGTAAAACTACGAAAGAAGATGCCGAGTTCACATCTAAAATTTCGATAAAGAATCCGATCTCATCTAAACGAGCTTATTCACCCAGTGATACCAATGATATTTCAGACTTGTTTAAAAATAGCAAGATTAAAAGAAGTATCAAGTCCCAATTAGCAGAATCAAAACTTGACAAATCCATTAATGTCCTACTGTCCCGACAAAGGCATGTGAAAAAAACAGCAGACCAGAAGAAGGATAGCAGTGATTGTGACATGTCTGTTCAGGATACAAAAAGTGACAAAGATAACTCTGATCAGTCCCCAGGAAAACTGTCTGTCAATGATGAAGATTCAGCTTCATCCCTAAATGACCACTGGATGCCATCCATTGCAGCCAGAAGAGATGCTACCAACAGTAGTGTACACAAGTCACCAGTGAAAAAGTCACAGTCTAAGAGGAAGATGTCTACCCCGTATCGCAACACTTCTGAACAAGATTCATGCTTCATCTTATCAAAACCTTTGCCAAGTCCCAAGAATATGAATCTTGAAGAAGATGAAAACAATATCTTCCCATTTAATGACACGGAAGGCACCGCTAATCTTTGTGAGAATGGTATAAAAAAAGAAAAGCAAAATGTAATTTGTACCTATAGCCGAAGAATGTCCATGAGAGGTGCTCTTCAGGCATCGAAAAGGCTGTATGAGAAAATAAAGAGTGAAGAAGAAGATGAAGGTGAAGAAGAAGATGAAGAAGAAGAAGAGGAAGAACATCAACAACAACCGAATGACCCTGAAATCAAAGAAGAAGATATAGAATCAGAAATATTTCAAGAAACCTTTGATTCCCACCAAATACCATTGCCGGAGTCCTTCGCCGAGGATGCATCAGACTTGGAATCAGATCGTAAAAACTGTCCATACTGCCCCGCAGTTTTTGAATCAGGAGTGGGATTGTCCAATCATGTCCGAGGGCATCTTCATAGGGTCGGACTCAACTACAATGCACGCCATGTCGTCTCTCCTGAACAGGTGGCTTCTCATGACAGGAGGCCACGAATTCGACGGAAAATGTCAGCTCTCCGGAGATTGAAAAAGGGTACTTTCAAATTTATTTATTTTCTGTCAAAGCAAAATGATACGTTTTTTAACAGTTTAAGTGTCTGTCCATCAGTTAAGTTGTTTTAGCATTCACCTAAGAATAATTGATGAGTTCTCAAGTTCTCTTATCATGGCATCTTTGCTAATAATGGCTGCACTGGGGCACGTACATTTTATGATTTTTTGATTAAACTTAACCCCTTTTAAATCCTGTCTGACATCTCATCAATTATTTTGGGTAAGTTCTCATGAACTTTAATGATTATATTTAATTGTAAGTATATGTGTCTGAGTTTATTTTGTGTTCTTATTTTTTCAGCATTGCAAATGGAGTCAGACACTGAGACTGTGAAGAACATTCACTCCTGTCCATTATGTGGGGACTCATTTGATAACAGGACTGGGCAGTCAAACCACATAAGAGGTCACCTCAAAAAGCTTGGTAAAAGCCTTGCGACAAAGAACAAATCTCCGTTAATTTTACTGCGGGAGTTGATGCGTGACAAGAAGGAGTTACAGCGGGCACTTCAAATTCTGGGAAAGAGACGGAACCATTTCCAATACAGTCCTTCACCAAAGCTGCCCAGTGCTGATTGTTTCGTATCATCACCAATTGGGATCCCCAAAAATAATTCAGTTCAAAGTGTTTGCACTGAAGCTAGATCACTGATGCCCATGTTTTCTTTAGCGGAAATGGAATCTGATAAAGGGCAACAACACAATAAATTGGATGAGAAAAATTCTCTGTCTGGCACATCTGCCTTGATAGGAATTCTGAAGAAGAGGAAGTCTCAGGAAGATGCCAGACTAAAGGGGTCGTCCCTGATGTCAAGAAACATGTTAGCAGTTTCTTCAAACAGTGAGCACAGTTCAGGGTCAAGAGTCGAAGCATCACTGCCAAAGCCAAACTCTGGTGAGTAACGTTTTCATTGTAGAAACCAGTTTGTCCATTTTAGTACAGTACAAACCCTGTAATGCAGGGGTTTCAGAATACGCATAAAATGAACACATTCATTGTGATTAACAGATATTACAATTGTAGTAGAATTCCTTATTTTAGGAGGATCGGAAATTATGACAAGATCATGAAAATATTTTAAATGATGTCATAAAACATAATCCCTCACACATTTTATCTTTTATTAGCAGCTTCTAGATAAGGGATAATGGTGAAAGGCAATCATTATCAGTTCGGAACTCCATGTGTCCATTATTCCTTACGTATGAAGGATTATTCGTCCCTCAAAGGTTATTTATCCCTCTTTTGCCATGGTTGCTTACCAAAAATAAAGGAAACATGTTCATGCATTTTTTAAATTAAAATTGAGATGTTTTGGTTATACTTATTGGTTTAATGAACACCAGGAACAACGTATTGGTTCTTTTAAAAAAACAAAAAACGAACCCATTGTAAACATGGTTCACTATTACACTAAATAGGATGAACCTCAGCTATGAATTGGCAATGGGAGATGGGATCAGAACCAAGAACTGGTCAGACTGGTTATATTAAAAAAAAGTCAATACTATTGTGTATGTTTGACAAATATCATATATAGTTGAACTTTATATTAAAAAATAAGACAATCCAGCCCTAACATTGTCTCCACATCATTATCGCGATCCCCCCAAAATGGTGGCATGTAAGTACTGTTTGCGTCAGCCTGAAATAGCTGGCTGAATAGCAAATAGAATGCGTGTATTGCAGTCCTGGTTCTACTTTGCATATGTCAACATTTGTTTCTGATAGTTTTAAGTTTGGTTCAACACCATAGTGCTCTGGCTTTTATTGTGTTTCAGTTTTTTAAACAGACTGGTTTCAGTTTGAATTTTAGAATAGCCCTTACTGTATTTAGTGTCAAATGGCAGAAAATATATGTATGCAGTCTTAAAATGATAAAGGAGCATACTTCAATTAATCTATGACTTTGACTGCAGGACTCATCAGTAGAGGGTGTGTTTGCTGTGCTGTTTGCACATGAAATTAAATAACAGCTATATTTCTATGTGTTTATTATTTAATGTACTGTGTGTTCTGACACCTGTATTTCACAACCAGCATTAATATTTTCAGCAATTTGCTACAGTAGCTTTTCAGTGGGATCAGAGAACATGTGCTAGTCTTTGCTGCCAATTGTCCTTCCTTTGAAATCTTGGGTAGATACTAACCACTACAGAACCAGGAATACCCAAGTTCAGATTTGGGTGTTCTAGAGATGCTCCTATATATCCCATCCACTGACAGCTGCCGTTGTAACAAGATAATCAATCCTTTTCTGTCTTCACCTTTCAGTGGCTATAATGTTACGGCTGAGCGGCGTAGGCCTGAATGGATTTGTACATCTTTACATTCCTTTTTATTCCTGTTTTTCACAGTGTTCTAGCCTGTTTGGAAGTCAGTATGCATATTGTTTGTAAGAAATGTTTAACATAATATTTTCAACAACATTTTTTTAATTCTTTCATTAGAATGTATACAGTGGCAGTTATTTATGAAAAAGCAAGACATTATAAATGTACCACATAAAGAGATGAAAAGACATGTTGCCTAGTCCTACAATTCCTTATCATCACTTTAAAAAAAAAAAAGAGTATTACCATATTCATGATTTTACTTATTTGGTTGTTCTATCTTTGTCTTTTTACAGAGAATGGTGAATTCAACAGGAAGGTGTGCGTCCATTGTAATGCAACTTTCCACAGTGGTGTTAGCCTGTCTAATCACCTCCGGGCATATGCAAAACGAAAAAGTACTGCCTTACTTGAGGGAACCAGTAAGTGTCACCAGCAACAACCGAAGTCAGACACAAAGAAACACATACTTCTAGAGCCCACGAGTGCAAATACATCAAATCCATGTTTAAATTATTTTTATTCACCATACAAATAGACAAAACAGAGTTTTGGAGATTTATAGTTACTCAGGACATCACCAGTCCTGCTATTTATTGAATTTGGCTTATTTCCTCAACAGTCAAAACTCCTCTGAAGCTAAATGTCTCGTACTTATTAAATATTTTTTCGTTTTTTTCTAAGTTTCAAAGGTCCATTTAAGCCATAATGGCTGCAAGTAGAAGTGAATTAAATCTTCATTCTTTTCTAAGAAATTACTTGTTTCATAACAAGTAATTTGTTATGCATTGAACTTGTGAAAAAGTACTTCCACATTTCACTCGATGTGTTAAACCGTTTAATAATTAGTTTATTGTCCTACAATATCCCCATTAGGAGTAAAATAAACAATAAAACATGATGTGCTTTATGGTTTACACTGTGACACACCGTTTTTATGACGGCTCCATGTGTCATCAGTCAGGTACATTAAGGATGTCCTCCCTAGCTATCCGCCTTGTCTACATATGGTCACATGTATTGTCAAAAAAACAAGATAGCAACTTGGGCTGATTATCTATCCCCTGTACCTTTTAAGATATAAACCAGGGTAAGTCTGTACCAACTAAGTAGCAAGTATTATCAACACTTGGCTTCAAACATGCCTGTGTCTTATTTCTTTTCTTTCCCAGATAAAAAAAAGAGCCAAACACAATTTGTATGGTTATGCTCTCAATTGAATGCAACATGTGATTAACGTACTACTGCTGCAGCAGATAAAAGCCACACAGTGTGTTGAGTCAAAATGGTGCTTTTGAAAGAGTTGGAAAGTCTTAGTTATCAGTATTTTTATTGTTTATGGTCTCCAGCATTGGGTTTTTTAACCATTCGCAAATTAGACTAGAAGAGTCATTTTTAGAGAGAATTTTAGCACTTTGAGATTTGATCCAAATGTAAAGTGCATTATAAATGAAATGTATTATTATTATTATTACAATGACAACCAATGAGTGACATCAGGGTAACCCATCAGGGTGACCCAATGGTCAGAGTGACCTAAACTTTTCAGTTTAAATCACACACATAGACCCACTTTCTGAAAAGTAGCATTTTAAGTTTTTGTACAAAAACACAGGTTATGGAATAAACCATGTTTTTTCTTGAGGCCTGACAAATGTGTTAGATAGATTTAATCTCTCAAAATAAAAAAGTTACTCTTAAAGCATTAAATCATATTACTTTTAACATTTCAAACCCTGCATGGTTTGCATCCGTGTTGCCCAACTGGTTGATTTACTGTCGAAGAGCATGAAACTATTGGCAGGAATGTGCATATCACCTTTGTGATAGGAATAGCAACAAAATGGTGATCCTGGAAAAAATTGCTCCACAGTGCCACCAGTGGAATAAACCTCCATATGGTCCCTTAAACTGAGAACACACATGAACAAGAGCTTTTCTATTGTCATAAATACCTAATATTATTGTTATTGCTATTATTGCACCATATCCAAAGTTAATGAAGAGCTGTTAAGTACAGTATATTTTAATGAAGGCTATCTGTATGAAAAACAGGCCTAAATTCCGATCATACTGAAGATAGATTGACATTTGAAATCAAACATCATCCCCAATGCTGCCCAGTAAGTTTCATGTCTTCAGCTATCCTCCTGTAACAGAAGTCATATTTTATGCCGCTGCTGTACTGATTACAGAAATCGTGGTCTAGTTAGTCAGGATAATCCAGTATTTTCAATATTTATTATATTTACAAGTAACAAGGAATTCTTTTCAACCGTTACCTCATTTCCTCAATGCTATGGCCCAAATACATTAATTTGATCGACATGGTCATACTTCCAACCAAATAATAATAATAATAATAATACATTTAATTTATAATGCATACCATGTATCCACTGTAGAGGTATAGCAGTAGAAAGTTTATATCGACATTTCAGAACCTCAGCTAACAAAGCCAAAGCTATCTCTATGGCTAGCTACCATAGGACGTTGTGATGTTTAAATCATAGCTATAATTAGCGCAGCAGAGTTTAATTGCATCCTCCCCAAAGTAAGGATCTAGAATGGCAGCAGCCGGAGAGGTATTACAAGCACTATAACTGTGGAGCCTGGTGAGTGGGTGTAACAATCTCTTCAGACTTGCTTTTCCTACAAACAGTGATATCTACACTTGCAGAAAAATAGCCACAATATTAAAACCACTGACAAATGAAGTTAATAACCTAATCATCTAATTACAAGGGAATGTTCTTCAGGGAAACCATGAGTTCTGGCAATTTGATGCCACTTTGACATTCACTTCCAACCAAGAACTGTTAAAGGACAAAAAACAATGCTCTCCATGCTAGTGGCCTCCCCTCAACCTGCTAAGGAATGCCCTTTACGTACAAAACAAATAGTTAAACAAGCTGTCTTGCCTCCAAATTCCCTTATTTGATTGAGTATGATTGAGTTTTTGTTGAACGTATTGGAACAAGTCTGATTCCGTAATTTTTGTTGATTACCACCACCAAGGGAAGCGGTTATGTTAACGCCCCTGTTATTTTGTCTGTTTGCTAGCGACATCATGGAAAAATTGATGGACAGAGTTGCATGAAATGCAAATCGATGCCTCAGTTCCTTTGGTGTTTTACACTATGTCCGTTATTGACGCCTCTTTCCTTTGATGTTTTATATTGGTGAGATATAGGAACAACTTTGAAGTTCAACAAACAACAAAGTTTTTGCACATCCTACAGTTGATTAATAATAATAATAATACATTAAATACTGCTTTAATCATCTAAATCAATAAAATAGTCTAAATCTTAAACAGACATCGTGTACAACCTAAACAATATGTCCCGCTCAAAGTCTAGGAGTGTGGAGCAGAGAAGTAAACTAAGTGTAGAAAAGATCAAGAGAAGGGGGATACTGTTTCTTCCTCTTCACCGCGGTGTATGAGGACAGATATTAAAAGACATGGAGCAAAGGAGACAGTAAAGACCAAAGCAAATCATTGGATTAAACAGGACAGTAGGGTGCAAAGTCGGAGGAATGTAGCACAGAAAACAGAAGTTACCGTTCTTTAGGTATATTGTAAATTTACAAGCCTGCGCTGTTATCCTCATGGTAGTGCGGGAACATTAATAAATTACTGTCTTTCAGCATTTGACTGTAAAGTAAGGAGGCAACGCTCAAGGCCCGGCTCAAAGAAGAAGACACTGCCCTTACCACAAACTCCAGAGGAAATGTACAGACTAACCTGCAGGTATGGCTTTAATCTAGTTTAATATTGTAAATACTGATCAATAATATTACATCTGCTGTCCAACAGCCATGAATGAAGGTACATGAACCAATTTTTCCTGTTGTGTTTGGCCTTTGTTGGCCGAAAGTTTCCATTTATTCATTTAACATACACTATACTAAGAATTAAGAGCTGATAGGCTGTCATTGATTTTTCCCGTCAGAAAATAGTGAATGATTAGTGGGAAATTCTACTAAATATTCCTAATACAGGGAACCAGACATCCCAGTCTGTAATACCCATGTGGACAAACATCAAGATTAACCAAGGATTTTCAGCCATGCTGGTTCTGTGATTCTGTCAGTAGCAGCTATTTCATGTTAAAATGCTAACAGCAGCACCAAACAAAGCACAGATGAAACTGTTGGGAGTATTAGTAGTTTTACTGGTTTTGATCACAAACCTAAAAATTGGACTAAATTAAATTTTGACCTGATGGTGCCACTATTTGAGACATTAAGGGTGCCCCAAAAATGGTGCACCTAGTGCTACCACTAAGTAAAAGTTCAAATTCTGAACAGGTCTCTTGAGGACATGACCAAGTGCACCAAAGGTCAGTAGAAATCAAACTGCTTGCTGAGGTACTTGAATCTTCGATAATTGTAATATCAGTAGATATTATTCTGAGGAATTATTGATTTACTTTTTTTTAACCAAGCTTGGAGCTATCCAAATTCTGTCATACTCTGAACCATTGGACCAATAGGTAGAGAAATCCCTTCATGGCTCAACCACTATTATCATTATTATATTAGCATGTCCCTTTTCCTCTTCACAGGTTCTGTGACCTCGTCTTCCAGGGTCCCTTGTCGGTCCAAGAGGACTGGATTAAACATTTACAGAGACACATTATGAATACTAGTGTCCCTCACACTGGGCTGGGTATGGTAGAGGTCACCCCTCTGCCCATGACCATCAAGACTGACCAAGACAGCTCTCTGACAGCCACTCACGCTGCCTCATGAAGCCAACGGGGACCATTTTTTTAGATTTCTCTAGACTGTATGTGTATGTACAATGGTTGTTCCTTCACTTTTTTTTAGTTTATGAAATACTGGCCCCAAGTACAATACTGCTCAGTTGTGGCAGTACTGTACACGTTTGGACGTATGTTATTTTGGCTATTGCTACCTTTTTCTGTTTTTACATGGTTCATTTACTGGAATTCAATTCCACATGGATGGATTTTTTTCTTGTTTTATGCAGTAATGTAGTGTGAAATCCGTTTCTAATGAAGACAACTTTTACCTCAGATTTCTCATGGTTTTAGTCAGTTTTTGTCAAAATTTGGGAGCACATGTCTTCTGTATTAATATTCACATTTACAAGACACATAGACTACTTTTTTTTTTGTATAGCATCATGTTCAAACCCAAACTCACAGTCTCTGTTTTCAGGACACAGAGTGAGTGAGATGATTTTTTTTTTTTAACTGAAAGGTGACGGCATCTGAAAGATCATGGTTAACAGATCTAAGATTCACAAGTGGAAAAGTGAGTTACTCTGTAAGAACAAAATGCCTGGAATCATGTGATGCATAGAAAGTGTTTTATAGTAAGTTCGTTAACTGCATTGTGTCTAATACAAACACAAATTTCAAATTGAAGATGGTTAAGAAAAAAGACCTAACATACACAGCCAATGCTGACCAATGCCTTTCATACATGTCACCTATATTTAATGTTTAAATATACCGTTTTGAAATAATTTAATTTTAATTGTACTATATCACACCGATACATTGCTTAAAACATTTGTGTTCTAAATAAAAAAACAAAGAAACAGTGTAATTATTCAGTCATTGTGCACACAATTAATTAACATTTAGTCTTTACAACACTGTTCTTAAAGTGAGCAAATAGAGATCTGGAGCTTTGAAGTATAGCTGATGTGAAAATTGAGAAAATGTAAAATATATACAGTTCAAACAAATAAACAACAAAATCCGTATTGGTTCCAGATTCTTTGTTTTATTAAGAGAAATCCTGAATGGCACATGATCAGTATGATCTGTGTACAGGAGTATGATCATAGTGTACAGGAGAGGTGCCACACCATTGACATCAGGGATAATCCTTAACATTTGTTAATGTATGCCTAATACAGCATAAGAGTGTGAAGCCAGGCGTTAATTCAGAACTGTGAACAGAGTTCAGTGGTGTTTAATAATGAGGATTTGCCCTGTAATGTTTTTCCAGACTATGATACAATGTAGTTGGGATTGAACTGTTTAAGTAGTTTTTCTTTATCTGAAGCAAACTGCATCTTGGAGTCAGACGTACTATCAATTATTCCTGGGATTCAAACAGGTTTCCACCCTGAAAGATAAGAACCAGTTCAGTAAGCAATAATTACATTTTGAGAGACCAAAGCAGCTGAAATACAGTTTATTATAATAGTAGCTGATAGTTGCCCAGTAGACTACTGTTAGCTCATGCTACTGATTTGATATAGTATGCTGAGGTTCAAAACATATTTTATGTCAGGTAATCCATTAATCCTGTTTGACTTCAATACCAGTTGGCTGAATTGGAAAGATGGTTTGTTGCCCCCTGCATTCAATGCAGTGATCTCAAATAGGAGGAAATGCTATTTCACCTTACTTATAAAAAAACAATTTTACCTTTACCCTTTTTTAATTTAAATGTTTAATAATTTTCATGTCGTATACTATACAACTGTTTATTTTGAGTAACAGCCATGTCTGATGTTCCTACACTTATTAAAAATCCCGCTCAAAAGTATTTGGGTTGTTGACAGTAGGAAGAGAGAACTCGCTTTTGTCTTTTCTTCACCAATGTATTATGGCAGAATATAATCTATCATAATACCTGCAGGAAGTGTTCAAACTGAGGTTTCAGCTCCTCCATCATGGCTTCTGCTTGTCAAGACATGCGCGTCTCTGCTGCGCTTCAAACGCCTTCAGGAAATGAATCGATTGCCATTATCAAAATCAAACGAACCTAGACTTTTCTTAGATTTACAAATACAGATTCATCCAAATTTCTTTACAGTGGTTACCTTTGCGTTGGAGAGGAGTTTCTTTCATATGTGATTTGACTATGAACTGAGGATGCAGATATCGATAAGATGCTGCACTGTGGAAAATGTCAATCTTTGTCATGTGGTCATTTTCCTGGAGAGCAGACAAGATGAAAAAAACATAGATTTAGACTATTTGTCTGAGACAAAGATACTGTAACATGATAGTGCAAGTCTTTCAAAGTTTCAAAGTCCTTCATGGCTCTGCTACACTGACGGATTTTCTGGAACATGACTTCCTGTAAAGACGAAAACATCAATCCCTTTCGAAGCGCCCTCATATGCCAACATTTGGTCTTTTTTTGGTAAAATCAATGTAACTCAGGAAACAGTCAGATACACAGTATTAACATGTTATTTAACCTGTAAGAAGGCTATAGACGGATCATGTAAGTTTTTCTCCTGTTGGATGAGCTCCAGAGTGGTCCAGTGAAGCTTGCTCTCCAAGTGATCCTGCAGCTCCTGGCTAACTCAACAGTACAAAGATCACAGCTAACAAGGGTCCTACACAGGAAAAAAGAGACAAAAATGAAAATACAGAGACATTCAGTTTTGCAGAATGTATCGGTAAGTTCTGACGCATGAAGGAATACGCTTTACATGTGCAGTGCCCTCCAGAATTGTTGACAGCATGAAATGAGATGCAAAAAAAATTATTTTTCTATACACATGACTTCTACTCAAATTATTCACCAAACTCAAACCTTTGCTTGCTTTATAAGCTGCTTCTGCAAAAGGGATCTCCTAATATTGGTTTTCGGATTAATACTAAAATATCATAAAATAATGATATTTTAGTATTTAGTAGAATGATATAAGAATAAAAGAATAAATCTTCATATTAAAAGATCAATATTTACACGGAGTGATTTGTGGCAAAAGTGTATTTTTATTTCCACCAGGGGACGGCTAGAAATGAATGACTCTGTCACCGGAATCTAGGACCAGCTGGAATTTGGCAATGATTGACAATTTTAGAATTTGTTGTGTCATCAAATTAAATTAAAACTTTTCAGAGAAATACGTCGAGGCTGCCTCCATATCAGCGTAAAAAGAACTTCCGATTGAACTGAAAGGCAGTCCTATTCGACCGTGTCAATCATTCATTCGTTCATTAGCTATAATCTGTCGGCCCTATGATGAAACTGGCAACTATTCCAGGGTGTACCCCGTGTCATTCAGCTATTTTCTAAAGAAAGACGGGGGATAGACTATTTTCTTCTTATGACGAGCAGATTTGGTGAGATATAAGTGATAGATATTTGTGATACAGCATAATATAATTCCGTGTTTCAGTGCATGTCTTTGCATTAGTGTATATATCTCACAGGTGCTCAGGCTCGCTTTAACCAATTTTTCCACTAGAAAAGTATGGTCTTTTCAAATATGAAGTGGGTTGTCTGACAACAGCCTGTATTGTAGTGTCACAGTGAAGTTACTTGAAAGCAGATTAATTACAGGAGTATAGTACGGATTGGAAAGGAAATCGGCGGTATTACACACCAATAGCTCCTAATGTCATTTAACTGCATTACCGGAGTCAGCCGACAGACGGCATTATACTGCAGCGACCACAGTGCGAAGGCGGATAGTACAAAGGCAAAGAGGCCGACTATATAAACGAAGAAGAAGTATCGGCCGCTTCTTCTTCTTCTTCTTCTAGTGTCTCATATGAGTCAATGTCAATTGACAACCCTCCCCTAGAATATGGAATCATATTGGTGATTGTCATTATCATTGACATAATGTATGGCATTTGCACACTCTAGAGCACTAATAGTTATTATTATGATCCTCTCATTAATTTATAGTCTTATATTATTATTATTATTGTATTAATGTGTTAATACTACTGAAATTATTTTTTCAGTCATGTGCCCTCTGACATGTTTTGTGCAGTGGTGTTTTAAGTTGCCATGGATTTATGCTACCAATAGTTAATTTCTTAACAATTTCTTATGATGATGTGATGACTTAACAATGTCTATATTTTTGGGACAGTGACAGAATTTTGTAAATACCTGCTCAGTTAAACTCAAGTCTTTGTACCAGATTTACTAGCAAGAGAGGGGAATAAAGAATGTACCCTTTGATAAATCCAATTTAAAAAAAAGTTCTTATTTAACCATTTTACTTTTAACTTCATCAAAACAAAATAAATGAGCTTGAGTATAAGGAAAATGAGTAACTGCTGCTGATACTCTTTACGCCAGGGGAGTATACTTGAGGAATGGATATTGCTATGTAAATTGTCAGTGAAATTGTGTAATTCAGTACACATTCACAAGGCCAACAACCAGACAGATGAACAGAAGGTTACATGCATATGTAACACACATGACATGTGAGTAAAAATCAAGATCAACACAAAGACAGTTAAACTATTGTTCCATCCTCAACAGGACTCAGTCACTCACACTAACAATGTTATAGGTTTGCTGAAGATCATGGGTTCCCTGTAAAGGTCAACCCATGTAATAGAGCTGAATGACCAGATATACATTTTAGTTTTTACGGAAAAATCGTTTTCTTGATCACATGAAAGAATGAGCACAAACTTTCTTTTTCAGAAAGAACTAAACTATGTATGCTGCTTACATAGCAGCATATATAGTTTTACTGATTTTAAATGTTCCATTGTAGAGCTGCATAATCCTGTTCATCATGAATTAATGAGGTCAGTGTGGCCTTTCCCATTATCCACCTCTTGATAACACAGAAAACCTAGATGAGTTCATTCAATAGAGTATATCACTGATGTCCACCAGATAACTTGAAGCAAACCAAAGTAGTTGTTGACCATTTGCAGCTCATGATGGCAAGATAAAATGGGTGAAGGGTGAGCAGGTAATAGCAGTTTAAAATAAGTATACTATAAATCAGGCATCTCTAATATGAAAGACAGCAACCATGAGGGGTTCTTGAGCACGGACCTCTGTAATATGCAAACTAAATGCTGGGCTTATGTGCGCACTAGTTTGCAATATTTAGCAGCAACAAAGTTAACAGACACAGACACGTGCAGCGACACATAGCATTCCAACCCAGGCGCTTAGTGAAGTTATGGGGGCCTTTGTATTGAGTCTTTACTCAGATCTCCTCATGTGCAAAGAATGTAAGGAACCTGTGGGAAAATGTATCAATTAAGTTTTGCTTTTCCAATACAGACTCAAACCACTGGTATATCAATTAAGATAATTGTAGGCTGCACTGCCCCATAATTGAGACAGTGGTATTGTTAATTATAGTGGTTCCACTGGTTTCCAGCTATGAGTGCAAATATGTTGGAATATGCAGTTGATTTTTTGACAGGAAATCACACATTGGTCAAATCTAAGAAGCAATAGATTCAAATTTAAGTATTTTAAATGTGTTTAAAACTGCAGTAGTGTAAGGTGCAAAATGTGCCAGACAGTTTAACTGTTGGCAAACATGAGAGAAAAATAACTTTGTTCAAATAAAGTCCATTCATTTTGTTACAGTTGATAATTTACATTTGTGTCAAAAGGGTATTTGTGCGTTTCAGTTCAGTTTGACAGAAACATTTGGATAGATTGCTGGGACTCCGGATCTTTGAAAACAATTTTTTAATAATTGTTCACGACTGATGTAGGTTGTTAATTAGGAAAGCTTCATTTTGTTTTTTCTTTGATTTCCCTTATTTAGAACTGCAAAAACCACACTATATGTTTTGCAAAAAATAGATGCATTTATAGCATTTTGGCAGGTTGAGCTGACATCAATGACACATCCAGAGAACATGAGAGGAGGATGCTGAGGATAAAGCCAGGCAGGAGAAAATGAGGAAGGCCAATGAGACGATCGATGGAAGTGGTGAGATGACTTTAAGGTGGTAGAAGAAGTAAATGAAGAAGAATTTGCTGTAGTTACCCCTACTGGGGAAAAGCCATAAGACAAATAAGTTTAGAAGTGTGCAACAGATGGTATTAGACATTGATCTAAAATGTTGTTTTATTGTGCCATAAGGTTGTGAACTTTGAGCATAGGATCACCAAGGTCTTATATCCGCTCTGAAGAGTGCATACATACATACATACATACACACACACAGCACAGGCCTGTGATCAATCTTATTACACATTCCAAATATTAAAACATGTTTTAAAAAGATTTCCCTTTATCAGCACAGGTCAGTCTCATTACATGTTATCACAAAAGGACACTCACAAATCTTCAAATCATTACGTTGTGTGCCTGTGCAAATGAATTACTCTAGGCATTAGTATACAATCTAAATCAGTACGGTAAAGGTTAATTTCTAGTGCTTAGTCTTAGCCTTAGTTTAAAAACTCTTATTCGCATTCAGTTAGCTACAGGACAATAAGGAAAACAAAAATGTCTATGTAAAAAAAAAAGATTACAAACCTGTTTGCATTGTATCTTCTTTTAATATAGGAATTGCTTTGTGGATAGTATGTGTGATACAGTCATGACAACTTAATGTAATAATTTTTGGCCTTTTGCTTAAGAAAACACTTACTGTAAAAAAAATTTAGCAGCAGTTAAGGCAAAAAGATTGTTCCCCCAGATATCAATTATACCTGAGCACCTAAAACAACGAGGAATGTTTGTACTGTGACATTTGAGGGAACAGTTTGGTCTACAGATAATTAAATAGAAGCTAAGGTGTTTTAATTATGAAAGAAAAAAAAACAAACAAACATTGAATTAAGCACATACATAGTAAGAAAATATCAAATCTGTACCATTCAATACATATGGTAGGCAACTAAGACAACATATAAAATCAGTAAAGAAAATCAATAATTTTTATGGATGTATGAGAAAGTCTATTCTATTCTCTAGTTATGATTACACAGCTTTGTCCCGAGTCCATGTTTACACTACAAGACTCGGTCATTCATTACGATGATATGCTCGGATCTGATTTGGCTATTTTGATATAAATATTTGCAGTGACGTATCTAGACCTAAAGTGGATGTATCTGTCCTCGAAAAGGGCACACATGTACATTTCTGTGTTTTTGCACGAGCTTGCGCATCAGCGTAACCAAATGAAGACTCTTGGAATTCATATTGAAGTGAAGACTAGTAATAGTAATGAGTTTACACATGACATTTTAGTCTGGAGGATGGCAAACATGGATGCATGTAAAAAGCTACTTGAATTCTTGTTCGAGTTGCCTGTTCTCATCTCTATCACATGGCCACAATTCAATGTGTATCCACTTGAGGGCCAATTATGAAACTGACAAATCTGTTTTAAGGGAGAAAAAAGGCATATTTTTGAGCTCTCCCAGCCCTGAAAATGTCTGACTTGTACATTAAGGCAAAAAAAAATTGAGTTAAGTCAATTCAGCCTGATAATGTGAACCTATCCTTGGTTATTGTGCTATAAGCCACTGGTAAAAGGTGGGTTGACCTCAAGACTGATACTCTCCTTAACTTCCACAGGCAGTGCATCAAAGAGATGGTCCTCCACAATCAGGCCATTTTTGCGCAGCAGGCGACAGTTTCCGAGCTGAATGGGCAGCCTGTCCAAACAGTTTCCTCTCAGCTCCAGCTGAGTGAGCTGGAGCAGTTGACCCAGAGTCTCTGGCATCACGGTGAGCGCATTGTTCCCCAAACACAGCACCTTGAGCTTGTTGCATCTGAAGAGAGGCTTGGGCAGAATCTCCAGCTTGTTGGAGTTGATGGCTAAGTGCTGGAGGTTGTGGAGGAGACCAACATCTGGAGGCAGCACTGTAATGGAGTTATGGCCCACATCCAAGTGCCTTAGTTTAGGTAGAGTGAACAAAGCTGGAGGCAGGGACTCAAGTTTATTGTGAGAAAGGCTGAGAAACTCCAGTGACTTGATCTGGCCGATGGAGGATGGGATGGTGATAATTTTGTTGTGCCACAGTTTAAGGCACGTCAGCCTCTTGAGGTGCTGGAAGCTGATGATCTCTTCTATGGTGCGTATGTTGTTTGATTTCAAGTCAAGTTCCTGTAAGTTGGTCAAGCTGAAAATAGCATGGGGAATTCTTTCAAGTTCACAGCTATGCAGCTCCAGTTCCACTAGGTTTATCATTTTTTTCAAACTATTTAGGACAAGCAGTTTGGTACCATCATTGTGCACCACTAACCTAAGCAGATGTGGCGACAACTCTGTGATGTTGGTGGGCATTTTAGTGAGGTTGCTCTTCAAACATAATGTCTTTAAATTCTTCAAGTCTCGCATAGAATCCAGTCCTATCATTTTGTTGTTTTCAGAGTTCAAGTTGCCAATTAGATTAAGCTCCCTCAAACTCCTCAGCAAATACACCCAAGCTGGAATCTCAGCAACATCAGTGAATTTGACATGAAGGCAGCGAAGATGGTCCCTGAGGAATGCAAAACCTGTCTGCTCTACTTTGGCTGGGCAGTGGCAAAGATGTAGCTCCTTCAGGTTAGTCATTTGGGAGACCTTTGCAGAGAACCTCACGTCTGGAATTAGCTCCAGTCTAAGCACTTCCAAGTCTGTGATGTCAAACACCGCATTTGGGAGCCCAGATAGCATAAAAAGATGCATCTCCTGCTGGTCCTGTGCATTACGGGTCACCAGTTGCTTCACCTTTTCAAATGTCCACTCATGATTAAGGCTGATCTCCCTTAGCTTGTTTTCACTGACCTCAGACAAGAAGACACCAAAGCGTTTAGAGTATAGCTGGTCATACTGGTCAACCATGTGTAAAAGGAATGCAAAGTCATTTTTGACATCAGGAATGTCACTAAAGCTGCTCTCTTCCCTCACTTTCTCAAATGAGTACTCTTTCAGAGGTCGCCGGAAAACCCAGAAGAGAGAGTACAAGCACGCCATCCCATAGATCAAAATCAAAGCCATGTAACTGATGAGCAACTTGTTTAGCATAAACGCCATATTATGTGTACAGAAGAATTTTCTGTATCCTGTTAGCTGTTTAATATCGGGCTCACAATCATGCTTAAAATTAATTTTAGCCAAAAATGTTGAGGTGTAGGACAAGATCAAAATAAACTTGACAGTTTTAACAATTGTCTGTGCTACATAAAGTTTGTAGATAAAATCACTGTCCTCCACATGAGCTCTGAATTTCCTCACTTTCTCAAATAGAGCTTTAGCCTGCTCCCCATCCTTTTTGTCCAGGATTGTCATGCTACTTGGAACCTCTGAAATGGGCTTATCTGCTGAGAACTTCACCCCAAGCATTGGCGTGGATGAATTGACATTTGTGCCATCTTCCTTCCCTTCTAAAGACACCTGCTGTGGTGCTGAGGAGGTTCCAGTCAACCTCTGTTTTTTCTCCTCAGAGTCCTCGCAAGCAGTCTCTGACAAAGCCTTCGTCGTCCAGGGAGACTCGAAACACCTACCCAGAATAGACACAAAATGCTCAATCTTTGAGCTTGTTTTGGGGTATTTGAACCAGAAATTACTACTGACCATTAGAACAAGGGTGTGAATGAGGGTGAGGTATGGGAAGTACTTGGAATACCAAGGCAAGGCAACATGATAACATATTTGGTTGACAAAAATATATTGTTGATAATCCAGGTTGGTCCTGACCCCAGTTGGTTGAGGTTGATTGGTATATTTCTCTGCCGCCGTAGATGAATGTTGGTGTGTGACATGGAGCTCATGAACAGCTTCATCCGGTAAATCCTTCGAATCTAAGGGGGATGAGGTCCAAGCAGGGACCACTGTGGCTGCTGCCTGTGTGGTCTGCTGTTGGAATGAGTCGGGTTTGGCTCCTGTGCTCTCCTCTGGGTCCTCCAGACATGGAAGGCAAGCTACCTGGTCCTTGGTGATCTGCATTGTCATGGCAAATATGGCCAGCATAAGCATGACCAGGCCCAGGTAGTCCATGAATACGTCCCACCATGGCTTAAGAATGCGGTACGTTGGTTGGATGTCGTTCAAGGACGCAACCTCAGTGAGGGTGAACATCGCTGCAATAAATAGAAGAGAGTGGGTGAATTTAGTCAAAGTGTTTTAGGACTGCATGACACAAAACATACGAGATAACACAGTTGACATATTGAGAAATTTTTCAAATTATGTATTTTGATTATCGATTCAATGTGTGATGACATGTGAGGGAAAATGTCTGTCTGTCTGTCTGACCGACCCAGAGGGACAGACTGATATGCTTCACAGCCACTCCAGTGAACTATAAAGCTCAGACAGTAACAACTGTAAAATGAAGGCTGTTGCCTGCAAACTCATCTGTGCTACAGCTTCGTGAGGAATAACCCACACAGAGGTAGCTGTAGCTGTTTACAATAACAATCCATGCTGGTCCTTACTTTCAGTTTCCCTGAAATTTTAGAAACAAGCGAATCGAAGAGACCAATAAAATGCAAACTATTAGAGCCTACAAAGTATGAGTGAGGCAGATTTAATTCTAAAATAAGAATTAAATATTATAATTATAAAATAAGACTTGAGTTTCTAAGAAAAAAACCAAGCCAGGAAGTTCAAGCTTACTGGGTGAAATCCTGAACACATTACAAAGTTGGAGAGCTGCATCATAGTCCCTGATATAGTAACACGTTCACCCCTAGCAATTTATAAATGTTTTTACTGAAAACACTGCAGAGCGCGCCATCAATATACCCGGATGTGCTACATTCAACCCGCTCTTCCTCTTTCATCCTCTGCCATTTCAGAATGATTTAATATTGTTTATACACAGTTTGTGCAGAATAGACACTGCATACAACAAGTTAGTGGAACCTTGATGAATGTTAGCAAACTGACTTACTGTATTGTTTGATTTGCTCGTTTTTTCTTACATCAGTCTCCTAGTACAGACGGACACATCTGAAAGGAATATTTCAAAAACATTACTTTGTTTCCATGAATGAATAAACAAACAAACAATTAAAATTCATGAATAAATGAATAGATAAATGAGGATCTCTTCAGCTTGATGCATTTCTACTTTACGTACTCGGAATAGAAAAGCATTAGCTATTTGATACATTTAAAATAATTTATATTTAACTGTGGACCCAAAAACCTTTACAATGAAATGTAGATGTTATTTCTGGCAAGTAATAATACACAGTAAGAGACATCGTAAAAAGAAACGAGAATTACTTAGACACTTATTCAAGGTGGAACTTGAGGTTAGTTTCTGTATATGATCATAATCTCCCTGTCCGTTACCGAGTTATTATAAGTTATTCAAAAGAGACCAGAAGATTTTATTTTCACGGTATAATGTTTTTACAGTAAGGTTACATTTGCAATCTAAAATGTAATCATTTAATCATTTTATCCCACTATTATTAGTTTGTCATAAGTGGGATGAATCCTTGGGTTACGGCCAAAAACCTAACCTTCTCCTTTCATACTTGAGTCCAAGTGAACTTTTGTGCTGAATATGATGACATTCCCTCACAGCATTCCTGATAGTGTGTTGAATGGCATGGCATGGATTGACGTACATTTGACCCAAAAATATCGTGCCTCCAGCTATATTTGCCTAATATGCAAATATTAGCTTTTACTTTTAGGGTGACAGACTTGCATGTTATGTGAAGTGATAACAGTTGTTGACATGCAATGGTGTTATCTCCAGTAACCAGCAGTAACAAATTGAATTAGTGTAGCCAATAGGTTACTGTACGTCAGCTTTAATATCTTGTCTCCTTTTCACGGCTACAAAGAATTTTTTTCAGATTACAGAACTCCAGTTCCCCTTGGCAGTAGTTTGGTTTTAACTTACCTTGAATCCCTCGCAAATAAGCAAAGAACAGCTGCCCAATTCTCATGATTGCTCAATCATAAAGGACGGTGGCAATACTATAATATAATATAATTTTTTAATTAAATCCAAAATTCCGCCATAGGAAGCCAACATTCAGCAGGCGGCAACATCACTTTTGCTATGCAAACTTTTGTGAAATAATGCTGTGGCGTATTCTTTTTTTCATTGTCATTGTTATCAGCTGTACCTGTGCTTTTCCAATACAAATTACATCATCTCTTACGGCTTAAGACTTATAGCTTCAGATTGGTGAGCTTACAGTCACCAGTCTGTAACCAGTCAACTGAACTTGATTTATTCTGGAGTGGTAGACGGTGCTGAATGTACTGCTTCTCCTTGCTGAAATTGTTTGATTTTGCTCTGACGTCCTCCTTACACATTGAAACCAGCCATATCTTCAGTTTGTTTATTGGCCCTTAAAATAAAGCTACAAAAGCACTCAGGAAAGTTCATAGCCCCGCAAACACCATTGTTACTAAAACTTCCAACAATCAGAAATTGGTTCCCAGGCTTTTTTTTTTAATCACAGAAATGATAACGTTGCTATACTTGACCTTGACGATTGAATCTCAATGCTCGCCGTTGAAAACATGTGCTTACAAGAAATTCATGGATTATGGCAGAGCCATGTTTTCAAAAATAGTCCAATAAGTTCAGATATAATTTTTCACCTTCCGTAAGTACATGAAGCCCAGCTGAATGACTCTGAATCTGTAGCTACATAATAGTGGCAGTGACATGTCTCGACCGCTCTCTCTTCCTGTCGTGTGACCCAACATATACAACATATTGCCCCCTTAAAAATATATTTATTTTAATCTCCCAGATCTGGATTGTGATCTGGATCCAATTGTGCCAGATGATGGGACACCGTGAGTTGTCCAAACCTTGAAATTTTATTTTTCATTAACCTATTATTTTACTCTATATTGGCAAAAAGCTAATAGTCCCTTGAAATGTTGAAGACAGTAGAAAAAATTATCTAGAATCAACCGGTTGATTGTAGGATCAACAATCAGTATAAGGAACCAACTTGAAATTTATTCAACTACTCTTTTTGGCTAAAATCCACCGTAAACAAAACTACATCAATATCTGTACGAGATGTAACATAGAATGGAACAAAGGGTGCAGACCTCTTTATTAAATCCATACTTATCCAAAATCAGACTCAGAGCTATGTAGCCATGGGCTACAGCTCGACACTAACTAAACAAAACAATCCTAATTAAATCATTATTTCCTTCGTGATGAATAACAGTGCGGTAAAGGAGCTGGATTTTTATTCCAATCTACAAAAAATAACACACTCCTTATTAAAAAAACGCTAAATGTGCTTTTTATTTCAATCAAGTATTTCCTGTGAAATTAATTAAAATGTTGAAAACATTAAAGAATGTGAAAAAAAATCCTGGATCTGCACAAAAGTTGTATTGTTTCATTCTGATACAGAGTTTCATGAAAATTTTTTCCAATAGTTTTTAGCATAATACTGCTGACAAACTTACAAACATACACAAGACAAAACTTAATCTCCCTGTTGAAGGTAAACGTGGTTATACACATAACATCCTCCAACTATCTGGCAGATATGAATATACTTTATCATAAATTGCAGCTAGACTGTACAGACTAACTGACATCGAGGTAACAAATAAATGGTACTGTAATTAATGAATTATGTTATGCAACAGTGACAAAGTTAATCTGGGCTCCATCGTGGTTTATAATTACCAACCCTCCAATTCTCTTCATGCACGATAAAATAAATACATTCAGAAAGGTCAGGTAGAAATTGTATCCTTTTGCTGTGTGGAACGTGTGGGTAGGGAGGGGCGGCATGCTACAGGCGGGCACTACCGTCAGGCGTGGACTTGATAAGAATCCAACTCATTCTGATTTTGGGTTGAACCTGTGTCTCTATAAACTGGTCCAAACTGGATTCATCTCTTTTTCATGGCTTCTTTTGACAACCTGTCCACATTCTCATGTCCCACTATCCCTGTCACCACACAACCTTTGTTTACTATACTTGATTACGTCAGCATTATTTCATATGTATAATCCGGGCGACCGCTGAATTTTCCTGATTTAATGCTATACACTGCAGACACTGAGTAATGGTATGCATACATTACATTATAACCACTGACAGAGCAAGTGGGTTTTTGTATGTTGCAAGTCTGCAGTGATTAGTACCTAAAGAATGCCAAGTCACATAACATTCACTGAGCCCATGCTCAATGATACAGAGTGATAGCTTAACCGTATTGTCTGATCCCAGAGAAGAGATACTGTACCAAAAATTGCAGTAGAGGTTAATGCTGGTTCTCACAGAAAGATTTCAGATATATAGTGCGTTGAAGAGCTTTTGGCAGTAAAAGTGGGACCAAGAGAACATTAGGCAGTGGGTTTCAATGTTATGGCTGATCAGCGTATGGGCGCTGTGCTCCCTTTGAACTGTACCAACCATTGCATTGACAGCAAAATGACATACTATTCCTCTGTCTCCAAATTTAGAAAGTCTGATGTTCTCTTACTCATTTGGGGTTTAGTACAGCTGGTCCTGATACATTTGTTACTGGATCATTTGATCCACCAGTGTTAACTTACTCATACTCATCTGTTTTATATTGATAAAAAAACAAACACCTAATAAATCAACATTTTTATTTCTTTCCTTCATTTTTCGTGTCATTACTGCCCAACCTCTCTTAAAAGTAATTTTGATTTATAGTCCCAGCAGGCTTATAGTAACGTCTTTTTGTTGGGTGTCTCCCAGTGTGTCCTCTCAGATCTTAGTTGCAGACAGCACAGTGAGACATATTTCCTTTTTTTGCGGTGGTATTATCTTTTTACCCATACTACTTTGCAACTAACCACTACTCCCATTCCTGCAGCTGGTGGGCCCACAGGGCAGTAGCTACATGTAGCCTCATCAGGCTGAGCCCCACAGATAAAAGCCCAATCACCAGACACCCGCCAACAAGCTACCCTCCAAGATCTGGTACTAAATGAGTGCCTCTGTTTCCCTATTCCGGCTAAGGTGTCATAACTCCCTTGAAGCCTATTCACTGGGTTCTTTGAATCACTCTTGAGGATCAGGCATCTGGTTAGGATGTCTTCATGCCACCTCCCTTTAGATTTCCCAGGCATGGCCAACTGAGGAAACCCTGGGGAAGACACATAATTGGCTGGAGGTTTTACATATCTCCTCTGCCTGGAAACTATCAGGATCTCCTGGGATGAGCCGGAGAGCTTCTGGGTGGAGAGACGTTTAGAATACCCTGTTTGGCCTGCTGCCACCTCTTCCCTACCCGGATTAACGGCAGGGGGGATGGATGGATTGCCTTTTGAGGCAAACAATTCCACACACATGGGGAAAACTGATATTTCTGTGGTTTTTGATGGAACCTTTAGTTCCCCCCCCCCCCCCCCCCCCCCCCCCCCCCCCCCTTATGTTGAGTTACTGCGCAGTGAGGGATCTGTTGGTGTACCGGGTCAGGTGACTTGTCGAAACACCTGAACCTGAGAGGCACAAAGTGTATCCAGGCGTTAAACATTCACACCAGGTGACTAGACTCTTATCTGGAGCCATTATCTTCTCCGCCACGCGGGGGAAGGAATATTCTTGTAAGTTACGGGATATAAGTAAGCGTTAAAAAAGTTTATTTTAAGTAAACATTTAGAGCGCAGTAAATTAAAAAAATTACTTACCGGCTGTTTGACAAACTCAATCCAATTATTTCTTAGTCAGTCTGCATCACACTTTCTGCTCCGTTCCTCAGGTGCGCTTCTTTCCTAAATTCTAAGCCCCGTTTATATTGTGACTGACTCCGTGGCGTTAAATAAAGCTTGAGAGGATATGTACTCATAGCCGCACGGTGTGTCCGCGACATCCCTCATAACTGAGACCGGAGAGAAGACCGGGTGCCCGGCCGTGGGAGAGAAAAACCTCGCAGACAGACCTCGGCTGTGAAGTATTTCCAAGCAAACACAGATCCAATATGGTGCCGCACGGACCGTTGTTGTGGGTGCGATGGGCGCCTCTGATTGGAGGATGACATGACGGACACTTCAAAAAGAAACCGCCCATATGGGCTGCGTTTACGCGATATATGACAAAATATCACGACCGAGTTTATGAGACATTTATCTCTCAGTAAGTCAGGTGAGAATATCTTTCAGGAATAATGGAAATATTTGTCACTTGAATTACTTTGATTTCATAATACTACGTGACGACCAAAATGGCACCCCGTAGTGAAAACAATACTTAAATCAACAGCAAATCCACAAACTGCTCCGAACACATAGGGATTTAATCTTTTTAACGTGACCTACTCGACTTGGAAAGAGGAATAATTTGTGTCTTTGAGGATGATAACCACTGGCTTTTGATTTTAGTATTCAACAAATGTGACAGATGATACAATATTTGATGCTCACCAAACTATGTTTACTGTTTCCCTACGGGCCTAAAATGCAACACGAGCTTCCCCTTCTTTGTCTCAGTTGTAGACACCACAAAGTGCTTCATGTTGGCCGGCAAAATAATTGCTTGCGTGCTGCATTGTGATGTCTCAGCCAGACTTAACTCTATCTATCTATTATCTATCTATTTATCTGTTTATCTCTTTATCTATCTATCTATCTATCTATCTATCTATCTATCTATCTATCTATCTATCTATCTATCTATCTATCTATCTATCTATCTATCTATCTATCTATCTATCTATTTATCTATCTATCTATCTATCTATCTGTCACCACATTATTGTTATTGACAAACTGGGTGCTGTACCAGTTCATCATTTCCAGCTCTTTCCGGATCTGGTTGATGATGCACCCAGTGGAGGAAGTGTCTCTCTGTACAGGTTCTAACCGGTCCAGGGCTGTGTATTCACTACCCTGGCTCACACTACCCTTGCACTTTGAGAGGAAGAAGAAAAACAGAAGAGGGAGGGAAAAAAGCATTAGACACTAGAGAAGGGAGTGTCGTGTGATAGTCTGAACATAGCCACATGCGTACCGGTAATTGATTTCATCAGCATTCTTTCTTTCTGCAGTCTCTGTAGGCAGCAGGAAGCATAGGTTTTTATTAGATTCGCATTTTTTCCAAGCAGGGTCAAATGTTTTATTCAGGGAATCGCATAGACAGGGTTGACAAAGTAATTAGAAAAGCAGTGTATGTATGTAAAAATCATTTAACATTCTTATTTAGATGCCTTGATTTGTTTTTAGACAGATCTTTGTGTTTACCACTATAGGCAGGTTATTTGTAAAAAGTAATTGTCTGGTAAATATGCTCCTATCAGACATTGGTTTAGCCTCGCTGATACAACTAATTAGTCTACCTTTATTACAGACTCAAATATATTATCAGAGCATAGCATGATACACAGGAAATAGGTGTAAATTATTTGGTTTGTTGCTTTACTGGATAATAATGGCAGTTGTGGTTGCAGAATTAGGGGCTTCTGTCTGTAAAGATCATGGGGCCAACTGCTTAGGAGCATTGGCAAACTGTTCAGTGTGTCAAGACATTTTTACACTAAGCCATCATTTATTCACAATCTCCTCAAATTGTAAAGAATACACCGAAATTAACCTTTTTTTTTGTGGGAAACCTGTGTGGAGGCAGCAAAACATTCCAAATTTTTAACATTTCAGCCAAAGCCACTAATCAACAAAATGCCTGTTGCTACAGCTATTAACTTGTTGTAAGCAATGTAAGCAGCATGTAAGCACCACTCCCCTCCATTTTAAATTATTTTAATGAGTGTCTCAAACACATAAATATTTCCATCTCAACACTCTTAAAAATAATAATAATCATTCATTATCTTGCATTATGTATTATCTAATTATTTTATTTTGACACCTCCTCCTAGCGAAAGTAGATATTTACCATTGGCAAAGCAGGATTTGCAAAAACTACTATACCATCATGTTTTGGGGAGCATTTGGATGAAGACAACTCATTAACCCTTTAATGTCCTGGTCAACTGTTTGGTAGAGCACATTTTGAGTCACTGTTTCATATTGAATAATATGTGCCACCTGACTGAACCTGTTTAATATGACCCAGTGGCAGTACGTATATACTGAACATTAAGGGGTCAAGGATGGAGCCCTGGGAGACACCACAGGTCAAAGGGCCAACCAGGCAGAAGGCCTTAACCAGGGCCATTGAGAAAGTCCTATTGTGGCATATTCTAGCATGTGAAATTAAGGTGAGTTTTATGGGTTCAGGTTGATGTCATGATTGCATTAGTCACAAAAAACTAATATTTAATGTGTGATGTGATGTTACAAACTGATATGGATTCTACTCCACTGTATTTCCTGTTGTTTCTTTTAAATGTAAAACTAGATAAAAGCGCGAGAGAGATAGGGAGGGGAAGAGAGGGAGAAGGATGGAGTAAGAGCAGAGAAGCAAAGATAACAGGAATCTACTGAGAAACATCACTGCTGTAAAGAGAAGGAAAGTTGTCAAGACTGTAATTATTTTGTCCATTCATCGTAATGGAATCCACAATGGTTTCCCGTTCTTGAGCAGTGTACTGATAAACTGTTATCAACTTCCTCAACTTCCTCTGATATTTACTTATGTTTGTACAAGTTATCAGTGCAAAGAGGGACAGAGGAGAATGGAGAGTTTAAAAAAACGATATACACAGGGGGGCAGGAAGAACCAGTTAAGACAGTTCGTAGATAGTGAGGTCAATGTTGTTATACTGGTAGAACAGGGAATTTTAACAAAAAAAACCATTTCGTTCTGTAGGTCTGTTCTTACCATAACCCCTTAGGGATAAGAATATATCACAATGACTGTGTCTATTAAGGTTCACTTTGCTTGGTTGATATGGCAACAAAGTTGATAGGAATTTCCCTTTATGCAGCCCTTCCATGAACCAAAGATATACACACTCAGTCATAAATTTTCAAGAACAGATAAACGTTACATAGAAAATATAAGATTAGACAGTAAAAGTAAAAAAAAAAGAAAGAAGCATATTCAAATATCCCAAATAATTTACATAATATTATTTTAAAACTACAATGTTGATTGTACAACTACATTTATTTTAAGCGGCTTTTCGTCATATACATTTTGTTGCAACGTCCAACATTCCTAAAGTAGAATGTCCTGCATGTAAGACAAGGGGTGCATCACCAATTTTAATAGCCACTTCAAAAGAATGGGAAAGAAGGCCTCTAAATAACCAATCGTATTGTCACGTTATATAATGTAAACTTTAAACCACCCAGGCTTCACACACAGACACACACACCTTGTTTTCTGATGTTCTCGTCACTCATGAGGTTAGTAATGTTGCCACACACTGACTGAGAAGATGGGCATTTTCCCCAGTAGCGCTGTAAAATTGCAACATTGCCTTTTCACTTTCAACAATTTCTTTCGGTTGGGATACGATGAATCTCTTAATGGCCTTGTTTTTTTTTGGACCTGTCATGTCCAGCTGTCTGGGCATGCAGAATAAGGATATGGCTGCCTTGCAGTGCCGAACAGATTTTAGTAGGTAAAGGAAGAGTATGTCACACTTCTCCAGCCGTGAGAACTGCATTTTATTACTCATTTTTATGCGTTATTAGTTAATGAGGTGACCGGACCGGAAAGGGGGCTCGGGAAAAAGAAAGTGGGAAGAAAGGGAGAAATACAAAGAGGGTCGGGGGAACATGGAACAATATACTGGAACAAACATCTAAAAAAGTCAAAAATAGAGTAACTATATATACATAAATATGTTTACATATGCATACATGTAAATACATACATATACACACGCATACCCATATCAACATTGTATTCATAACTACTGTATATCACTTTTGGTAGCAGGCCCACTGAGGACAGGAGCCCAGGCTGCCCCAAGAGAGCAGACCGAGGCCAATTCAGGGGCCACAGAGGGAGCACCCACCACCAGGGCCCAACCTGCAAGGGCACAGGCGACAGCAGGCGCCAGGACCGGTCGGATGTTGACTACCCCCAATTACAAGTGGGCCCACGTCCCTGAGACCCACCCAGCCCCCCAACACAGAGCCCGCCATACTCCGGAAAGGACACCCCCAGATCAGAGCCCCAGAAAGAACGCAACTCTTTCGTGGAGACAACCCAGGAAATACCTACGCCCCTCCAGGGGCTTGTTAAATTTTTAAACTGTCTGTTCATGAAAAACAAATGAAGTTAACACTCCCTACGTCCTTAAACAATTGACTATAATTTTAGGTTTGCCATATTTAAGACTATGTTATAAACTGTACATCATTCCCAGTGGTTTTTGGAGAGGAAGGGAAGTAGTGTCAAAGTACTGCTTCAGGTATCTGTTCACAGTCTGTTTGTTTTGATATGGTAATCGGAGGTGATATGGTACAGAGATTTGGAAATAATAAATAGTCCCTGAAGCATTGAGCTGCTCACAAGAAAATTCTGCATTAAAGACATGCAAATGTTTTTCAGGGACACTTCAGTAATGACTCAATTGCAAGAGTTTAGTAAGAAACTTGAATGTCTGACGGTTTGCATCATTTCTAAGCATGTTTCCCGCAACAGCTAACAAATGTCAACAAGGGATTTAAAAATACATACTGTTAATACAAATTTTGTGTCACAAATTTTGAGAAAATCTAAGTAGGACTATATAGGAGCACTTGAGTGCTCCTATATAGTGAGATAGTGAGATAAGGATTTGGCAACAGTGCCATGGATGCGCAAACATGACCAGGATCACATAATTGGTATTGCTAGAGGAGGGTCGGACCAACAGTCAAGTCCCCAGTGTGACGACCAGTGTCACCCATAATGACACTGGCCATCTTGGCTTCACATGCCAAAACAATAACAAATCACCTGGGGCATAATGGAGCCTGATGATGTCATATTAAGGCTGTGTTGATGGGATGCCATCACGGGCCAGTGGGTTCTCTGTTTTTGGAGGACAACGATGTGACAGCTGTGTGGTGGTCAAAGATGAGCCCTACTGAAAACTTGTGGGGTCGGTTGAGAGGGCGAGTTCCACAGTTTGAACATTCTCAACAGACTCTGCAGAAATTCTGGGTAGCCCTGTTGCAAAGTTGGACACCATTCCAGATGATGAAATTAGTCACTTAGATAAGGTAATAGAGTTGATTTGCCTGATGGGGGAAATTCTACATTCATAAAACAAATGTGAATTGCCAAAATCGAAATTAAAATTCTTGCATAATGACCGAAAACAATTTTGTTTTTATAAATCTCTAAGTGTGATTAAGAGAATTAGAAAAGTGTAAATGGTGTTCCTCAAATTGGAGAAAAAAACAACAACTTGAAGCAAAGAAAACACTGAAGTATCCCTCTTACAAAATATTGTTATTAATAATTTTTATTTATCTAATCATATCTTTTAAATCTGTTATTGTTCTCAAGCTGGTGCTTTAGCATGTTTTGCATTGCTCCATTTTTTTTACCTTCGTTGGTTGACTTTGAAAAAGTTATATAAAGATTAATTAACAATAAAACGAAAAAACTGTTGTTTTTATAGGCTCGCAAGCTGAACCAAGTGAACGCCAACCTGAAACTAGCAATTGGTTTACTAGTTCAATCAATTAAATTGTTTTTTTTCCCCCTTAGGTAATATGATTAGATTTCGACTAATGTTTGTGCGTTAAAGGTCACGTGGTTAAATTTTGGATGAAAGAAGTTTGAACCTAATGACTCCTTGTACTTCAAAGGTCACGTGACTTAAAAATGTTATAAATAGGAGTACTGCCTTCACTCGCATCCGTGTGTCACAGACAAGAGTGAGGCGTGATATGGCGTCCACAAGCCGGTGCGTAGCAACTTTTGACTAAATAGAATTCGCTTCTCTCTTTTCGGCAGGCTTTTAGAATCACATTTTGTAAATGTCATAGATTTCGACACACGTAGAGTACTAGAGTATTAGTCGTCTAGTGATGTCCAAAAATATAATGGCCGTCTTTGTACCGATAAATATGCTACATAACAGCTAACATAGTTAGCCAGTTAGCTGGTTAGATGTTGCCAGAAGTAACTAGCAGGCTTAAAATCTTTATATGACATCCATTTACCTCACTACGCACGAATATCTGTTTTGTCATCGTTTAACACCGTTTAGCGTTTCATTAACGTTAACGTAACACCATGATGCGATTTGGGTACCTTAAACGTGGCTACAATGTATGCTAACAAGCTACCTTGTGTTCAGAGGGGAAGCACTGGACAAGCGGTGGTTTTAATATGAGTATTCGAATGTTTTCTTTGTCTTGTTTCAAAATTTACCGTTGCCACTTGTACTGTTTTTCAAATTCATACACGACGCAAATACACACTGGCTTTATACAGACACTGCTAGCTAGTAGGACTGTTTTAGTTCTTTTTGCCTCATATTTCAATCGTCTTTACCAATGGAAAATGGTTTCCTGATCTGTCTGTTTACATGTTTTTATGTGCCTCGTTTTCCGCTTAGCATTGTGTTAGCTTAATTATTTTGGCGTCATCAAGTTCAGCCAATATTCTGTTTATTATAAGATTTAGATCGTGATTCAAACATGTTTATTGTTGTTGATAGACTACCTGAAACTGATAAATGGGTGTTCTCAGAAATCGGTCATCGACCATTAACTTGTAATTGATAGAACGACTGTGAGCAAATAATTGGTTTTATACATTATCGCTTACTAAATCGAGAAATTAAATTTCTTTAGCTTTTTTTGATTATTCGTTTTATATCTAATCTTTTATTCGGGCGTTATTATTGACAAGTTTTTTCAGGCATGAAATTTATGCCCTGAAATATGATACGGAGGAATATTCGGTCCATTTCACACACTAAACCAGATGAGTCATTGCTGTTGAAAATTTTGAACGGGGAAATTTTTTCACTCATATAAATTTTTAACTTAATTTTCCTTTATATCAGGATTCTCGTGTTGACAGTGCACAAGCCAGCTTTTGACAGTGGCTTTCAGGTTGTTTATTGATCAGTGTATTGATTAGTCATCACAAAGAACTCACTGCATGGTGAAAGAATATTGACATGATTGTTCTCAACAACCAAAGGGTGAAAGTTATATGCAAGTGTTGAATTCACATGGACTATGAAACAATATAAGTTTAAATTCTACCAGGGTGTTAAATGTGCAAATTCGTTAATTTCTTGCTAGCAGTTTCTTGATATAATCTTGATTTCCTTATGAAGCTGTTGATTTAGTTTTGTGTTGTGGATATTCTCCATTGTTTTAATTTTCCTTCAGTTCTCATAGTATTCTGTACCTTTTGAGGTGTTTGATCCTCTACCTATTGTTCTGCTTATGTAGCGGAGATAGTCTGACCCTTCCCAGAGTTCAGTGTCCCAACCACCCAGATGCTTTGCTGGTGGAGGACTACAGAGCCGGGGACATGATTTGTCCTGAATGTGGCCTCGTAGTAGGTGAGTAAAACACACTGACTTTTAAGTTTTAATAGTAGAGTTTCGGTGTTAGAAGACATCCTCTTTTTCCATTTTGGTTTCCTGTTCCTTATCTCTTCTTATTTCAGTTGAAATCCATCATAGTCAAAAATTCTAATGAAGCATTAAAGACACATTTTTCATATCTCAAGTCTTTCTTGCCTTGTTCATTATCTATGAGGACCTTAACTGATCATATATATATTTTTTCTATACAGGCACCGTTTTTAGTGAGATTTTTTAACATCTGTTGCAGAGTCAAGAATAGTAAGCATAACTCAGAAGAAACATCAATATATATGCAGTTTTTGGCTAGAAGTGCAGAAAGCCACATAGGTAAGTCCAGTGGTGGACCCTGAGGTGCCCCGTCCTTATATGTTAGCTTCTTATTGGATGTCTGTTTTATCTGACATTGCCTTAAGGTCCAGATTTCCTTCCTCAATTCCTGTGCACAATGAATATAATGGTTCTCATCAATGACACAAATTTTAGAAACTACCATATAATTCTTTTTTTTTTTGTTTGGCTATAACCCATCAAAACTTTCTGTCAAATCTTTAGGACAAACAATATAGGATTTGGGACATTTTGGGACAACTGTCCTTTTTTCAGGACATGTATGCACCCTAGGTAAAAGGTACTAGTAAAGATAGCTACAGATGCTTTTATCAAAATTTTTTGTCTGTGCTCAACTTTTAATTAATAATAATAATAATACATTTCATTTAAAATGCACTTTACATTTGGATCAAATCTCAAAGTAGTAGATGTGGTAAAATTAATAATTTCATCTCACAGAAGCTGATGAATAAACGGCTATCTTTTATTTTTGCATTTTCATCCCTGACTCATGCAGTAGGTAATTTATCATACGGCATATATTTAAAGTGTATATCATACACTTTTGTATCATTGAACATTTGATGCAAAATTGTAAGACATCGCCGTAAGGGAACACAGGTTTCTTCTAAGGAGGCCCCTAGAGCACAGAGCAGGTCAGATGGGAGAGGAGATGTGGCAGCTGTTCTCTGATGTAAGCTTAAGGGCCCCCTGTTCCTGCTCCTATTGGTTCATCTGGCCTCCAAAGAGATGGATGTCACATTGCCTTTAGATATCAAACACAGATGCTTAGTAACAAATAAGCCTAACTGGATTAAAATACCAGAAATATAATCGTTGTCTCTGCTGCACGGTTCCAAGGACAGTTAGGAATAACTGAATTTAAATTAATGGAGAGACAATATGACCTAATTTTTTTTTTTTCAAATTATCCAACTGATCATTTGCTTGTTTGTGTTTTATATTTACACTTTCAAACATATGATGAAGAAAACGGACATAAAAAGGAAAGAAGAGATGACTGATGTAAATGATGGCGTGACAAACGGTATAGGAGTAAAAGCAATAAGCTGGTGGATGAAGACTGTATGTACAGTATTTGAGACATGGAGGCATCAGGGAATTATGCTGAATATGACTCCATCTAATGGCTTATTATTCCAAAGGGATGCAGAGCCAGACTTTTCACACAGGGTTGTTGTCAACAAAAGACTGCAAAGCTTATATCAAGATGCCATCTATTAATCCAGTTTAAAGTTATTGTTGGTCTGTATTGGGATGGGCAAGGAAAGTAGGTAAATTGAGCTTGAATGGGTTTGACTTTTATTGTTAGTGCGTGTCCTAGAATGCTATCAATTCAAGGATTAAAAATGGGGAAAGAGGAATCTGTTTAATGTTGGTGCTCCTCTGAATAAAAGAGGTTGGATCCAGGAATACAATTCTAAAAAACTACTTAATTTCTTCTGATCAGGGGTAGTGCTTGGGCCAGGCATGGTAATCAGATGGGGAACTTCAACCTCGGGGGAAGCCTAGGTGCCCTCCTATTTTCCTATAATAAATTTCTCAAGTGTTTGCTCCTCAGGTGACCGTGTGATTGATGTGGGCTCAGAGTGGAGGACATTTTCCAATGAGAAAGCCCTGAAAGATCCATCGAGAGTGGGAGACGCACAGAACCCACTGCTCAATGGAGGCGACCTTACCACAATGATTAGCAAGGTTTGGGACGGTTGTTTCACTGGCCACTGTTCAATATGATCCTCGTGTCAAAAACTTCAATTCATCTGTTTAACATGATATGGTGTTCATAGATGGGTAACGTCACGCTCAAATACACTTATTTAGGATGTTAAAATATTGGATTTTGCTTCATTAAAATTGTATATCTGCATTGATTTGGGTTTAGACAATGTTTTTTCTCCATCTTGTAAACTTCTACTAGTGTAATAATAATAAACTACACCCTCAATTTATTATAGCTTTGTTATAATGCAACAATACTGAATTTTACTGATTTACATCTACTATATCCACTCCAGGGAACCGGAGCAGCTAGTTTTGATGAATTCGGAAACTCCAAGTACCAAAACCGGCGGACCATGAGCAGCTCTGACCGGGCCATGCTCAATGCCTTCAAAGAAATCAGCACCATGGCAGATCGCATCAATCTGCCAAGGAACATCATAGTATGTTAAAAAAGAAAAGTGTCTTAAGAAATATCATGCTAATGTTAGCAGGTGTGGCCAACCAATCACATTAAAAGAGCCACATAAATGCTGTACCTTGTTATACCATTCTGAACACCAGTGCAGGCAAACCCACTTTGTTTATGTTGCACTTTTCATACAATATGCATCCCAAAGTGCACAAACTAAATAAGCACAGACTTCTCTCTGTGTTTTTACATGGATAGATGTTTTAAAAATGTTCTCCGTATCAGGTTAAAAAAATAAACCTTACAAAAATGATCATGTAGCTTCCTGATATTTGGAGATTGATGTTGCCTTCTGCTTAAAGGGTATTTGGGAAACAGTCCAACGTCCAACAGGCTTTGTAAGGGCGCTGCAGAGAACTTTTGATGGGACACGGCCATGAGGAAACATACAATTGATACTTTAACTTTGGTGGCACCTTTAATGTGTTAAGTGCTGTTTTTGCTCCGCAGGACCGAACAAACAACTTATTTAAGCAAGTTTATGAACAGAAGAGTCTGAAGGGGCGAGCCAATGATGCCATCGCCTCAGCCTGCCTCTACATCGCATGCAGACAAGAAGGTGTACCAAGAACTTTTAAAGGTCAGAATGAACCTTTATTCTTGTTTGAGCTCTGCCCAAATTATTTAAGTTATGAATGCTTGTAGGGAGGGAGTGATGGCACAAAATCAGAGCAGACTGTGGTACTTTAGAAGCACTGATCATGAGGCTGAAAGTGTTTTTGATCCCTGATAAAAACAGGAATTGTTCTTTATTTTTTTAATAAATAAGGAAGCGAAAAACGGTTCCTGTTGACCTTTTTGTTTCTCACATTGGGTAAAATTATTTTGAATATCCTTTGATGCTAAACATGATTTAACCAGTGGTGTTTAATTTGCCACCATTCATTAAAGGTAATAACTTTTCCATCTCGGTTTAAAAGAATAAAACACCTCTAACCTGATCTTTGGTTATATTAAGATAAGTATTATCTGAAAAATTGCAAAAACTTAAATAATGGAAAAGATGGAAAGATATTGGAAGTAAAAGATACTAGACGATACATCTTCTCTCCTGAGTGTGCCGAAGAGATTCAAAAGGGGGAATATTTTATAAAGTCACATGTTTATTTGACCTTTGACACCTTCTTTCCCCCACAGAAATCTGTGCCGTCTCTCGTATCTCAAAGAAGGAGATTGGCAGGTGCTTCAAGCTGATCCTGAAGGCACTGGAGACCAGCGTGGACCTCATCACCACTGGAGATTTCATGTCCCGCTTCTGCGCAAACCTGGCCTTGCCGAAACAGGTGCAGATGGCGGCCACTTTCATCGCAAGGAAAGCTGTGGAGCTGGACCTGGTGCCGGGCAGGAGCCCTATCTCAGTGGCTGCAGCAGCCATCTACATGGCTTCCCAAGCCTCTGCAAAGAAGAAGACGCAGAAAGGTGAGTGAATGCTGACAGACCTAAGGGGGATGTTCTTCTCTCTGCTATGAACTATACATATTCCTGTATTCATGGACACGTATGTGAGTCATACTCACGTTCCCAGACTCACGCCACACTAAACATGAATATTCTAGTGAGACCTGAACTAGTCTGACTTAGTTCAGATCAAACTAGGTTTGGACCTAGTCTGAGCTGAACTTATCTAACTAAACTACTCAAATCTTATCATTATCCAAAATGCACTCAACTCTCAAACAAAGATGGTTGCATGGCTTTAACACCTGTTAATGAAAACCAACTGGATTTGCTCTTTACGCGATACTTCATTGTCATATTGTTTTCTTCAATTTCACAACACACCTTGATGATTCTGAAACATTAGAGGTCTAGTAGTTGGTCAGACATTTGGCGTGAATTGCAGGACAGTTATTCCTAGATTGATTATAATTCAGGCGTGTCTCAGATAATCAGGAACCTGGTGTACTCATGAATGCCATGAATGACATTTAGGAATGTTGGCTGCTTTTAAAGACTAATTTGCTTTTTCTGGTTTTCACTTCACTTTCATGGATTGTAATGGGATCATGGTGTGTATGTATATTGATCTGCAGAGTAATGACAATTTAAAACCAGTGACGATGTAGTGCATCACATGGTACACTTCATATCATAGGATATTAATTAACTCAAAGTGTGAATCCATGGAAAAGTAATAGCAGTTGGTTGAAGATGAATTTAGGAGGGTTGAAACTGTTATTGGCTATATTTGATTAGGATTATTGTAACAAGAGCAGTAAACATGATCTTATACTCACAATGGAAGTGTAACTTGTTGATTAGACAGATGTGGCGATGTCATCCTGCATCATCAGATCGGGATCCTGTGGTGAAGTCGATACAAGATCTTGGCTTTGAATAAGCTAACGAATAAACAAATTAATTTATAGTGCTTTTAATTTGTTAGCTGCATGTTATTAATTACTTGGATACAGATGGGAACAAAATGAGGCATCCTTTGGTCGTGATTAAGGGCTTTTAACTTCATCACATTCATGAACATGAAATTGCAAAGTAAACAGATGGAAGCAGAGTTGTTTGAACAGCTTTACCAATTAAATAGGGAGAAAGACCTGCCATGACTCGCATGTATTACAGCAGGATTCTAAATTTATTTACAGAAATATATACATTATTGTTTGTATCAATTTAAATCATCCAATGGATTCATTAGTTTGGCAACTGAAATCATGCCAGTCACTGTCTGGAAATGAAGGTTTAAGATTTGAAAATGATATGTGCTGCGTCCACAGAAATCGGGGATATCGCTGGCGTTGCAGACGTTACCATCAGACAGTCGTACCGTCTCATCTACCCAAGAGCTGCAGAACTCTTCCCTCCAGACTTCAAATTTGACACACCTGTCGACAAGCTGCCGCAACTGTGAAGAAGCTGTCTTTGCTGCTGTATTTAAAGGATTGTATTCTTTTTCTATTTTAAACCTTTTTTCGTTGGATTTGGGAGATTCTCTCTCTGCCCTAAGAAGACTTCAAACCTTTGTCAAGGTGGTCACAGGATTAGAACAGACACATTCCAGCTCTACAGACTGTACCTACATTATTTCATTTGAGTGTATATAATACTGTACCAGGAGTGTATGTCCAAGTGGCATGTGACTAATGCTTGAAATTTCACGCTGGTTTCATATTGTATACATACAAATTTTCTTTTGTAGAAAAATGAACAGGTTATATTTTGTTTGTTTGAATTGTTTCAAGTAATTTAAAAAAAATTAAAAAGATCTTCATTGAATCATGTTAATGAATTCATGGTTTAAAAACATTTGTTTACAAGAATCTTAGCTATAATGCATTCTAAAGATTAATCAAACGTCATCTGAAGATGACTTATTTCCCCAGTATGAAATTCCCTCCATTCCTTTGGTGAGTCTAGTTCAACAGGTGGTAACAGCTGTTAATAATAATAATACATTTAATTTATAATGCACTTTACATTTGGATCAAATCTAAAAGCATTGTTATAATATGGCTGTACTACTAATCACTATTTGTGTTAAGAATGAGGTTAACCAGATCAGCTCTGGTAAACTGAAACCGTTTCCATAGAAACCACACAGATAAAATTGATATGAAAACCAAAATGCACATCAACTCATGCTAATAATGTGCATTTTTGGTACTACACATCAAAAAAACCAAATGATTGATGACATTGAAATTCCTCCCATCATTCTGAGGGGATAAAGCAGAATGTGCAGCTGTCAGGTGCAAATAAGACTACAACCACTATTACAAATGTTTAATTTGTGCATTTATGATGGGCAACAAACAACTGCAGAAACCTTTTCTCTTTTTTTACACCGGGTTGAACCGCAACAGTTGTGAGTATTGGTGTACCATCCATAAAGTCTTTGCCTGTTCTGACAACATGCACAAGCCATGAATAAAAAAAACTGTACAATCTATTTCCATCATTAAGAAATGTAGATAATTAAAAACTATTGATAAAATTAGTGCTTTCAGATTAATTGTGTACATACAGTATGTATACCATACCCCGCCCTCCCCTGTAGTGATTCATAGCAGAAATCCAACATCGGAGTCAATTCATACGTGAAATCAGCGAGTCCCAGTGAATCGTCTGATCACAGAGCTGAGTGGGATGCTTCCAAATGGCATAATTGAGTTGGGTCTGTTAAACAACCGCCTGGCGCAGGAGCTGACTCAGCATAACACGTCACGTGTCAAGTCATCGATCCCATTTCTTTTAGAAGGCGAAGAGTCGCCTGCTGCTTCAACGGGCAGGAGGATTTTGGTTTCGGTAGCTGTAACTGAGACTTTAGTGTTTTCACTTTGAGGTAATGAGGAAAAAAATGCAGTCAGGTCCTTCAACCAACCGTCAACTGAGTAATTTTAAAAACAGCAAATTTAGATATTGCTGAACTCGATTCAGAAATATATTTAAAAAGTGGCACGTCCATCTTCAGATCTGAGCTCAGCTGAACCTATAGGGCCACAAGAGGGCACCAGACTGAAAAACAATTGTTACTAGAATTTCTTCTGGTCAGAAGGCAATTTTCATTGTCAACCAATTTCCAAATAAAACTAAGTCATTGTTATTGATTTAACAGCCTGAGCAGCGGTTACACTGTGTGGAATGCTGTTGTATACCAAAGAGTGTTATCGTGTGAAGATAATGAAGTTTCAGTGGGTCAAAATGAGGCAGAAAAAAAGAGTTTGGAACAAACATCGGGCTCCTAAATGAGAAGAAATGAAGACTCTTACGTGGATTTCAAGTCAGGAAGCAGCAGTAGTAGTCAAGATGTTTGTTGTAGCTGACTGTGCAGCGATGAATGCTTTAAGCACTTCAATTTCATGGTGGCGTAAATGTCATACATTACAGTGAGATAAATGTCTTAAAACTACGGAGAGGGCTTTGCATTTAAAGAAAAACAATAAAATACATGACTGAATATAATCTGTACAGATGCTGAAAAATAAAACGTGAAGACAGTGACGCTGAATAGCATGACTTTGATGTCGCCGTCTTCTCGGAGTTCATATGAAAAACATTCTCAGTGGTCAGACAACGGACACAACGACAACATGTGCAGGAGGATGAGGCGTCCCTCCTCCTTCACTCTCCAAGAGTCTCATTTGTTTTCTTTTTCTTTAAAAAAACAAAACAGTTCTTCATGTAGGTTATAAAAATAAGTGGGGGTCTGCGGAGGCTTCTGGAATTTCTTCTCAATGGCACAGTTTGTGTCTGGATGCTCAGGGAGCCATGTTTGCTGCTACTCCATAACATTATGGCCAGGGAGGAGGAAGGGTTTAAAATGATGTGAGCTACAGCCGGCTTGGTTGGAGGTTGGTTCACAGTGTGTGTGTGTGTGTGTGAGTATGTCTGTGTGTGTGATTGTGTACATGGGGGTCAGGTGAAGCTAACACCAGTCAGCAATGTAATCAAAGTCAGAGAACATGTTCTGCTCGTCGGAGTTCAGCGCTCTGGGTTCCCTGGGCGGGGTTAAGATGGGAGCCTCTGAGGTAAATTCATCATCAAAATTGCTGACGTCGTTGGCGCCCTGAATGGTCGGCACGAATGGAGGCTTCACTTTCTTGGCCAACAGTCCGTTCCAATCCATGTTCTACCGTCAGATAGACAAGAGGGTCACATTAGTGCAAAGGTAAGTTTGAAATGTTTGGAAAGTGTGCTCATTTATTTTCTTGCTGTGTTACATGTGGACATTAATACTCAAATACACAGAACGACAGAATCTGCTTAGTTTAGCATGAAGACAAGAAAGAGACACAACATGTTCCCTCTATCACCCCCTGACGATAAACTACACTATTAAATATTAGATCTTTAAACAATCATCTGAAGATGACAGATCTCTCTGACAAGCCCACACAAAGATTCATCAGTATGGAGAAGACCCTCAGAATCACCTCAAAGATCGTATTTCCATGGAAGACTCAATACTAATGTTTAAAAAAGATAAATAAATTCAAATGTTAAAAAGGCACAAAAACTTATTTAGGTTAATTTATGATTAAGTTTGGTGAAGCTACAATGAACAATGAGGACGATGCTACCTTCAGAATCACCTTTAAAACATGTTTCCGTGGAAACCATAGCATTGTTTTGTTTTAATTCAAAATATCAAGAACTTATAATGATTAATTGATGAGTGTATAATTTGGTGAAGCTAGTGCCTATAGTTTTCCACTTATGCACCAATGACTAAGTTCTGTTTCATGTCTGGGGGATAAAAAGTAAGAAACCAAAGTGCAAGTTGTTTTTACGTTTCTTACCCTGAAGAAGAGTTGTTTCTTAACCTCCTCTGCGTCCCTTTCTCCTGCTCCCAGTCTTCGTTCTGGACTTCTCCTCAAAAGCTGCGCACAGGAAGGAGAATAAAACACATGACTGAAATGGATCGGCACGCACACACCGTTCATTCACTGGATACAAACACAATTTTGAAGATAAATGATTTAAGAAGACAGATGCCTTGAGTCTGTCCGTCTACACACCCTCCTCATGATGGAAATGGCTTCGGTTGAGAGGAACCGCGGGTAGCGGACTTCATCATTGACAATGCTGTCAAACACCTCCTCCTCATCGTCACCAGGGAACGGCGACTGGAAAGATACATGCCAAAATAAGAAGCGACAACAAACACTGAGGGACAATATCTGAATGCTTGTAGTGGTTATGTAAAGAAACAAAATCAATGTCATCTTTATTTTAATAATTACTCACAATGTTTAGCAAACACACTCACCTCTCCTACAAGCATCTCAAAGATGAGGACGCCGAGCCCCCACCAGTCCACAGCACGAGTGTACGATGTTTCAGTTAAAACCTCAGGAGCTAAAAACTCTGGGGTGCCACAGAATGTGCTCGTACGGTCCCTGAAACCCATTCCTGAGATAGACACAGAGACCATTTAATAAAGGTCCAACATTACTTTAGGGATATGTAAAGAATAGTCAGGGTGTTATATTCATGGATATTTTGATGTCAGACTTATATTTTTGCTATCTTCTTGTTAAATCTGGGCTTTCAATCTTACCTTCTTTGCAAAGCCCAAAATCAGCAATTTTTACATATCCCTCTGTATCTAGGAGCAGGTTATCCAGTTTCAAATCTCTGCAAATAAAACAAGAATATACACCAATAGAACAATTTCTGGCATCTTTGTGGTAATAACAAGATTAATGCTGAATAAAAAATGATTCTCACCTGTACACAATCTTATGGTCATGTAAAAACTGCAATCCCAATACGACACAGGCTGCGTAAAATCTGCAAAGACACCGAATATATTAGCTAAAGAAATCCAGCTGATGAGCTCAAACATACTCGTATGGAGAAATAAGAGTAGCGATGGAATGTTTTAATAAGGAAAACCCTTTTCCTGCCAAAAACAGAAAATAAATAAACACGTGAACCTGCAAAGTGAATTCACAGAAAATATGTGTATATAGTCAGGCGCAGACATTAATTATCAATTAAAGTGAAATCAAAGTTTAAACTCACATGGCCCTGGGCTCAGAGAAAACATCAGCATGGATGTGCATCATCAGGTCGCCTCCTGCCGCGTACTCCATGACAAAACACACGTGCTCCTGCGTCTGGAAACACGCAAACAGGTTGACCAGGAATGGGTGGCGGACGCTGTTGACAGTTTCGAAAATCCTCTTCTCACACATCAGACTGCCAGAATGGAAGAGGAGAGAACCGTGTGAGTCATGGATAATTCAGTTACGGAAAGTCACATTGACAGCCAACTCCTCCTCTAACATAAGAACGTGTTTACCTGTCCACCTCATCACGAGCAACAATGTCTCCTTTCTTCAGAGCTTTGATAGCGAACATCTCACCTGTACTTTTATATTCTGCCAACAACACCTGAGGGGAGGAAACAGGAAAGAGAAACTTCAGAGAAAAGCCTTTTGTTAACAGAGAATGTTTAATGTATAGCATATATTTATATATACACATATTTATAACATGATAATAATGTATCATACATTTTATATATATTACATGTAATAATATACATACAAATAAAGTATGTGTGATCTATAAGTAATAATAGTGCTGCTATGAAGACTCTTCTCTACGCCATCTTTGTTTATTTGCACTAAACAAACCATAATGGGTCAAAGACGAGGCATAACAACTATGTCCCATGACCACCCATTAAACATATAAAGATAAATCTGTATAAATACAATATTAAATCATTAAATTCTTACTCTTCTTTTGACCCAGACATATTTAATTTGCAAACTATTAAATAAAGGGAGTTATTGAGCTCTGAAGTGTTAAATTGTCATTCAGTGTGACTGTCCTGATTAAAAATTGTAACGACAAATGTGTTTTTTTAATGTAAAAATTCATCCTAAAACTATAAATTAAGTTAAGGGATTAAGTATATTTCAACCATCAGCTTTCTTCTGTCAGACTTGCGCTTACAATATTTTCATATCAAAAACAAAACTCGATCAGTAACCTTTTTTTTTTTATACTCCAGGTTGCTGTTCCTGAACTTTATTCATTTCAATGTCATATCATTAAAGTTTGGTTTTGGAGTGTTGGTCACATAAAACAAGTAATTTTAACACCTCCATCTCAGCCTTTTTTACTGCTTTCATTATAATTATCCTCTATGTTGGACGATTAAATGAAAAATACCTTTCCAAAGTGACCACGTCCAAGAACTGCCACACATTTGAAGTCTTGGAGACTGAAGTGGAATTGCTCTTCTTCTCTGGAAAAGGATCAGTGTTAACATCCATAGTGAATTAATAGAAATGAGTTTTGTATCATTTTGACTCACTTGCAAAGTACAAGGATTCAAAGCCAGGGGTCAGTGTTCAACCCCTTGTCATGATAACAGCTGCAGGAAATGCACATGTCTCTCCTACCTTATCTCTGAGTCTTTCTGGATAGCTGTGAGCTCCAGGTCTGGATGCTGGATCTCCTGCTCCACCTGTCTTTCCAGATCCGGCAGCACAGCCATGCTGGTTCTCTTGTTCAAGAAGTCAAATGAGGCAAGCGCGTCCTTGAGAGACGGAAGACGTAAGAGCAGGACAGAAAATGAAATTAAAAGTTTTTCACACTATTTGTTACTTGAAAAGTTGAGTTACAACTGCTGTGTGTCAGTGTATAGGATTATGTGCTTCTTTGGCAATGTATTGGCATGAAGTAAAGACTTTTGGACTAGTGTTAGTGTGTTTATGTAAACAGGATTACTCAAAAAGCTATGAAGGAGTTTTGATTTAATTATAATGAGAGGCTGAGAATGACCCAAGGGACAATTCATTTGATTTTGCTCGTGATCCTGATCATCATCTGCATGTTTTGCTAAAGCTTCTTTATCCCATTATTGCTTCAAACTTCATAGACAATACCTAAAACATTCAGTCAAAGATTACAGGATAATAACCCCATTAAGTCTGCCACCCGTCAAAGTGTAATCTGGATCCAGGTAATATTTCACATCTGTTGATCAGGGAGGCTTAGATTGTTAGGAATCATCAAAAGTTCCCTACCATGAGACAATACATTGCAACTAACATCTAATTGTAAGCGCAACTATGTTGAGGCGATAAATTTGACATTTTTCCAAAAGTTACTGAGCTAATGATACCAATGTCATTAGTAATTCTAGGGGAAGGTTTTCATGGTCAAGTAGTCATATTGTGAGGGTCAAACTACAGCTGGGTTTACATGGACACTTTTATCCTTCCAGAATGAAATCATTCCGAAAGAATATTCCTGTTTGACTCTTTACATGAGCATTGACTCCAATACTAGTGCGTTATCCTGAAAACCCAGATCCATGTCACGGACAGAGGTCTTTGATTCATTCCTTCTCCGTAACCACTTGTCCCGTTCAAGGTTTCAGGGGCTGGAGCCTATCCCAGCAGTTTATTTACTTAATTCATCCTCAATAGAAAATGAAATCGATGGGTTTGATTCACTTAGTTGGTGGGATTTATGCATAAGCACAAATTGCCGATTTTAAAATAAGCTTCTTTAAAGATTTCCCGCGCTTTTTAATTGGTTCACAGCGACGGTCTATCACGACTACTGACAGTTTATTTGCTTTGCTGTGAATTAAATAATCAAATGCCGGCCTCGTGCACATGAGTAGCGCCGCCAGGCACGGGTCCACCAGGGATAATTCCAAAACACAGTTTACATGCAGTGTTTGTCATTCCGAACTTCTTTCCTAAAGGACTTTGACTACCCCCTTGCAAAAATAATGAAATCTCATTCGGAAAGGGGTGTTTATATTTAGCATTTTCTTTCTGATTTGGCGTCTTTCCCGAATCTCTTCGGAATTAGGCTGTCCATGTAAGCCCCCCTATGATGGGACTATTGTTTTAGGTACAATTATATTAAGGAGAAACGGAAGTGCCATGATGGAGGTTTAACCTCTGTGAATGCTGTGCAGTTATTAAAATATTGGAACTGACTTTACTTGGGGACTGATGATAACCTTTTCACTCCTATTTTAAGCGTTTATATTATCTGCCGAACTCTCTACACAAGTCTTTATCAGTGGGCTGGACGCTGTCCGATGCCAAGAAGAATAGAAATCCTATTTCTTGTGTATTAAACAGAAAGTAAGGCGGCCATTTGAATTTATTCCATCTATGATTACATGAGCTCATTGCTGGCCTATAAACAACACCAGGACTTCCAGAACATCATACCTGTACTTCATCCTTGTTGGGGATCTTGTTCTGCACCAGTGGTTCTTGGATGTTGTCGGGTGCTGGGTAGTGTTTGGGTCCTGGGGTGGGCTCTTTGTCAAAGTCCAGCTTGGTCACCAGAGGGTCACTGGGTTTGGGGAGAGGCATAAAACTGTTCAGAAAATTGTCCTATTCATATGTTTTAAGCACAAATAATTATAAATCCTGAGTAAATTTTTGTGTAAGCATGTTTGACGGAGTACCTGCTGGGTGTGGGAGAACCCGGTACGCTGCTGTGCCCAGTCTCAGCCGCCTGTGGGCTGAAGGAGTTGGTGCTGACGGTTGGAATGGCTCTTCTAATTAGGCGGCCCCAAGTGGCAATGTTAATGTTCATCTGAGGAGCTCGCAGGAAAGTTTTACCTGATTACAAAGAGGAAGAACAGACAGACGACAAAGAGAAACAACAGGAAAAAACATGGACAATGTTGAGATCATTTAAAAAGATGTCCTTTTCTTCAGCCACGAAGCAGCTCATTGTTAAACTTTAGAAAAATGAGCCTGAATATTAAAATTATTATAATATATCTGGGAAAAGTATGAGTTTATGTTGACTCACCTTGCTGCTTGGAGAAAATCTTCTTTTGTCTTTGTAGCTTCGGTCTTCTCTCAATGACAGGATTGAAAAATGTTACCTGGACAAGAAGAAAGAAAATTAGACAATGAGAATATTTGTTTGACTATCTTGTAAAGAAGTAAGTCAATGTGCAGAGGCACATTTCAATGCTTTTTTTTAAAATCTATGTCCTTTCAAATATAGCCAGTGTGTGTGAGTGAACCTCGGCAAACAGCATCCCCTGTGGCTCTAGGTATAGACACATCCCGTGACGCTGGTTATCCAGGAAGTCCTCCAGCCGCAGGAACTTGACAGCACAGAGCGAACGCCAGTCGCGCCAGTACACCGAAATCTCCAGCTCACGAGACTGTAGATCAGATCCAGACGCATACCCACAGAACAGATGTGAAACACAGCGACTGTTATCCAAACCCAGTCTGAGTCTACAGCACAGATGTAGGTCTAATGCAGAAATTTGTGTGTTACCCGGTCCAGCTCCAACGTAAACTTCTGGTCCCAGGCCTGGTTGCTGACAGGCCTCCAGCTTGTCTGGCCGACTACTGTGTTGTCCAACTTTAACACGGCGCCGATCTCATCTTAGGAAACATGCACACACAGTTGGTACTAGATACAAAGTCATTTTGTATCACAGCAGGCCCATTATGGTCCTGCTGTGGTTTATTGGTAGCTGTGGTGGGGTTCAGTTTATCTACAGTCAATTTTCATGGTCACATGAACTTACTGGAGAGCTCCTCGCTCTTTGTCATGTTCCGCGAGCTCACACTTCGGTTACGATTTGCTCGGCTGATGAAGGATGAGCGTGTCTCACTGGGGCTCCAGCCAGGCAGTGGTACAGACGCAGCTTTGGAACGACCCGGGACATTTTCCAGCAGGTCCTGACAGCCCATGAGCCTGACATCTAACGTGCCTGGGAGTAGGATGGTATACATTCATAGATCACATGATCTATCTTGGTTGTTGTTATTATTTTGCGAATCATAACCTAATTAACTGGAGCCTGCGTTCACATCCTCCAGCCATTCAATATGTGTCTGTGCTGCTGCTTTAAAACAAGAAAACATCAAGTTGCATAAATTTAATTTGAAATGCACCTGAAGCCTTTTCAGTCACTTTACTTTTTTTTGAGGTGCAGTTGCTACTGACTGCAGTAACAAATACGAGGAGTAACAAGTCTACTTTTACTGTTTTATTATGGCAGAAGAAAGGAACGGCTAAATCAGTCCAACCATTTAAAATATGGTTATAGTTTGAAAAATAAAGTTTCTGGCTGCTGTAGATGCCTGTGAATAAAACCTTTTCATTGGAAATGATTCCGTGGAACATTGTTGATAGAGATGGAGACATAAAAATGAATGACGCTGATATGTCTATTATTTTGAATTGTATCTGTAATTTGTCGATTTTCGATTCATTTGGCTTGTTGAGAATTCCATAAAATTAGTAAATAAAATGAGAATTCCCACACAAATTAAACATAGTCAATTGGAGCACCGTTTGACCCAAGATGTGGTTTTTAGTTTTTCCCGCTCTATCATTGAGTTTGCCTTAAACAGATCATCAATTCAATCAAAGGATTAAATCATTAACAACAAAGCAAAATGTGGTGAAGCAGATATATCAAAGAACAAATCATCCATCTCATGCATCCGGTTCCACCAGTTACCTGTGAGTGCGGCGGGCTTAGTGACGGTGCTATACTGGTTCTGTGTGGAAATGATGCTAGATCTGGGACTGAGGGCCGGCGAGGACAGCAGGGACAACTCTTCTACAATGCTGCTGCTGCGAGGGTGGTTTTTAGGCAACTCATTCAGGCGATGTTCCAAGGAATATCGTAGAAGGTCGAGCTTCTGACTGGACTCATTAAAACGAGCTTGGGCCTGAACAAAGAAGAAAAATTAGAGGTGGCAAAGGATGGAAAGAAAAAGAAAGATAATTACCTTACACGTTTTACATAAAGGACTAGTTTGTAGGAATTAGTGGCATTGAGGTGATAAGAGGCTCCAGATGAAAACCTTTTCTATGCAAAAGTGTAGGAGAATCTACGATAGTCAAAATTTGGAATAAAGATAATTAATCTTATGATTTCGTTTTGTATTGTGGACCATCAAATGTATAGCTGGCACAGAATCAGCCATAATGCACACAGCACTAATCTCAGACTTTAAGTTCCTGCTTGGTTTAAATAACTATTACTCCCTCCCACAAGTGCTAACACAACCATCTACCTCTGAATGTGCTCGTTTTTCTGTAACTTTTCCTGATCCCAGGAGTTTCATGACGTTCTTGGCACCTTCAGCCACAGCGGACTCTATCTTGGCGTGGTGACAAAGTTCTTCTACCCGCAGGTCCAGCGGGCTGATAATGGGTTTGTCTGGAGGATAAGGAGTGACATCATTATTTTAGCTTTTGTATAACAACAGGGTCAATCTCCTAAAAGGTTACACTGACAACCTGTAATCGACAGCTGAATTCAAACTAAGCCTCACCCATCACATCGTTGTTTTCGAAACTCAGTTCGTTGGCCTGGCTGGCTTTGAGGATCTGCATTCTGATGAACTCGATCTTGGTTTTGCTGTCCTGAAGCATCTGCTGGGCAGTTGCTAGCAACTTACGATCCTATGAACAAAAATACAGATGAAATGAACCCATCACTGAAACATTGCTATATTGTGCTTAGAATTTTTTTTTATTGTTTGAATGAAAAGTTTTCAATAATAAGATTATAAGACCAAGCTTGACTTTCATCTTTTGTTCAAGGGGATGGTGCTGTCAACGACAGCGAAAGCAGAAGATTCAAAGTGTGTCTGAAATGAGAATTTTTGATGTGACGCTGAGAAGTTACGTCTCTGTGGTGGTAAGCCAGTATTGCGCATGTGTGTGTATTTTTTTGTTTATGTGTGTTTGAAGGTGCAGTGTTAAGACAATGGCTCCATTTATAATATGATAGAATCAGTTGCAGGAAATGGAGGTGTAAAGATGTATTCAATAGTATATCAAACAGTGATGCTTCATTGCAGGTGTTCAAATACAGGCTGAAACCATGTCGACTGAGATATTCAGAACTTAAATTATTGATTATTTTTTATCAAGCAGGGATAAAAGGTGCGTAACATGACTTTTTGGACTTCATTTGCTTTTACATGCATGTCCTGGATCGTGAAAACTGCACATGGGCACTTTGCAATGTAAATGCTGAAACTGTAAATTGTGCAGTCACACAATGAAGCAACCAAACTCCACCCAGAATTCCTGTCAAGTTTAAATCCTGATCCTCGATGGCGCCACATGCAGGAAAAGACCTCTGTCCAGCAGGCATTTCCTGTCGCACTTCAGGCCAGGACTATTTCCAACTGGAAAGTGCGTGTGTCTGTATCTACGTCTGTCAGTCTGTCTGACCTTGGGGAGGTCGCTTACAAAAAACTGTGACCTCTTCTGGACAGACTGACGGTGGGGATAAGAGCAGTTTTGAGTCAGTCACTGCACTAGAGTGACACCCTGAGGCCTTGCGCCTACTTCTTGAATAATCACTGGAACATGAAATTCCAACAACTCTCATATCTCACAACTACTTCAAAATTACGAATGACATTAAGGAAAAGGAAAAGAGAGATTTGATAAAAGATTGATAACATATATAGGAAATGTCCAGAAATATTATCGTACAGCTTAAACATAGTATATGAAATACAATTAATTTTAGATTTTCAGATAAATGATAGTTTAGGCAACAAAATTAGCCAATTACACTCAGGACCTTTTGAAAATATTACTTACTATTAGTTATAACTAATAGTCAGAAGAAAAAAAACAATAACTAAGAAATGTCTAGAAATAACAGGTTGATAAAAGGATGGCGATTGTGAAGGGAAAATGTTTATTCTCTCAACCATCTATAGATAACTATTCAGAAATTAGTTAATATTGTTATTATATTTGAACCGGATTATTACATGGAAAGAAATTACTTGTTTCATTATTGGTAACATTTCCCTCTGTAATTTTCTTTTTTCTACTTAGAATCTCATTTAAAAAAGATAAACTCTTACTGTGATTATCTGCTGCTTATTGATAAATGCTGTAAGTACCAGACAGTATGTCTATCACATATAAATACAAATATTAGTATAGTAAGAAATGGATTACTCTGATTTGGGATTTTCTATTTTCAAGTGGCATTTCATTAACATAATCAGCAAAAAAAAGACACTGCTCTGGCCCGGGAGCTTGCCCCACACATAGATAAATCCTACGAGTGTGACCCACGATGCGACGCAAACCAGGCTCTGCTGATGCAGTAGACAATGTGTTGAGAAGTAGTCAATCTGTTGCATAAGGGTGGATTAGCTGTGGTTCCATGCTGTTGGTAATTATGCCAGAGACTGGAGATGGCGCTTTGGGTCACACAGACTACCCTGGATAGAGCAGACTGTGATTCCCCTGCCTATAGACATCTGATGACGCCATTTCTGTGTGCGTCATTCAGAAGGGCCGTGACTTCAGTTATGACTTCAGCACTTATTTCCCTCCTCTCATATGTATATCTAAAACGTGCACAATGATATGTCTGTCAAAGAGAAATAACTTTTTGTTGTGGTTACATTTGAATGATGAACAATTGACAAATTTTCTCAATTGGTAATGATCTTGTGTTTGGGACAGGAAATTACATTAACTGTGCTTCCCGCACATTAACATTTTCTTGACAATGACTTATTTGCTTAATGGATTTACACAAGGTTTCTATGTGTGTACAAACATAAACCAAAAGGCATTTGCAAATTAGACCGACTGATATGGACTGATATGCATTATTTGCTTCTCCCTTTCTGGGACAACCGCACAAGTCACCCAAAACATAAAATCTTTATGTAACATATCTTTTACTAAGGTAAGAACCTCATTTTATTACCCCTTCGTACATATTGGTCTTTCTGTGTATTTGTTCTAACTGAAGAAGCCTCTTGGATGAGAGGTGAAACGTCTTCAAGCCAAAACAAGTGGTGTATGTCCAGTTGCCTCGGATTCAACCCACATGAACTATTCCTATGGTCGTGCGTACTAGCTTGACCTTTATCAAACCCATGGAAAAAAAGAAAGTAATATTTTCTCAATAAAATCAGAGACATCTAAGATTTATGTACGGGACAATTTTTTGTGCAGATACTCTGTCTTTCTGAACAATTTACACATTTCAGTGGGCGAAACAAATAATATATTAACATGTATTGTAAATGTGTGGGGTTTGCTGACTGATTTGGTCATCTCTGGAACGAGCCAGGTTTGCTGTTAGCCAATATCCAGTCTTTATACAATGTTAAGCTAACCAGGTTTTGGCTGTAGCTTCATATTTACTGTGTTGACATTGTTATAATTTCTTTTTATTCAATTCGGTCCCAAATAAAATTCCAAATAATGTTTATTTAAAGGGGACTTTCAAACAGGGTTTCTGCAGTTTTCAATAATGTAAAAAACTTCTTAAGACCCTCATAAATGGAATTTAAGAGCCATTTCATGCCCATACCTAAACATTTATCAGATTACTGATAGAAACACTACACTACACCATCTAAAGAAAATGGCTTCAACTACTGTCACATACAAAGACCAAGATGAGCATGAGCAACTCTCAGGGCTCTAGCTGTTATTAGTTCTGGGGACAGACAAACACCTCCCAACTAAATTATAGTTTTTGTCCCTCTGAGCACACAAGGGTTGTACGAGCTAAGTGAACAAACAGCAGTGCAGTTTGACACACAGTATGTGTCACTACCTTCTCATGTTTCCTTCTCCCCTACTGTGATGCCTTCAGAGAAAACATATCATTCTACCTTCTTTCTTCCTTCAGACTGGAAGACAACACATTCACTTTGGTTCTCATGTGTTACTAAGAACAACATTGATCTTGAAGGACTCACTACACCCCCATGTCTAAAATTGTAGAAACCACCACTAGTGATTACGAGTCTGTAAATCCCTTACAGCCTGTCGTACATGGTACAAGTCCTGCACAGTGTCTCTGGATTTGTGGCATCGAGAGGAGATTCTCACTTTTTGGTGAATATCAAAAAAGCCAGCCATAAAATCGGTAAATAAAATACGAAATAAGACTTTTACCTAACAGTTAATCAATGGTTAATCAGGTAAATTCAAGTGGAAGGTCATATAGCTCGTGCAGAATTCTAGTTCAACAGAATCTGTGGGAAGACTATGGGAGGTGAATAGGAAGTGGCGAAAGTGGTTGATTCTCTTACCTCAATGTTATATTACCGCTTGATTCCTTCAGTTTATGATTAAGACAACACTGAAGGATAACTGTATTTAGAAAAATAGGTTGCCCTTCGACAATCAGATTCTCAGTGGAGTGCTAAACCCAAAATCTAGTGAGCTCATTCCAAGAATGTAAAAAAGGTCGCACATCTCAAGTTTCTAAGTTTGGGAGGACAAAACACCTAGACTTCTTTATTAGGCTCACATTAGAATGTACAAACGTTTACGTTTATGATATTCGAACTGAGGTTATCATTTAAGAATGTGACTCTTTAATAGGGGATAATGTCCTGCAATAGTGTGTTGTGAAGCTTGTATTTTGTGAAACCTGCACACTGAGCCTGCAAACCGCTGCAAACATCTGAGCCAAATAAAGAAATCAAATGTGAGTATTTTGTCCTCCCAAACTTAAAGACTTGAGATGTGCGACCTTTATAATTTTTTGGAATGAACACTGAAGGATACTTATCTAAATCTGCTTTTCCCCATTCTGCTAGATCACAAGTATGATAGGTATGAAGATAATTTGCAGAACAGAATTTTTCCCCGATCACTTTTCTTATTCTAATCATCACTGTATATTATCCTCAATGGTCCATAGAAACAAACGAGGTAAAAAACAACTTGGTTGGATTGGTCAAAACCAGCAGATGGATGTAATGACGAGGGGTCACAAATAGACATAGCTTTGTTCTAAAAGTAGGAGACATTGACTTAAAACCATCTTGCTCTGAGTTAAAATGGAAGGTGAACAAACAATTATGACAAAATTGTTGCCAGTAATACCTCACTTCAAAGGAAAACTCATCGTACACACAGCTATGGCAAAAATGTATTGTATTATACAAAATGGTTTTTAATACTACCAGTTCAGGGTTCAACTGTTGATTGTTGCTCCTCTAGTTGGCATTGCCGCTCAGTACAAAAGTAAGAAAGGCGATGAAGCATCGTTGTATGAAGTGGAGAAATTATTAGCACTTAAATTGACATCTGGACAGAATAAATGGGCCGCTGAGGAGGCAGTCTAGGGAGGGGGTGTGACATTTTTCACATGGCGTTTTGCGGGCCAAACAAACCGAGAGATTTTGAGTGTATTCACACAATGTTCTCTTGGTCCTCTTATTATTTTTTTCAGAAATTCATATTAAGTCCTGCTTCGCTTAGTTTTTTACAACATCTTTAACGTTGAAACAAAAGATTCAAGACTTGACATATATTCAATGTGTTCAAGTCACGGGTCACAACCTGGTTGGTAAGAGCTTTAGGTGTATAAATGACCTTCAGATTATTGTGTAATTGTCAACTTCCAAAAAAACGAACAATGCTGTGCTCTGGGCTAAATGTGCTCGTTGTAACTGTGTGTTTATTTTCACACAGAAAGAGCTAATCAAATATATTTAAAGGGCGGCTGTAGCTCAGTGGGTAGAGCGGCCGTCTCGGTAGTCGGTTCGAGTCCCTGAGCAAGACCCTGGAACCGTAGCTCCCCGGGCGCTTCAAAGGCCCACTGCCCACCTCAGGGATGGGTCAAATGTAGAGAAACTATTTCACTATGCTGATTGATCACTATGTGATCAATAAAGGATTTCTTCTAAAAGAGTTCAAGCCTGGAATTCCTCCATTGCAAACACAATCAAAGGTATGTAAAACATCACAAGAGATGTTGATATTGCTTTCCTATACATCACACCTCCTTTGCTTGGGGAAAGCCAACTATTTTAAAAAATACATAAATTTAACAACTAGGGCTTTTTGTTTTAATAAATGTAAATTAATAAAGGTTTTCTCAAGAGGGGCCTTGAATCATCAGGATTTAAAGTCTTCATATTCTTCAAATTTAGTAGTTAAACCAGCTTGAACCAAAATGTAAGATGAGCCCTCCCCTTCTCCTGCAGAGTCCTACCTTGGACGGCCCGTTGGAGTACATCAGAATCATGTTTTCGGCACCCTGTTTGACTTTGAGCTCGATGTCATTCTGTCTCTTTAGGGCAGCCAGGCGACTGCTGCTGGTGAACATTCTCATCTCACTGTTGGGGGTATCTGGGGTCAGAGGGCATTCTGGGTAAAGACAAAAAAGTAAACGTTACCACAGAGTTATCACTGTGTGTGTGTGCGTTTGGATATAGCAATTGATAAATGTAATCATTCAATTATTTTCCACAGATAAACATGACTTGTCTGTCCCTGTCCCAGTCACACTTGTCAATCAGTGGGAAACACTGCACCACCTGAAGGTTCTTCAGAAACAACCACAGAAAAGACAACTCAGTGGGTGCTATACTGGAGTTTGTGAAAAGCATATACTGACTGTAAATAGTAACTCGCATTCATGCACTATTTTTGGCTGCCAGACATTTAGAAGTAAGCTAAACAATCCTGCAGTACATTATAATAACTGATAACTGTGCTTACGAAAACAGATAGCAGCTTCAGTAGTCCTCACATATTGTGACCAATAATAATTTGACGTGGTTTGTTAACATAAGATTCCAACAGACACTAAAAAACTACTCAAATCAACAATGTTAACCTTTGGTCAACACTAGAACTGCAGATCATTAAATGGTGCCTGACTGAAACTGCAGCAGATGTGTGTGATGCTGTTAGATTTCTTTTTAACACAGCTTTCTAGACAATTTCTGGTTCGCTTGAATATGATTTAATGTGATGCATTGATACTTTCAGGGACTGAAAAGTATATAATGGCAAATACTGCTAATTCCAAATAATTGTATGTGTCATCTCCTTGGCTTTCTTCTGCAGTTGATTCAACTCTCAAAAAGCAGGATGAAACTCTGCGGCCATTTCTATTCTAAGTAATGTGATGAATCAAAGTAAAATAAACTAGAGTAACACTGCCTTTGTAAATGTGATGACAACGCCTCGAGACGTGAAAAACAATGTACATGGCACCCGTTTTTGATATTGCAATCAGACCACATATACACAGACAAGCACACACACAAAGACACAGACACACGGACACATACACACATAAAGTGAAAACGAGACTATGTGCCTTTTACCCCTCACCTGGACCAAAGTTCTGGGCCTTAAGCTCAAAGAGGCAATACGTTTTTTTTTCATGTCTAGACTTGAATGTGCAGTGAAAACCCCTCCCCGTACTGATCACTGCAGTGCTGCAGCAAAGCACTGCACAAAACACACATACACACAAAAGTAAGGTGTGAGAAAACCTGCCTGACTTCTCTTGATTTGACTTGCAAGTTCAGTTACAGGGTTTATGTTGTCATTAAGGAACTTCCCACCGAAAGGTTCCAGAGTAGACTCAGAGAGATGAGCCACATCTGAAACATAAACCAGTTTGTAACTGAAATGGCACTCAATTGTGAGCATACCTCCGCCAAAGCCAAAAAAATCCCTTTAATTCAATCAAGCCTTATCCAAAGTCAGTGTCATAACCCCGTCACCATAATTAACAGGACACACTACCCCCTACGAAAACATGTAAATCTGGGATATCTGGATCTTTGTTTGGATTTTTACCAGATAACAACCACTCATAGATATGAGCCACCTAAATCTGTCTGTTTTCATCAAGATCCATGCATTATTCCATGCAAAATTAAAGGACATGTGAAGCCCTTTAAAATAGGGATGGAGAAAATCCAGGATTTTTCTTTTCATTCCACTCTGCAGGAACATTTTTTAAGGTCTATTCTGGCCCTGAGAACAATTCTCCAAAGCTTAATGGAAAGCAATTTTTGGATATCCTGATGACAAACAACCATGGGCTTTGGCGGAGATTACCTGAAAATATTAAACAATGGATTACTACGCATATGCCTTGAAGTATTTCTACTCAGTTCTCTTGTCTCTTTCAAGTCCTGTGGGAAAAAAAGGTTACATGACAAAAGTATTATGTATAAGATTGTAAAATCTGATTCCACCTAAAATGGCATCATAAAACATAAGAGCACTGAGAATAATCAGGAAGATGTTGCCAAACACAAAACAATAACCAGTGAGTGGTTCTGTGATTCATTCACTTTGAATGTTTCTGTGTTTGACTTTGAGCACCTGCGAGATTCGGCCAAAAGGGAAGGGGATTCATCCATAATCTGAGCTATAAGGAGCCATAATACTCCTGTCAGACGCGACAGACATAGCGAAAGAGGCGGGGCTGAATGGGAAATCAGAGTAGGTTCAGACTCTCAGCTTAGCCAGATCGGTACAAGCGCCTGCAGAGCAAGGTGAGAATTCTATATGGGCTTGGGGCAAAACTGACTTGAGTGTTCGTAGAATCCAAATTGCTTCATAAGAGTGACAGTGATTACTTTAAAATTGTGTTAGTTAATCCCATCAGGAAGTTGTGAGAATGACAAGGACAAATGCTCAAAAGTACAGCATGTGTCAACTAGTCTATATTTGGCACTTTCCTTTCTGTGTGGGGGTTGCAATCGGGTGTAAGTCACATTGAGAAACGAATCGATGGAATCCTCAGCACAGTCCAGCCCACACAAAGCTGGATGGCAAGAGACTGAGCAACTGAAGATCTGCAGAACGGATGTTAGGGATACAACCGATCCAGATAATATGTTCACCGCCTGATTGGAATTATAACACTATTTCTTTTATCTCTCATATATCTCTTTTCTAAATAAATATTCAAAGCTCTTCGAAAATGTTGTCTCTCTTTAGACATGAATACATTAAAAATAAAATAAACTGTTGAACTGAGAGTTGAAGTGCACAAACTTTTTTTTTGCTACCATCATCTGAAATTAGGTTCTTATTGAAGCAATTATTTCTTGACTTCTTTAAGGTAAATTTTATAATAGCGAACAAATGCCGCAATAACCCAACTATAACGTGTTACGACCAGGAATGGGGGAAGTAACATAACCGCAATCAAAACTGGACATCTATTAGGGGTGTAGCGATTCATCGATCTGGAACAATGTATTGGTTTGTTGAACAAAGAAATCTCATCCCATCAAATCCATTGAAAGATAAAATATCTATATATATTGTTGTTTTAAAAATACGCCTTTATTTACACATTTTCACTTAAATTACTCCCGGAGCATGCCTGCAGTGTTTCCCTTACTCAGGCTCCCTTCCCTATGAGCACTCAGACCTGGGGACCAATGGGAAAAGCCAGAGGCTGCAGTTTAATTTTGTCCTTTCAATCTGTTTCCCTGAACGTTAGCGTTCACTTTTGCAGATAAACCGTTCTTCAAATGAGATAAAAGGCTTGCAGTTGCAATCTGAAAGTTTACTGCCTCACAACAATGTGGAAAATAATTAGCGCATGGGCCATTGGCTTAACGCTAAAATATAGTGGGGATTGCTCTATACATGCTAACGTAGTTAGCATTGATGGCGCCACTATAATCTAACAATAAACAAGTATGTGCAAATAAACTATTTCATTAAAAATACATTTTTCAGTTAAACTTTAGAAAGTATTTTTTAATGAGACGCTGAGTTATAACATAACACAAATAAGTCAATGCAAAAAAGATATTGTTCAGAAGACATTAATTATGATTGGCTGTTTACAGAGGCCCCTGAATCTAATCGTACTTTTATCGTAGCAGACTTTCTGATATCGGTAAATATCGTATCATTGTCCAAAGAATTGAGGACAAATCCTTGTTGGTTTTTGGGATATCCATAGCTGTGCCAGACAACTGATGAACAGGGATGTTTGTCTCACTTCTCTGTGCTGCGTGCACATGTACTGCTTGTTCACTGCTCTGGCAGGCAGTCAAGGAGCAAAAGAGGTGCAAATTAGAGTCCCAGAGACTAGTAACCACACCCAGAAGACCTTCTTTTTTTTATGTCCAAACCTGACCCCAGTCCGACACTGTTAAAACTAGGGGAAGAGTAGAGTTCTCTGCTGTCACCCAGTAGTTGTTGCCATGGTTACTGCTTGCCTGTTTACCCTGATTACTCATGTCAGGAGTGTATATGACCGTAAAATGGCCTTTTTTAGTCTCTATGCCGGTAATGCTGGTGTTTTAACAGATCAAACAAAAGCATTACACACTGTCATTAGCAATTATAAATGCACCCAAATTTCTCACCATTGACTAACTGCTTCGTTAGATTCTATGTCGACAACCAAATAAAAATCCCTCCGAACCAACAGTTTTCCTTCATATTTTTCAGGAGTTTTTAAATTTCCCCAAGACAAATTTTGATTGACGTTCCCCATGGTTTAAGCTTGGCTCCATTATGAGAATTTAGAGCTCTAGGTGTAACAAATAGCCTAAGCTGCATTCATGTACCCATTGCGATGTCACGTAAAAAAAACATCCTCTAACACTGAAAAATGACATAGGCAGGGACAGCAGATCTATTCGTTTTTAATCATTGTTCCAGTGGGTTTTCACTAAGATATCTTGAAAGCATCATGTCCAATTGGCAATCTTGAGCCTGACAGAACCCGACTTTGGATATCTCTGATGTGAATGAGCCTCGAACCTAAACATAATTTCTGAGTTTTGTCCATTCCTGCCTGGCCCGTTGGGTTTCGACGGGGTCCGTCAGGCTTAAGTCCGTTAGCTCTAGTGCACTTGCAAGATTGTCTATCTTTTTTAAAGAAATAAAGCTAGTTCTGTTCAGTGTATGATTGCAATCAAATTTTAGTCCATAAAACCAGTAACTCCTGCAACCCTCTTGGACATCACAGTAGGAGGAGTCTCAAGGGGTACCATCCCTACAAATGCCTACATAATAACATCAGGAGTGGGAGAGCATCTTGTATTGAAATGGCTCAATGAATGAGATCATATGTGACAGACGGACGTGACTGCTGATCATGTCACAAATCAGAGTTGCTGCTTCTGCTCCTGGACAGTTCGTGAGGGTGAATAGGTCCATTTCTGGCCTCATAGTGGGGGAGAATAACCAGAGACTCCTCAACTTTCTCCTTGAATAAACTCACATTCTGGCTACTCACACAGGCAGAGAAACTTCTTACTATAAATTCAAGGACCAAGTGCTATCTGTTACACACTCATGAGTTACATTTCAGCAACTCATGAGTGTGTACAAAAGCTGCCCAAATCCAATCTCCATCAGTTTGTGATGCCAATGAAGTTTTTCTGCCATCACATCATTTAAAAAAAGACATTCGTTTATCAGATAGAGAGTCACTAGGTCAGGTTAATTTTGTTCCCACTTAAGATAACCATTTACCAAGACAACCTCCCTTCCCTCCCCCATTGCACGCATACACACACACAAACCTCCTCATCTACTTCCTAATGTCAACTGAACTGGAGGATGTGACGGTAAAAGGAACACAAATGTCATTCCTTTCTGAATTCACCCGGACACTCACCACCAGCAAACACTGCATAAGGAAACAACTGTAACAAAACTACATTCTACGCTCTTTCCAAATTCAATTGTTGTCGTCGACTGACACACAGGAGCAGACCTTCAACAGCCTCGGAGGGAAACAATCGGCAGCTCATTGTAACTGTCAGAGGAATGTGGAATGCAACAATGTCAGCCTCTGGAGAATGAGTCACCTCCAAACACTGAATGTGCTCTGTGCGTCCATATAGGTGCTGTTCTGACAAAACACTGCTAAAATTATTTCCCCCCCCGGAATACCCAGCCTGTTATTGAGAGAATGTTAAAAAAAAATAATGACAATATTTGGAAAATAATTTGACATTATATTTATAAACCTATGCTTTGAACGACAAATCTCCTTGGTTGGCAATCAGATAGAAATTTCAAATAAATCGGTATTTAAACACTGATACTTATCAATAATATGCTGTGTGAGATGAAGGGTAGTTTGTTATATGTAGCTATACTCCAATCAGCCATACTAGCCTGATATTGTGTGGGTTGCAATTTTACTGCAAAAAAACAACTTCTGACCCATCATGGCACGGACTCCACAAGGATTCTGAAGGTGTGTTGTGGTATCTGGCACAAGATGTTAGCAGAAGATCTGTTAACTGTGAGGCGGGTACTCCACAGATCAGACTTGTTTGTCCAGCACATCCCACAGATGCTCCCCAAACAATTCCTCAACCGTTTTTGCAGTCTTGCCGGGAACATCATTCAGCTGAAAGAAGCCACTGAAATCGGGGAATACCTTTTCCATGAAATGGTGCACTTGGTCCACAACAATGTTTAGGTAGGCCTATGTTAATGTGCTAATGTCCACATTAATGGTAGGGCTAAAGTTTTCCAAGCAAAACTTTTATTGCCGACAACATCACCCTACATATTCCAAGTTGGACAGGGGTCAGCAAGGACACTCTGACCGGTATAAACTATGAAGACCCATATGCAGCAAGCTGCAATATACTGTGTTTTCTGACAACATTCTGTGGGAATCTGCATGAACCCTTTCAGCAATTTGTATTACAGCTCTTCTGTTGGCAAAGTGGGCTGGCCTTCTTTCCAAGTACGCATCAATGAGTATTGGGCGCTCATGACCCTTTTGTCTGTTCACCAGATGTCCTTGGTTCAACAGTTTTTGCAGGTTCTTATCACTTCAACCCGGAAACACCCGACCTACAGTATTAGAGAGGCTCTGACCCAGTTTTCTAGCCATCACAATATGGCCCTTGTCAAAGTGATTTAGATCCTCAATTATACAATTTTCCTGCTTCGATCACATCAACATCATAACAAAATGTTCACTTGCTACCTAATATATCTAACCCATTGAAAGGTGCATTTTAATGAGATAATCAATGTTATTCATTTCACCTCTGAGTGATTCTAATTTTATGACTGATCTGAATAGGTCAGTCAAAAATATAGTAATTTCATATGGTAATTGGCTAGCTATGATGTCCATAATATGCCAATTTTTTTTCTGAAGAAATTAAGCACAGGCTAGAAGTTACTGGGGTCAATTGATGAAAGCCAGAATTTCATTCATGTTGTCATGAAAGATTCACACAAAGGCACACAAACACACACTACACTACTGATAACTACATTATTATAATTATCGGTTAACATTATTTTTATTGTAATTTTTAGAGGCAAAAGTAAAATAATCCATAAAATGTTTTCATCATAAATATCACTGACGGATGCTGAAGTTGAGTATAGATTATAGCATTAGCCTGTATTTACTACTTTGTTAATGTTTATCATATCCACTGAGACCAACTTGTTGGTGTGTTTGTGTTGTTACCTAGCAGTTCTTCAGGGTCTTTGACCACAATATGAGCATTGAGCTCCTGCAGCTCCTGGTGAAGCTCCTCAACTTTCTTGTTAGATTTTTTTAACATGTTGTCAACATAAGCCAGGCTCTTCTTGTCTGTGGTGACCTGAGGAGAAGAAAGGGGGGGGAAACTTAAGAAAATTTGACAATTCATATAATAACAAAGATTAAAAAGGGACCGCAACAATAATAAATATCAATTTACTACTAGACATTGAAAGTTCAATTCAGTTGGTGAAAACAGATCGATCAGGGGAGGTTTTTCAAAACTTTGTTAGCTTGGCAATGAAGACAACAACTAAAAATGTGGATATGGCCTCTGAAATTTTGCCGGGTCAAAATGTAAGAAAATTAATTTGTTACCTTTCGGAGGTTCTCTGCACCCTCTTTGATTTTAAGCTCTTTGCGGATCTCACGGCGGATCTGCTCCTTGATCTCATCCAGCTTCTGTTGGACCATGGTGTCGGACAGATCTAGGTTGTGTCCCAGACCGAGCCGCTCCGCCACCAGCTGGCCCCTGGCATCCCCCTGAAGGAGGACAGCAGAGGAGGAGGAAGAGGAGAAGATGCGAAGAAGAAGAATTTACATGAGGTCAGCAAGGGAGGAAGAAAATAGGATTGCAGAAAAGGAGGAGGAAAGGAAGTAGAGAGGTCAGTGACTCAGTCAACATATAAGACTGTTCATGCTGGCGTTTTAGAGTAGTGTTTAAAATAAAACATTACATGTAAAAGTATCAGAACAGAAATATCCCCTCATAAATGCAAACAATTTCCATTCGTGGATGCTTAGAAAAAAAGAGAGATGTTGTTGTGAAAGAGGATAAGCTACAAAGAAGGCATCTTCCCGATCCTAATTGCATTACAACATAACATAACATAACATCTTTATCAATTAATCCTGAGCATCAGGTATCAAAAATAATTTGTAATACACAGATACTACACGTAAAACATAATCTTGCTGCTCAAGTTGAGTGTAGTGCAGTGAATCGATTGTAGCAGGGACATGAACTTGAGATGGCCCCTGTATGTGGTGTTCACCGCTGCCGTCAGTCACCATTTATCTACATTCTTAAAGCCGTCACCTTTACTAAAGAGGGATTACAAGTCAATTCCTGAGAGGCTTCAGCCTTAAAGTTCATCATGAATACGACGCACTGGTCATGTTCAACTGGTTGATCCCAGCGTACAATTAACTGGGTGTGACTGTGAATAATCAGGGTTTTCCGTTTAATAACGCAGTTCTTCACTCAAATTTCTTTGGTTTGAAAATATTCTCTGATATTCACTTTTAAGTGGTTAAGAAAAAACAACATTTAATCTCAAACTATGCATCATCATAGCGTTCCAAATTACATTACAGAACACTAAGCCTGCCCTCATGTTAGTACTAATAGCTACATTAGGTATGTATATGTGTGTGTATGTATGTGAACGAGGACTGGCTACAGTTAAAAGCCTCCTAGAGTGTTCCAGAGTGAAAACCGACTCATTCCATTCATAAAAAAAGGCCAGCGTACGACGTGAAATACAGCACATTGCCACTCTGTGACTGCCACGAGATCTGCGTTTGTTTGCATTCAAGCAAACATGACTTTATCACTAAATTTTACTTCAAAAGAAAAGAGTCAAACCAAACCCTCAATAAAATTAAGGTTTAATGCCTTTATATTCAAATTAATGGACTACTGTCAAAATGTTACAAATGCCAGAGGGGGCGGTAGGAAACTTTAGTCTGCCTTACCATAACATCATTGGTTTTAGCCAACTCCATCTCTAAGTCAGTTGAAACAACAGATTCACGCATGTTCTTCTGACCAACCAAACTATCCACGGAAATTCTGTTGTCTTGTTTGATGATGTCCTCCCCCAACAAGTTTAGGCTACACATCAGCTAGTAAGGCTCCATCCAAGGTCACTCTCGTTCCCTCCAATAGTATCTAGTTTTGCACATTCTCTCTCACACAGACCACTGACATCAACAAGGAAGATAAACCGTCTGAGCAGAGACAGCCAAATCCCTCTTAGCTTCTAGCTCTGTGAGGTCAGAGCAGCCCAGAATGCGATCTAATCTGACTCCAGGGAAAGGGCTGTTACTAAAATTAACCCAATTTAAAAACACAACACTGGCAGTCAATTGTGATGTCCCTCCTGAAAAGAGACGTTTTGACATTCCAACATCTGACGTTGAGATTCAAGAAAGTGGTCTTCAGGTTGTTAGACCCAAGCCAGGAGAGCAGCCCTGCTACAAATTCACAGTAAAATGGGGGTTTCCTACAATGTGTTATTTCAGACATTGAGCACCTTGCCTTAAAGACCATGGCCACCTCTTCCCCACTGAACAGATCATATTTCATACAGCAGAAGTCAAGCAATATAGCAGTTATTATTCAAGCCAGCATCTATTGAGACAATTGTTCTTAAGACTAAATTAAATGTATTATTATTCTTATTATTATTACAAGAAAAGTTGCATCAGGATTTGGGTGCTTCACCTGACAGAACTACCTGGGGAAACCCTGAAATCATCATGCCAGATTTATGGTGGGAAACACATTAGGTTTGGTAAGATAAGGGATTTCCTCGGAGTCCAGCACTTAGGGTTAGGGTTAAAAAAAACAACAACACTCTCCTCTATAGGTGCTTTTTAGAGGAAACTATAGTTTGCACATATCCCGGTCCAAAGCCTCCTTGATGACTCATAGGTGAAACAGAGGTCACAACTCTTAGAAGTGGAAGAATTATGTTTTTTTCTTGGGGGAGGGGGGTGGTTGACAGCGCTCCTCTTCTACTCACTGGCTTGTAACACTTGCTTGCACTGTAGTTTTGTTTGCCCAATGTGGTATGAGGACCACACGAGGACACCCAAAAGGGCCTATTTTACTGCACAACAATGCAAGGAAATCCATGAAAGGCCGATCAGATAAGGTGGAAATAAATCAGCTAGTACACCCTCAAGGTCTGCGTTTTAATTTGAGATCAAACAAAGAAAATATATCCAAACAGAACAGGCCCTCATTTGCAGCATTAGTTTCACTTTGGGTTTCTGTATAATGCGATATTTCCTTCAGCTTCTCTTTTACCTGGGTTATCATTTCTTGTATCTCGAATGCATTTCCTTCTCGTGGAAATAACGGCAGACTTACACTTGAGACATATTGAGTTCAAAGAGGAGCGCGGCAGGATTTGTAAGCAAATGTTTCCATACCACACAACGTTTACAGTTTTTGATGGACGGAGGGAACTTGTTCCCGTCAGTGTGGATGTTTAAGCTGCCCTGTGAAATGTTCAAGGCTCACAACAAATGAATCCTGTATCTTAACCTTTAGCTTGTTCTGTCCATTATGACAAAACACTTAAAAGGCACCCAACTTATTAGATCAAATCTATTGGATAAAATAGGAACTGTTCATTAGAAAAATATAGTTATATTTGTAACTATAACTGACCTGCTGACTTTAATCTACGACCTGTATTTAATAAAACAATTGGTAATATTCTTACCAAAGTAAGGCAACTATTTCCTTCACATGTTGAACTTGTTAAAGAGCTCTTCTGGTGCCAGATACATGAAAAGAAACTGTGAGGTTAAAGCAAATATTAGGTCTGAGTTTGAGATTTAAGCAGGTTAAGCTTCAAGTCCTAGAGCGAGACCTCCTTAAGACAATAAGACATTGGAAAAGTTGAGGGCACTGTCCAAGTTCATGTTTAAAAAGCAAAGCCCATTCCATTTCTCAGCCTACAACCTGCAGCTGGCTGCAGAGTCAGCCACAGCCTGGTGATCTGCTGTGACCATAAATAGCACAACAGGCTAATAAACGCAGATCTCACAAATGCAGACTTCACATGAGCTTTAGGCCAAATCCCATGGCAAGTGAAACCGTAGGTAATGTCTTGCACTGGAGGTCAATGAGAGACAGAGACAGTAGATTCTCGTATCCCTGTCACTCACACCGCTATGTCAGAAAGAGAACAAGGGATAAACTGCACTGAAGCACCTGTTGCTCTGCTGAGCTAATCTGGTTCCACTCAATCAAAAACAGCCAAGGTGATATGTGTGAAAGTTTAGCTGGCTTGGGGCACCATAGCTAAACACATATGTCTTAACAAAAAATCTATTTCATTTAGGAATACAAGGGCATTTGGATACCGCACAAATCCGTCAAGAAGATTCACACTATCATAAGGGTACCTCTCACATCAAGTTAAATTCCTTTTCAATGTATGTAACTGTATTTAGATTCTTTCAACATGGGAACATACACCTTAAACTCGGATCCATCAATACCTTTTATTAAAGGGAAGATAGCTGTTCAAGAGGAGTCAGCATTTCCTGTTATACCTGCCGAATGTCATAAATGTTTAATGCAAATCTCTCATTTACTTTCTCAGTTTAATGACTACCTACAACATTTTCACAATATTAAAGAAATTAGGAAAAATCCTGATTTTTTTCTTTTAATTTGACCCTTTATCAGACTCCCTTCCAAAACATTTTAAGAATTCTTCCCTTTCAAAATTTCAAATCTCGCACCATGATTTATTGTAATCTGTCTCGTTCTTTTTGTGTCATCCTGCTAACCAATCTCAGAAAAAACATAACCTCTTTGGTTGAAGTAATAACATAGGTCGGGGCTGGTGATACTTTTAACAATGTGTTAACTGTACATACAATGATCTCATAGAAAATTGTAAAACAAACAGAAACCAATCTGAGGAAAATTACTACAGATAATTTCATATAAACATGGTAAATATTATCTCTTATGTCAATTTTAATCATATAATTTAAAATTATTAACATTAAAACAATGACAATTCTTTCTCTTATTTTTATTATCATGTATACTGCTGTTGGAAAGTCAGGTAGTTAATTAAACGTTCTAAAACCTTGATAATGGAGGAATTCAAATAATTTGTCAATTATGGCCAATTGTATTGGAGAAGAGTTGTGCAACATGGTTGAAATACGATATTTTATTTTACTTAACATCAGTTTGACATGAAGAATAATGATGAATTTTATATCAATTTGTTTCGCCTTAATACATAAGATAAAAAAACTCTAATGAGCCAGTCCTGATGATGAAATAATGTAAATGTACTAAGGTTGGCTTTATGATCTTAACCAATATTGCGAAGAGGTTCTCTTAGGAAACAGCTGATCTGTGCTAAAGCTTTCTTAGGTATAAGCAAATTGTGTTCAGATCCGATTAATATGAAAACACCTGAGATTAGTGGAAAAAATAAGAGTTAAAAACGCATCAAATATACAGCAACAGAGCCACACAAGCTGTTCCCTCAGTGATCATCACTTTCATTGTTTTTCAGTCCCTTAAAGGTACAGTGTGTATAATACATTTTTGAACAAATGTAACAAAATATTCATAACTACTTTTTAGTTAAATTTAGTCAACATCGGGTGCCGAACAGCACTCAAATAGGATATATTTATATATAAAAAACAAGCGAAATAGAAATATCTAAATTACAGATAAAATTCAAGAAAGAAAATTAGAATTTATCTGTCCCTTATCTTTTATGGAATCATTTCCAATTAAAAGTTTTTATTGACAGGTATCAACAACAAGTCACATCTTAAAATAAATCTGTTTTAGTTTTATAATATCAACAAAAAAGGAACTTTAAATAACCCTGGATCGTCCACAGGTGTATTTCACATTAAATGTAAGCAACTTCAAGTGTTTTTCTTGTTTTTAACGCAGTAGCACTGAAAAATGTTGAACGACGTGAACGCACCTCGCTAATTTGGGCGGCTGTGGCTCAGTGGGTAGAGCGGCCTTCTCCCAATCAGAAGATCGGAAGGTAGCCGGTTCAAATCCCACCAGGATCTACTTGTCGTAGGGTCCTTGAGCAAGACCCTGAATCCTTAGCTCCCCGGGCGCTCCACGAGGGGCTGCCCACTGCTCCCTCAGGGATGGGTCAAATGCAGAGAAGTAATTTCACTATGTTGTACTGTATGACTATATGACTAATAAAGGATTGTTTCTTCTTTCTTCTTCTAATTATAACACGCGCTCCATCTACCAAACTATATTTGTAACTTACTAATACGTATACCAATGTGTTTTAACGTTTTTTTCTCATCAATATCCCCTCCCAAGCTTCGGATGAACCTAAAGTTTATTAGAGTGACTTCATAAACGCTGATATCGGACAACAGAGGTGTAGGAAGCTTGCTAGCGCCGGCGCTGATGGTTGATGCGCCAACTATTGCAGTGCACACTGGGAATTAAAGTATATGTGGTGTTTGCGCTATCTACCAGCCGTCCAGTAATTATCGAAATTAGATATTATCCTTATGATTGTTCTGGGGGCCGGATATTGACCACGGGCCCTGAGTTTGACATATGTGGTTTAGAGGTAAAAGTAGGGGCCCAATAGATTCAACAGCCACACGGGGATAATGGTCGACAGCTTTGGCCGCAAGCTTTAGAGCTGATTCTGCCACTTCCCAGGATCGTGGACTGAGAGCTTGCCTCTTCTTTCTTCCCGAAGAGCGAGCATTCCAGAAGCTTTCAGTTGTCTTTGGCTCACCAAGTTGATTTCCCCGGGTGGATCAGATGGACTTTCGGTTTACTTCTCAATGGTCAAAACCTGCACTACCTTTTGCAGCAATATGTAGCTAACCTGTTGGATCAGACCACACCGGCTACACTTCACTCCCCACATGCAACAATGATCCTTGGGCGCCCGTAACCCACTAATCGATTCATCAGTTGACCATCCTAAAATCAGTTTTGGTAGTTATCAACCACTGCGACAGAGAACAACCAATAAGACCTATAGTTTTGGAGATGTTCTAGCCCAGTAATCCGGCCATCAAATATTTTCTCCTGTAAGAGTTGTTCAGATCCTTATGCTTGCTAATTCTTTCTGCTTCATACAAAAAATCTAGGGCAAAACTTTCACCTGCTTACTAATGTATCACATACTGACAGGTGCAGCTGAGATAAACATTAACATGGCTTCATCTGCCAGTGATTATAATTTTATGGATGATCAATGTACAGATGTGTGCAATTTAGTTCCTGATCCAAATAAAAATTTGGATCCACCAGAGCTAAAAGGTTGTAAAAATCCAATAACATGAAATTATGGTCCATGGATTGGCAGCGGTATACAGTCTACTGAGTTCTATTCTACATTCTTCATATCTTACTATCACTGACATGACTCTTACAAGCAGCTAATCCTCATTAAAAACAATGTTGAAAAAAATAAAAATTCTGTACAAAGTGATCTATTCTATCATGAAGTGAAAAGTGATGGCTTTTCCAATATGCAGCTCTCTAGCTGTGATCATTTCTGCCGAATTTCTGTTTCGTTAAAAATTAATTACTTGTTTTGATATGAATGTGGTCACATTCTAAACGGACACTGTAAAACAAGCATTGACTGCACTAGTGAGGATCAAGTTTTGCACGAGTTGCTCACCTTGGACGATGTTTCTGTCCCTAAGTCTAGTGATCTCTGACGTCACTTAAGCGAAACCACACTAGGCAGTGAGTCATTGATGTTAATAGAGAACAATGCATATGTTATTACCTTTCCACCTATCTAAAATACATAAAGACGTGCTACTGTATATTAGGCTGGACGTTTTCTGACTGGGGTTACCATTTTTTAGTTCATATGGGCAGTTTGTGAAAATATTTTGGCGTCAACAAACCAGTTAACACTTGCACTTTAGATTGAAGAAGATAAAACTCTATTTTTCATTGACATCACGGAGACACTTGTTATGATATGACTGAAAAATTAAGCATTTTCTAAAAGAAACGAAGGTTAACATGACGTGGGGCACCAGAGCTTAGTTAACGTTTCATTGACATTATTTGATGAACCCTTGAGCAACAATGTGGTTAGAACATTTTTGCAACAATGTTCGTTACTTAAATCAACGACCCCCACCCCTTAAGAAAGTACCGAGTAAAACGTGGATATTTCAGGAGAAGTTTGTATAATTGTTTCCCAGGCCTCAATCCATGGATAATTCCCAGACAAACCTTTGGAATCTGACAGAAACCCTTCTCTAAAACAAAACCCAATCGACTCAGAGCGACTCAGGTTTAGAAATGTACTCGTTTTCCGACTTAGAAGCGAACCTGCAGAGAGAGTCTAAGAACTTTTCGCAACAGTTGTCAACTTTTCCTACCTGCACGGAATCGGCGGCCATCTTGGTTTTCGCCTTTGAATCGAATCCTACGGGGAGAGAGGAGGGGAGGTGGAACTCCAAAAACAAGCCTTGTTTTAAGTTTCCCTCTCTGGCAACTAAAAGAAGCGCTTATTTTCAGCAAATCCTCGGTCATCTCGGGTTAACTGGGCTTCCCATGTCGTCTCGACGCTTCATTCACGCGGCCACAACGTCCTGGAGGGTCCTGGGGGGCCAAGCGGAGCTACTAGAACTGAAAGCCGAGACGTAAATCTGTCCCGGAGCAGCAGGAGAAAGAGGCGGTGGATAGAGTAGAGAGAGTCCGCCCAGAGGAGCTGCAAGGCTGCTGCAGGTCAGGTCCCAGCCCGGACCGACTCCACACAGGTGATACCAGACTTAAGTAAGAAACAGAACCCTGAAACTGATGTGGAGTAAACACAAGAGTCATCTTAAGGTAACAGTCACCAAAACAATGAGCAACAAACTCATGGGTGTGTGACACATCCTCCATTCCAGTGGCGTGTGTTATTTGGGAGACATGGCACGAGAAGGTTTTAATATTTAAATCAAAAACTAAAATACAATGTAGAAAAAATTATCAAAATTATTTCTCATGGTTATAAGTGATTAAGTGATTAATGTAGAGTTTGCTCATATATGCTCCAGGCAAAAATAAGCATCTAACAGTCAACAAAATGTTCTTTTCTAAGGAAAGTACACAAAATTTGTACAAATTCACTATCTCACAAGGAAAAACAACATATAATCCTTGATATGTGAGTAAAAACCTGTGAAGCAGATATAATGAATTAAAAAAAAGTTAATATGTGTTATTAACTTATCTCAATATTTAGTATATGTCCTTCGCTTAGAAAGGAGCCAGTTGAGGTCATTCAGGCATCTGATTTGGAGCTTTTCCAGGCATGTCCAATTTGGAGTGCCTTGCCATCTGGCCTTGCAACCTCAGGATCCCCCAGAATGAGTTGGAGAGTGTTGCTGGGGATAGGAACATCTGGAATGCCCTTCTTAGGCGGCTGCTTACACTGCAACTTAGATGCAGTTTTGTTGGGATCTTTTCTGTTAAAATTCTTTCTCCTTCATTTCAGCTGAGGATTGATGCTATGGTTTAGCCAGGATTTTCTTTTGATTTTCGTGCGTCATTTGAAGACCAAATAGCCTGCTCACAGTGAACTAGGTCACATTTGCAGTATATAACAGTTGTTTGTTGTGTAAAAATTGTCTGTATAATACGAATAATGAATTTAAAATTCAGTTTGTTTATATATTAAAAAACATTTTTTAATTTTTGTTCGGAGATAATACTATTCTTTATCATGGCCTCATAATATTAGTATAAAAATCTTGATTGTTTTGTGTGTACAAAATAGGGGAAGCTTGTACATTTAGAATGTGAGATATGCTACAGACAAAGCACTGTTGCCTTAACAGTGGTTCTCAAATCTGTTTCCAAAATGTAACTTTTTGATCATTTCTCCAGCCAGGTATCCCACCATAGAAGCACAAAACGATTTTGATTTGCCAAAATTGCTTAATAATTAATCTGATTTATTTCTGAACACATTCATACAGTATTTAAATAATTTTCAATCCATCACTAGAATCATCACAAACCTATTTTTGTCATCCAGTATATGCCAAAAACGATATCGGGCTAAACTGTCAAGCAAATCCGGCCATTAGTTTTCCCATAATCTTGCCAACTGATGAACCAACAACCAGACAGAAAAACCAACAAAGGTGGAAAAAAGCCCAAAGCGTCCTTGGCAGGGATAAAAATATACACAGACCTCCTACAGTGCCAAGAATGACCTCCAGGTGCACATGTACCCTCTTTTGAGAAACCCTGTTTCAATTGAAATGGCACTAATAAACTTTATTAAAAATATGATATTATTTATGTAAATTTGGTGAAGGTCGAATGAAAAATATGCCAGACATGCTTTGGACGAGATTATCACCCTTAAGACTTAACTCGGCAACATAAGGTGTAATATGTAGAGAATTCAAAATATTAGAAGGCGCAGCTCCTTATCATGAATCATTTCTGTGAAAAGTGTTAGGAATGAGTCCTCTCAGTTCATGCACACTGAAACCTGTGAATTTACAAACAAATAAAAAAAATGTATTTATAAAAGACTACTTATCTTGGTTCATTTATAGTAAAGGTGGTGAGGCTACAATGTGGAGTTTGAGTGGAAAAAATTGTACAGAATTCAAAGTGGTAACATGTTTTACATATTATATATGTATAGATATATGACCCAGACTTAAAATTATTACAGACCAACAGATGGGCACCAAACAAGAGATGGACACACTAATGACCCTTGACATATTATTATGCCAAGGGTCGTTATTATGTCTCATCATCGGTGATGTGATACCCGGTCAGGGCAAGCCTCCAGTTAGTGGCATCTTGGGGAGACGTTATATGTATTCTGCATCCACTGAGTTTGGGTGTAAGATCAAGAATGACACATGCAGAGTTCAAAATCCAGAAATCTTACAGAGAAGTCGGATGCCACTGATAAGATATAAGACACCTTAGTTGTCATCGTAGACAGTACAACGGAATTTGGTTCGGTCACTCTCCAATGAAAAAGAAGAACAAATAGAACTATTTGCTAAATACAACAGCAATTAATAAAAGAGGTAGTAAATATACAATTAACAATGAAATGAGGTAGTAATTCTCGCAGTGCAGTGCAGAACAGTGGTACAAAACAGCAGAGTTGGTGAAACCAGATCTCCTCACCAACCTCCACCCAAAGGCTAGCACCCTGAGACTCTACACCCACTGCAACACATGAACATACCTTGAGAGAAAGAGGTAAGTGTAAGGATTTGTGAGTGCTGATCCATAATCCAGGATGAAAAAAAGACCAACCATGAATACATCAGGAAGATGCCCCACTGGGATGAACTGCTAAATCTGTGCCTCTGGCAGAGGGAGACAGAGAATGAACATGGAAGACCAAGCACCTCTGACGGACAGATAGAAGTTTCTCACATCAAGAAATCATACCAGTGGCTGGAAAAGTACAAGCACAGGCTTTAAGCATCAGCTCCATAGACAAAAGGGTCTACCACAGCAGACAGGATCAAAGCCGCCCTTCAGACAGTCTAGAGTCTAGACTCTAGACTCTAGACTACAGTGGAAGGGTCTAAGATGCAGGCTGGGACAGCATACACTGAGAGACATAGTGTACTGGAACATCTGTGCCAGTGTGGATTAGTAGTCCCTAAATATTCCGGGAGTTACTGAAAGCGGTTGAGCACAACAGAGACAAGATCCTTTGGAACTTCATGTACCAGCCTTACACACTTCTGCTGGAGACAGTGTTGGTGACAAGGGGCAGAAGAGTGCAGTTATGATAGAGGTAGAAATCTCAGCTGACAGGAACATCAAGAAGAAGGAGCACAAGAAGATCATGATGTAGATCATGAAGTACCAGGAGCTGAAACAGAATTGTATTGTTTAATACTGTGTAATTACTATGTCCATGCATTACATAAATTAGGCAGCATAATTAAATTGGGTCAAGGTGAATATAGGTTCAACTGCTTAGTGTTGGAGTTTATTCTTCATACAAAAACAATAATAGACATCAGATGAATGTAATGGGGTACAGAAGGACATGATTTCCCTCTGAATTGTAATGAACCAAGGGCATAGAGATGTATAAAATAGAAACTTAAATATATTTTAGCCAAAGCTATACCTTATGATGACTGGCAGTTTTTAATATGGATCATCAAACTATAAATCATATCATTAGGGTGATGCACAGCTGTTCAAATTTGCTGACAGCTTGAGCTGCAACGCAAACCAAAGCTTCTATGCTCTGCAGTGTAAGAGTCATAGTTTACTTTTCCGTTGCCAAGCCAGATAGATCAGGAGGAGCTGCTGTGAAGAAACCACTGTAGCCAGTGCATGACATGTCACACCACAGTGAGAAGACTTACTGCTGCTGCGTTACATAACCGACAGGAACACACTCATCACTGGCCATATTTCTCAGAGACATGGGGCACTCTGCAGGATGATGTCGTGACACAGATATTTATTGCTGTGGACAACAGTGCCGGTTTGTCATTCACAAACTGAGCATTGCCCACATAATAAAAATGGCAGAGGCCTTTTTATGAATTATGTGTTCCCGGTAGGTCTAGTTTTATCTCACAGTGGCACCAATCAGAAGCTTACCGGGAAAATAGGTGTTAGAAATATCCACATCAAAACAAAGAGGTGCATTGTTCTATGTGTTAGGAAAAGGATGGATATGATATGTTGTATTGTTGTTTCTGTACCAGAAGGTTAATTGATATTATCCGGCTTAATCAGAAATATGCCCATCTCTGTTATTCTGCATCTCCACTTGCTTCTCCAGCGCTGCTTTTATTGTATCTTGGGTAAGTTATTTCTCACAATAAACACAATTAGTCTTTAATCAGATTTTATTGTGCAGGCATGATTATCCCGGTTGGCTATATAAAACCTATATGATATACATGATGCTAATTTTTAAGTGAAAATGTGTAGTTTAGGGCTGTCCTTGAGGATCAGGGTTCTGTGACCTTGAACATATAGCTGTGATGTCCCTTCTTCTAGTCTGGTGTTACACCTACGTCTGTCAACCATTAGAGTCATGCCTTGAATAGAGTATAATGCTACACTTTGAGATTTGATCCAAATGTAAAGTGCGTTATAAATAAAATGTATTATTATTTTTCCTGCAGTATTCATCATAACATCATCATGTTGATGATGAAGGACCAACGTTTTGACCTAATATTGACAGGAGGGGGGACAATAACTGAAATTGTATTGGAACAGATTATTGCTTCAGTCATATTACCTCCACCCATTCCCCCCGTCTTATTTCTTGTAATTGTCCTGCTGTAACGTAAAATATTTTATAAATGTCTCCTAAAAATCACACTCCTTTGTTTAGTTTGTCATATTTCGAAGAAAGTCTGTTTGCATTTTTGAACATTTGGGGGAATTCTTCCTGTCTATATAAACAAAATTCACATGGAGATGACATATCCTCCATTACTTTGGTAAGCCTCTAGTCATGCATATTTTTTCTATATATTCTATATATATGATGAGCAACCTCCAGAGTAACCTTAAAATCATCTCTCCATGGATATCTCAGAGGATTAATAGAAAAATCTAAATATCAAAATGCACAACTACTTATCATGTTGAATTTATTTGTAAGTTTGGTGAAGTGACATTATAGAGCTTGTAAGATATGCTTTCAACAACATGATTAGCTTTAGCTTAAAATTCAAGATTTACAAGGCAAAACTATGTTATATTACGTAAGGATTGATGGAAATATTGTGGACCTATATATAATGTCCCAACATCATTTTAGGTGGGGAAATAGAATTGGCAAATCTGAGCATATCTTAAGTCCCAGTCTATGTATTCTGAAGCGTTTACAATTTTAAGTCAAATTTATATTTTTAACCGTGACTGGCTCCCAAACCTTTGGCCAGAACATCTCAAACTCTGCCTATACATCATTCGACACAGGGATATAAAAGTTCCAAGAGAAATGAAAAAAAGCAAAACAAGTTTTTAAGTTGTAAGTCTCTATCAAAAAACTGTGTCCATCAGTAACATCTGACTTGTTGTCATTCATCTATTAGAGTTATAGTTCATAAAAAATGATGAAATAAATGATGGGAAGACTTAAATCACAGTCCGGATCTCGATGAAAGAAACATTCATACCCCTTCATGGTAAATTGTTTAATTTACGTACAATATTATGTAAGAACAATCAAAAGAAATCACAATCATTAAACCATTAAGGGCTGGATTCTAAAATACACCAAAAATCCAAGTCAAAAACTGAAATCACAGACTGATCCAACTCTAGAGAATTTCATCACCACAACTCATAATGTGACCCAGGAGTGTGTTTGCCCCCACCATGCCAAAGGGCTCTCCTGAAAACAGCTGGGCATGATCCTGATGAGATGGAGAATAGTTTCCTGGGGGATCTCTTCCCAGACCTGGATCAGGGCTCCTGGACAGTCTGTGGTCAGTGGTGTCGGCGTCTGATGCAGCGATACATAACATCTTAGAGGTTCTCAGGTGGATTCAGGTTCCAGGAACATGAAGACCAGTCAAAGGCATCAATACCTTCATCCTCACGGAACTGCCTACACACTCTCACCACTCTGACCGGGCATTGTACTAGCCCATGAAGGAACCAGGGTCCACTGGACCATTGTAATGTCTGTTAGGGGCGGTCCGTTTCATCCTGGTACCTAACAGCAGTCAGGGTACTGTTGGCTGGTCCGTTGAGATCGGTGAGACCATCCAAAGATCTGTCTCCCCAGACCGTCACTGACCCACCCAACAAACCGGTCCTACTGGATGATGATGCAGCAGCATTACGTTCTCCACAGCGTCTCCAGACTCTGTCACTCCTGCCACATGACCTCCGTTTGAACCTGCTCTCGTCTGTGAAGAGAACGGGGCACCAATAAAGAACCTGCCAATTCTGCAGTTCTCTGGTGAACACCAGTTGAGCTCCTCAATGCTGGGCTGTGAGCACAGGTCCCAGTAGAGGACCACAGTCTGGCAGCTGCGTTGTTGTCTATCTACTGACATCTCCAGGTCTCCTCGTGTAACGGCCCGTATCCTGAGATCTCATCCATGCTCTTGAGAATGTGCTGGGAGACACAGCCAACCATCTGCAACTTCACGCAGGGATAAGCCATCCTTGAGGAGCTGGACTACCTGTGCAGCGTCAAGACACCAGAAGAACACAGAACTAGAGAAGAGTTAGTCAGGAAAGATAAGGGGAGAGAAAACCACACCCTGCAGAAACATTCCCTTTTTGGGGGTTGTAATTCTTTTGCCTCTCCATTGCACCTGTTGTCACTTTGTCAAAACAGGTGAAACTGATTCATAGTCATTTGTAATTCCTAAATGCACTTATTTATTGTTGAAGTTTAACTGGCTTGGTGTCATAATGCCATGATTAACTGTTCCCTTATTTTTTTTGAGTAGTGTAGAAGGTGGATGTTTAAGGTGACAGGCACTAACGTATGTGGTGGTTTTCCACATGAAAGCCAACCCTTGTGGCTCCAAGAGTGGAGCAACCTATCACAAACATCATACATGAAAACTTAATCATAAGTAACAAATTTAGCCACATATTAGATAATAAACCAGACGATACAGTATAATAAAAGAAAAAGCGCAGTTTGTAGAAGCCATTTTTTCCCTTTTACAACCTCAGAAGAGGATTTAAAGAGCTCTAGACCTAACGGAGGCACCAAAGACACCCTTCCTGTTTATTTGGGTCAGAGGGCCCACACTAGGAAGCTGTAACCGGAGAGCAATCGCAGATTAATGGGAGATGAATCCAATAACTGTTGTCTGTCCTGGGATTATCTGAGAGCAGGGGTGAGAAACACGAGTGGCATCACTGGTTAGTATACACTTTCTCTTAGGCCTTTGGTGGTTCCTCTCTCCTATCACATTACCATGCTCCTATTTCCACACTCCAAATACATATTTTATGCTCATTTACCTAGTTGGAAAAAGAAAGGTTGCAACCAGAACGAAAGAAAATGTGGAATATATACATAAACATGCTGCATATTACAAGCCTCTGTGGTATCATAATTAATTCTTAATAATGCAAATTGTTTGCAAATATATTTACCTCATTGTAATCACAATCAGAAAGCAGCTGAAGACACACACATTACTGAGGCAGTAGTATATGCTGGGACACTATCTCCCTCTGCAGGACACAAGACTTAAAATAATACAGCTTTCCCTTCCATCTGTCCTTACCACTCCCTGCTTCTCACTTATAGTACATTATGATCACACATGGATATTTTAATCAAATTTACAAGCACCGATTAATCTTTGTTGGTTTTGGCAAAATATTCTCTATATTTTTTGTTAATCAAAATAATGTCCCTTTTTATTTGCCAAATGCCCAAAACTGCAACACAAGGAGAGCTGAGTTTAGAGAAGGCACAGCATGTAGAGCATGTCCCCTGAGAAAAATCAGCAGCTATTCATTTATATTCAGGGACTGAGATAACATCCAGTCGAAAGCTTTTCAAGGTGAAGCCATGTTTGTTGGCTTATCATTCATCATTAAGCTTTTTGTGGAAGGTAAAAGAAAAAAACTGCATGAGAATAAAACGCCACAAATTAGAAGAACTTTTTTTTTGTAGTTGTTGAGCAATTGGGAAACAATCCTGCAACTGGTTAGCTCAACACACACATTAGAATTTAGGGGGACCTGTTATACTGCCACTCTGTAACAGGATCAAAATAACAAAATTCACCTAATTGCACCCTTAAACCTAAAATAAATAGCATGTTTCATATTTTTAGTTAAATCCATACAAAACATGAATTGAGAAAAGTGCAACTGAAGTTAGCAGTATCAGGTATACGAGTGTAACAGGGACAAGATGGCAGTTTCCACTGCTTACAGAATCTTAATATTGGTTTGTAACCCAATATTAAAGGGCTAAATGTTAGAATTTTATCCTTCCCAAAATGTCATAATATTCCTAATAGCCGAGTTCCTAATTACTAAAACGAAAGGAACATTACCAAAAAATGTAAAAAAGCTAGATTTCAAATTCCAAGAATTGTACAAATATGATAGAAATGTACAGACTGGCTAAGAGTGCTAACTCCAAATATTATTTCTAGCAACGGGCTGAAAGAGAAGTAAATATTTAAAAACTGCAGTGTCTCTCCCTGAAGCATTTTACACACCTTGATACTACAATGTGTAAATGCTGAATACATAACGGAGGAAACGCCTATGGGTAACGCTGCACATTACAAATCCTCCAACAAAACACATCACGTTTAAAACATATACACTTGCCACAGAAAACAGTCCATGGTAACAGGATTTTTATTCGATAAAACTTCAAAAGTTCTCATTCAAGTCCAATAATACAGCACAGTAGTCAGTTTCTTACGCTTAAAATGTTTTTAAGTTAGTAGGGGTGAGGTTTGTGGATGTTTCACCATGGAAAATATCACCGTCTTTACATACAAAATACAACCATAGTAAAGAGTTAAAATACAATCAAACAATACCAAACAGTACAGAGCCAGTTAAAATGTTCTCTCTGGACCAGAGCATAGCGGAACCAATCAGGAGTGGAGGTCTGACCAGCTGTTGGATAGTCCATATCCAGTCATGTGCTGGAAGAGGCCCTCTGTACCGATGACCTTTGAAATGCAATTGAAAGGGAGTGGAGGCCCCAGGTCTGCTGGGAACACAACCTGCTGACGAAACGTGAGCTCCTCGTCCAGTTGGCTGGCACAGACGTGCAAAACAGAGCAACCACTTCAACAGTCCAATTGCTGCGTCAGAGAAGAATTGCTCTGTAGCACCACTTCATGTTCTCACTCACATGTACAATCCAGCCACAGTGGTCGAGTCTATAATTCCACTTCTCTTCCTCATCTCAGACTACTCATCTGTACCAAACATGTCTCATTAGTTTTTGGGGTAGATTTTCTCATAAAAGAAATTTTGTGCGAGCAGGTAGAGCTCCCCATCCTTTTCTCTGACAGCATGGGCCCTGACAAACTGGAACTGCTCCAGTGCAAACTCATAGAAGTCATTCTCCATCTTCCAGATGGCAGACTGCTGCAGCTTGGCAATAGACTCCTTTGTAGGCGGCTTTTTCTCACTGGTCTTCCTCAGGTGGGATTTCTTCCCTGCAATGAAAGGGTATTGAGGATTAAATCGGTCCACATACTCGTACTTTATGCTTCGCGTCAATGTAATTATTACTATGCTTCTGCTTTGAAGTTGTAGTTTCTATTACATTTTGATGAAGTTATAGTAGTTCCCTTTTTTTGCATTTCAAACAAGGGTGACCCTTAATGTCCGTGAGGGTAAGATTTTATCATTTCATACACTTATAGCGGTTAGCTATTTGTGGAGGGTAAAAGGAAAAAAACTGCATGAGAATAAAATGCCACAAATTAGAAGAAAAAAAAATTTCAACCTCTTCACCATCTATTCTAATATTTTTTGGGGAAATTTGTCTTCTAGTTCAGACGATTGAAAGCAGTCAGATATAGTCAGTATATCTGACTGCTTGGTTTTAATCTTCTTATTGAGCGGAAGATTAAAACCATTGGTGCCTTTACTGGATTACAAACTCAGCTCCATATTTCACAACTTATCACCTCCCAATACGATCAGTAAATACTATTTTACTTTTATATTCAATATAGGCAGCATCTCAAGCTTAAACCCGTATGCACATAAAATCTGCCAGTTCAAAAAAAATGTATACATAATTATAAATTACCTTGCTGAATACACCACTAAAACCACTACAATTTTTGGTAATTGATTTCACAAACCATCCTCCAAAATTCCTTTAAATTCACAGCATACCCCTTCATGGCAATCCCGCTTCCAGATAGCAGTAGTTTTCCCCTGCAGGACTGTGAACCCCAACAATATACACAAAAAATATGTATGAATCACCTGCCAAACATGATAATGAAGTCAAGTGGTTTTCCAGGTCCCCAGACTTCAACTGGATCAAGTATCTGCAGGATATACTTGTAACAAATTAAATCCATGGAGAGATTATAATTCACAACCCCACAGATCCAAAAGGTCTGCCTTCTATTCCACACCTCAGTGCCGGACACCACGAGACACAAACAGGGGTCCTGTGTCCATACCTCGATAGCCCTGATCGGTTTTGGTAGAACGGCGGAGACTCACACAATAATAGCCCAAGGGTTTGTCTAGGACGTCTTTGATTTGACTGTGAAAATTAGATTATTATATTGGAGAGTTACAAAGGAAAAATCAATAACAATCTTGTATCTATGATTAACCTAAAGCCAGTCAGAAGCTAAATAAATTGGCTTTGCATAAAGATATTAAAGATTTGTTCAATCTGTATAAAAAAACACAGTAAAAATGTCAAGACAGCAGAGTTTCTGAGAAATTCCTGCAACAGTCCTACATTTATGTCCAAAAAAAATTATCAAACAAGATATGAAGTATTAATTTATTAATCTTAGAAGTGCTGGTAAACAAATTTTATTTAACCACGTTAGCAGTGCCTTTAAGCTTTGAACCAAAACAGGCACTTTTACTAACAGTGATGAGTTGCCTCAAGGTTACCTACAGTAAAAGAGGCATAAGTGCATTTCCAAAAATGTCTTTTATGATTATTGAGGAGACATGGCACAGCATTTGAAACTGCATGGTGTGCATTCCTAGTCAGGGAAATCTTTAATTTATTGAAATGCTCCTATTGAGATTGCCAGTCAGCAAAAATATTCTAACAGACTACAAGACTTCAGAAGCAGAGACTCTGAATACATACCTGATTAATTTGAGTAAGTGGATTTATCTGCTGCCAGAAATGATGAACATCATAATTTCAGCTATGCCAAATTCAAATTTCATTCTTCTATGCACTCCATTATTCATTCTGGCTGCACTCATTGTAACCAATCCTTAACTACATCAGCAAGAGGCACGAGTGCATATTGATCAAGCTCAATTCTCAGAGGAACAATTCAGACCGCTAATATGCAATCATAGCGCAGAGACACACAAGCACACCCTTCTGCACTGAAGTGTGAGTCAGCCAGTAAGATGCATTTCAGTGCATTATAAAATAGGTGAGGGAAACAAAAGCAGCAAAAATGGCTGGTACCTGTTTTGTAGAGCTCAGTGGCTCCTTTGAAGAAGCGTGGCAGTGCAGCCTCCAGCATCATGACAAAATCCTCCAGCTCCTCTGTGACTCCGACCAGCATGTATTCATTCACCAGGTTGTATTTTGCCTGCTCCAGTGCCCACCGGCTGCCCACATTCCTGCACAGGGATAATATTCATTGTATGCATATAATGTATCTTACTTTGCATTCTTCCAAAACATTTTGTTTTACTTGATGTAAAACAATTGCAGCAAATGCTAAAATAAGAAATTGAAAGGGAGAAGGGAGTGAGAAAGAACAGAAGAGGAGAGCTTACGGTGCAAAGACAGTGCCGGGAACAATTATATAAACAAACGTGGCAGAAATGCTGGTACTGTCAAGGTCAGGAAGAAAGACAGTAAAGGAGAAACCTGACTGTTTAAACCTATAAAGTAACTTTCTGGAATACACTGTCAAAGGCAGCATTAGACGACTGGCCGTACCTTCACCCTTTCCATCCAGCCAATTTATTCAACGTTTCCAAGGTGCATACCACTAATTTAATAGAGTGCTAATGCACCAGAGTGTACTAAATCCTGCAAACACAGACCTTCAGTCTGGAAACTGCATAAGGAGGGTATACGGTTCAAAGATGCCGGGCAGAGTAAAGGAAAGATTAAGGAGTGCGACAGGGATACAGATCATCATGTAAAGAGAGTAGATCAAGGCTGAAAGAAAGATCTGAGACCTTGATCAGAGGATGAGTGTAGCAGCAGTGATAGAAGAGGGCAGTGAGGTTTTAAGTGGTGCACTAACAAACAAAACCTATTTGCCATCCTCCATAAACAAGCTCCTGAGACAGTGTTGCTGTTATTCAATGTTTTTGTTCTTTCCAAAATCCAAACCAACAATGATTCAATCAGTCAGACATCATAGTAAATCACCTACGTTTCATCTAAAAGCTGTTAAAGAATTTCATTATATAGTTTGACAGTGTGGCTTTTAATGAACAGAAATCAACAGTGCATTCGTAGGGGACTATCCTCAGCTATGGATTTATAAACTAATGATTATTTAATGCACCACAATGGCATATGAACATTTAAGGACATTAAATTACACATAAGCACAGTTTACACTCCATACCCTACCGAGAGTTAAGTGTTTCAGGCTCTGTGAATATGTTTAAATGACAGTGAAACACCTAGTATTTACTTTAGATTCTACTGAATGCTTTTCTCCAAGTGGTTTCTGTTTTTATTGTCTTTTGTTGTGTAATTTTATTGCTTTGTGATCTAATGTCTCATTTCTTTTTGTACAATACGTTGAGCTAGATACCTTGTATGAGAAATATTTTTCAAGTTCAGGATTTTGTAGAACTGACTCAAAAAAGTAGACTGTCCATATTAAGTGTAATTTCACTTGATGCAATGGTTCCGCTTACTAATGAGTAATTATTGGACAACAACAGAGATCCACTGCAGAGGAGTAAACAATATCATGCTTTGGTTACACAGACATAGATTGTGTTTAAATGCACACCATTCAGTATCTGTGTTACGAAGCTTATCCCATTTTTTTTAATGATATTGAGGATATGAAACAGAGAAATTTGGTTATTCATCTGCCTGTGTGCATGATAAATACTAGTATTCTGGTTACAGAGTATGGCATACTGTTTGTGCAGGTGCCAGTGATGTTGAAAATGAGAAATTTTAACTTAAAATTTCTGCAACTGATAGCCTAACTTTAAAATGTATTTGGCTGTGACTGTAGAAGATGAGGCCACTTGAGTTCATAAAGGACGTGGTGCTAATAAATGCCAACATAGCATTGTGGATATGGCTTATTCGCCTGCAATCGGAGATGAGAGGGACAAGCAATACTAAACATGTCCTCCAATTTGACACCTGTCCACACGGCACAGGAAACGGAAGCGCTGGATGAAGATACAGAGATGTGACCGGTGAGAGAGTAAATGTTCTTATTAGTAGGCCATCCTTTGACAGGCTGTGTGACATATTTGTACCATTCATGAGATGGTAGGAAACAACAGAAGGAGAACCAGACATGAGAGTTTTTTGTTGGGTAGAAGAAACTGGGATATTGTCAGGAATGTCACTTGGTTGCTAGCCAGTTTGAGGTTCAAAATAGGCACATTCAAATAATTTGTGCATTCCATTACGGGTTGGTGCATAAAGCAACGAGCCTATTCTGCCATTGTATGTATTTAAGACTGTGTCACTTGGTGTTTGCACAGTAATTCATAGCTGTTAGAAATTGGTATAAGACAAACGTGTAACAATTTCCTGGTTTGGTTGGTAGTACTAAATCTTCAATATTTGGGTTTCTCAAAATTGGGATAATATCTCATTCTAGTTACTGAGATTGGGATATGATGTTAACATAAACACAGACAATGACGAGAAACTCTACAACCTCTACAATAACCAGGTTAATGGTGTAACTTTTTTTGATCTCTTGAAAATAATCTTTGATTTCTTGAAAATATAGATTTTAAACTGTTTTTTAGAATAAATAAATTGATCCAAAATCATAGCATCAGGGGCTTATTTAGAGTTTTGTGTTTAAAATACTTGCCAGCATTCAGAGTAGTGACCACAGAAAAAGGGAATCTGGAGCCAGAGCTTCTCGGGGGCACAGTCGGAACCACCGGCTGATACGCATTCATCAAACGTCTGCAATGTAAACACAATTCAAAGTTTATGTCAAATTAGTAAAAGATGAACGATTTCAACAAGTCTTATAACAGTCAGGTCGTTATATAAACAATAAGTGAGATTCTTCCTTCTAAACATATAAGACATTCATTTTCACACATATCTAATATGAAATTGAGATTAAAATACAGTTCTTGCGCCACACAAACATGAATTCATACATTTATTGGAAGCTACCATGAGGCTCCAAATGTCAGCGCTGTTCAAATAAACTGGACATCTCTGATAGTGAGTATTTTTTAGCATTAATTTATGTAATGCTTTTCCACCATCTCGGCTCCTCAGTGAAGTCAATTCATGGAGATGCAAAGAGATATCCATGTAGCAAAAAGGCAGTAGGAAGATACATAATTGATTCGGCTGACTCAGTCTGAAGCCATTTATTAATTCCAATAAACCTTTGAATCTTTGCAAAGTACCAGGACTATAAATCCTGTGCCACCCTCATTTGGTGGGGATTTTGAAGAAATGTAGTAAGGAGTAATGATTGAGTAATTGTGAGCCTCCACTTGAAAAAAAAAAAGAGTGAGAGTAGTTTTGGATGTTCACCTTTTTGTCTCCTTGTTTCCTGCGTCTCAAGCCAGGCCGATAGTCATCCCCAAAACGCAAAAAATAGTAATAGGACACCAGTCTTTCAATGGGGTCCCGGATCACATTTATGTAGATGGGCTTCCTCTTCACTCCAAACCTGAGAGACATAACAATAATTGGCTTGAATCCAATTAACATGACTTGAATTCAAGAATCATTTTTAAAAATTACAACAGACAAATTTAAATGGGTCAATAATGGGTCTTTTTGGAGAAAGATACTGATGTTCGGTAATCGTTTCTACTACATTCATAGCATTAAGCTGTACTATGTCAGTGGTGAGCTCTAAATGCCCTTAAGGAGGACTCAAAACCCCAGCACACTGAATGAAATGAATACAGTGTTCTTCAATGTTGGTTGAATCCAAAGCAATTGGACTTGTGTTTTGGCTTGCAGACATTTCATATTTCATCCAAGAGGCTTATTGAGTTCTAACCTCTTCAGTTCTAACGTAAGCATAATGCATAATGTGACTTGATTGACATTATGCTAACAACTCACATGATGCCCCAACAGACAATTAAGATCACTCTCCCCCTAGTGACTCCCGACAACTCATACACACCCTCATTACTTATGCACGACCAACTGACAACGACTCACTATGTACCAAACACCTACTGGAGGTATATCATCCCCGACTCCCCACCAGCAAGTTAGAACTGAAATAGCCTCTTGGAAGAGAAGCTAAACATCTTCAAGCCAAAACAGAAGTCCAGTTGCTTTGGATTCAACTCACATGGATAACTATGACCCTGATGAATGAGAATCTACACAGTGTTGTTCTTAAGACAACTGCTAGGCAGCATATTTACTTGTTGAAGTCCAGGAATGAGACATGTCCATGATAGAAAGCAGGCTTCATTTCCCTCCACTCAGTCACATTCTTTACAAACCGCACCTTAAACAGAAAATAATAATTATTAAAATGGGTGAAAAGATTTTTTAACACTAAACATTTGACCAAATATAGAATGAGAAAAACAGCACGCTATATTAGAAAATTAATTAATGAATTCTTGTTAAACAGGGTGTCAGACCTGGTCCTGTATGGACATGACCGGGTTATTCTTGGTGGTGTTGATGTGCAGGACGTGATAATGGTTCTTCCCACACAGGTCGTAGGCAATGTTGGTGAAAGAGGTGCTGGCCGTCTTGGGAACACGGTTGTAGATGATGACAATGTCATCCTCGCTTCCAGCCAACAATGAGGCTGATGAATCCCGTTCCCGTAGACCGTCCTGAGTGTGCCGCTGCTCAATCTCTCGTACCTCATGTCTGGCAATGGCTCGCTCTAGAGGGATGAAAGGAAGTAGGATTAAGCTGAATTGAGGACATAGAGGCAAGGATTGTGTGATGGTTGAATACTGCAAAACAGAATATGGAGTAAAATGTGTAAGCAGGAGTAAAAATTGATCTTTGGCTGGTTACTCATTATGCAGGCTGCAGCTAGCAGCTGCTGTACAGATGAACCTGAGCTCTGATCTCAGAGCACAAGAAGCAAATGGAAAGATTCTCATAAAAAGTATATCAAGTATTACAAAGTAGAACCGATGAGCAACAACATTAGGATCAGAAACTGTTTTGAATACTGTGGTTAATCAAATTAAATATGATATGGAAAGTGCATTGTCTCGTCAAAATTTAATGTAATATAGATAGATAGATAGAAACTTTTATAATAAATTTAATCCAGTTTACAATAGTAGTATCGATCATGTGTGTGTGTGTTACACGTTCACTGTTTGTTCAAATCATTTAAGAAAAACTAAACAGTGGAGAAGCATGGTGCAGTTAAAAACCTAAAAATGCCAGGGATTGTAGCATTGTATTGTTGTGGGGGCTGAGTGGAGCTACAGACATAAACAGACTCAGAGCCTGAATAAGTTAATTCTGACATTATATTTTGGCTATTGAAAATTCCGTTTGGCTCCTATCTCTTTTTTTTTTTTGTCTTGAGTCCTGCGTTACTAGGCTCCACTAACACTCAAACAGCTGATGAATGTTTGATATCTATGAAACAAGTTTAGACTTTAGATTTAAACCTATTCAGTTAACATGAAGTACCCCCTAAAGACATTATTCTACTCTTACCAGGGAGGTAACACTGCTGTATGAGAGTCTTATCTGTAACTTTATTCTAAATGGATTTCATTTCATTCCAACAGCAGACAGTGAAAACTGCTCTCCTGTGTCACACACTAAAGATCGAGAATAATGTGACGAACAGGAATATTAGGTAATCATTTTGTGGTCTGCCCATTTCACGCTATGATACCACTTTTCATGTTACCTAATCAAATTCAACTTTATTAACAGTCTCCTACCTTTACTTTCAATAATATAAACACAGAGTGAGTTCCCAATTTAGATCAAATTAATGTACTGTCACGGCAAAGTTCATCTTAGTGCGCTTAAGACAGAGTCTTGATAATATGATTCATCCCTCCTCGGTTCCTCTTATTTACTTGTTGGATAATATGGATGGTATAGTTGCTCCATTGCTAACTATATGTTGACAGTGCACCAAAACACTTTAGATGAGGACAGAAGTTGGAGATGACAATATGATGATGATAATATTTCAGACTAAAATTTTGGAAACATTTACAAACTACACCTTTAGAACCAAAAAATTGCACGGCTACAATTATTTCAATGCTAACTGGATGATGACAGACAGCAATACACTCTTAATTAGGAAGGCAGAGGGGGGTTATCGCAATATAAAAACTGCATGGACGTGCAAGAGAGCCAGACCTTGCTGCCTCTGAGTGAATACCTTAGACACAAAGACGCCAGAGGCTTTGTTGCCCTGTGGATTTTCATCATCTGAATTCCCATCAGATTGACTGGTGTCGACAATGGCTGAGAGAGCTCCAAAGGAAGGATGGAGCCAGAAGGAAAAGGGTGTGTGTGTTAGGAGAGGAGGCAGTATAACGCTGGAGCACCTAATACCCGTGGGAGCACACATTGGAGCCAGAGGGCTTCTAAAGCCCTAAAACCCGGCTACTGAGACACTGTTACAGCCTGGACTGCCCAGGACCAGCTTTAGAGGGCTGGAGGCACCATAGGCCAATTAAGATGTCATGCCGTTCTGTCCTTCATCTGTGAATTTGCTGTCCTCTCCTTCATCTGCATGAACATATGTGAGCATACACACACACACACTCATGCTGCCCCCTCTCTTACACCCTCCCGAGCAGCTGTTAATGTTCCACTCATCAAAGCTGGATCAGGTTACGGACGGAGACGCGCTGCCTCCACACTCTTGCAACTGGTGCCCAATGGTGTGGAGACGTGCCAGGTGGTTGTGTTGGCTTAAGGCTGTCAGAATTCAGAACAACTGTAAAGGAGACATTCGTTCACGTGTCTATCTTGAGGACACGACAGCAGCAATAACAGTTGCTATGCTGGAACTTCAGTGCTGAGGCTCAAATGTCCTTTTGGACTTATTTTTATGGTTAAGTGACGGAAGACGGAGGGACTCTGACATTCTTAAAAGCATTAGCGGGTAAGCTGTGGCAATACAGTCATAAATATTAGGTGACTTCAGCCTAATTTGTAGGACCAGGTGTCTGCCTCAGTCTGGCAAACCAGAGGTGACAATGGAAAGCCAAACCAAGATGGTTTTTTGAGAGTTTTATTTTATCTCTTACTGCCTTTGTATAATGGTTTAGAGAAACTTGAGCTTCGGAGAGTTTTCAGATGTATTTTTCCATTTTGCAAGGAAATTCGAAGTAGCATTTTGGGAGTTAGAATAGTTTGCTATTTTCACAGGATATCAACAATCCCCTCGATAGGGGTAAAATGGAACGAGATTTGAAACTTTATTTCTAATGGTCTATTCAGATTGCACCATTAATGACGAAATTGCTGGCTGCAACCCCAAGCTTTTCATGTTTAGCATTATCAACACAAGATTCAGTTACTCTGTATTTTTTAAATTACTCTCTCAATCCTTTGAAATTAAGTCCAAGGGTGTGTATTTCATATTAGTGCGTAAAACAGAAATTTTCAGGGGGAAGCCTTTTTGTTTTGGGACTAATTAAATGCCATTCAAGTAGAAAATATTCACTCATTCCTTTTTCTTAGATGACATCAGTGAGCTTGAATAAAAGTATTAGGCTTCCACAATATAACCATCACAACACAAAAGGGATTTTGTTTTGCTTGTTATTCATCAAATCTGACTGCAAGGGACTCCAATCATATTGGTCACCATCGTTTTTGTCAAAAAGATCTCTATTCATACACATAACTTGGTGTTTTGATTAGAAATGCACCGAACGCAATTTTCTTGGCTGATCAAGGTCACTGATTTTCATAAAGTCTGATCTGAAGTCTGAATGTGATTTCACTTCGAAATGTCATACAATTGGTTGGATGACAGAAGGTACATTAATTTCAACAGGTTAGAATACATACACATTAAACTCGGCTTATCAGCCACTTCAGTTCCAATGTAATCCTTCAAGATAAGAGCACGTAACATTATTCATTATGATTTTTAAACTTTAAAGAATAAAAAATCGGACTGATTCCTTCAATATTTTGAAAAGAGAATATTCTCCCGCCAAGCTCTAAAAGATGTTGATTACTGTCTGAAGTGGTTTGAATGTACATGAAAATTGTCTTATGTGTTAACCAACTTCCCAAGAATTAATATATTAATATCAGCTTGAACTGACAATTAAGTTTTATTGTTTTAATGTATGTGTAAATTTTGCTTACTGAATCTGAAATATTTAATGACTTATGTCCAAGTTTTTATGCAACTTGAAATGATGGAACATGCAGAACATTCTAACATAAAAGTTTTTTTGCCCAGGTTCTGATGTAGATTCAGCAAAGTGCATTTAAAAAAAATCCATAAAGGATAGTTCACCGTCCTTGTTGTCAATACTTTTCGCTTGGACCATCTTCCTTTGAAGAAGTATTAATTGCTTCAGCCAGAACAGTGCGGTTTTTGGATTATCCAGAGTAACTGGGAGGTTTCTAGTAGAAATCTTGCTTTAGAGGCTAATGTATTGCGAACCACAATCTGAATTCCACACCTGGAACTTGCAGAGCACTCAAGAAAATACTTTATAAAAAAAAACAGACAGTTAATTGAAAAGCAACATGGTAAGATTTGACACTTACACTCCTGTTGCCTTAGATTTAATCTAGGCTGTTCAATATTTAAACTGCAATATTTTCAAGATCTAACAGAAGAACATACATCAACAAGTAACCTTTATTTTAGGTTTGGTGTGGCATTAACCAGCAGCTCTATGCTATTGGGTAGCTCAAGCTTGCAATGCGGGCTATCAAGGTAAGTGAGGAAAGACCCGAGACAAATGTGTCTCTAACTACAACGTCCTAAACTATGTGATGAGGCCCAGTAACCACTTGTTAAAAGACATGGCGTTTCATGGCACAAGAAGGCTTCTTATGCTTTGTAGTAGATGCCCTATTCATTGCGAAACTGAATACACTTGGCACAATCCTCTATATCAGAGGGCGCCACACAGACACACAAACTTCAGCTTAGCGCTCCCTTCTGAGGTCATTTAATTAAAGAACAAAGAACTGAATTAATATGGCCACACAGCAGGCCTTCTTTCATTCCACATTTCTGTCAGTTTCTTCCCCTCAAGCTGTCTCTGTGCATTAAAAGCTAATTATGAACCATGAAGCCAACATGTGTTTTAAACATTGTGACAAGTACAAGCCTATTACTCAGAGTTTTATTCAAAGTGAAGGACAGGAGGAAGACAGAGCACTGGTAGTTAAACATATTTACTGATGTAATTTCGCGGCTGATTAGATGCCAGCATTTGAAATCATCATTCATATACATGCTAGATCTGCAAAATGTGACAGGCTGTCATGTCTTAAAGCTATCATATCAGATTTGATGGGATAATAAAAGGGGTGGAGAGAAGATGATCCTTTCTCCAAGCAGCTCATAAATCCATCATCGCTGTGATCCACCAGTCGGAGCTCTCTCCCACTGTCTGCTTCCACTGAAAATGTTATCCTCTCAAACCGAAGTCTGGTTCTTTAGGCGGGTAATAGAGATTGGCTATCAGCAGTCTGAGGTGCCCGGCTTGTATGTTCTGCTTGGATGCTGCTGGATTGCAAAATCAATGAAGGATGACAGGGAAGAGATCTAGGTTGCTGCTGTATATAAATTGAGTTAGTCTGCTGCTGCTGCTAGTGCTTTTGGTACCGCTACCCTCAGGATAGACTAGGATGCACATTACTTTTTTGTAGTGCCAAATTGAGGGAAACAGTTATGTCATTTGAATAGCTGCAGTTCCGATTGTCTAAGTATTCTAATTCAGTCTACAATTGTGTTTAGCAGACTGCGGATTATCAGAGGAAAAAGGAATACATTACGACTGACAGAAATTCAGGCCTGCCTGAACAGACCCGGAACCTGGATTACCAATGTTATTTAAACTATGACAAGGATATGAAGCATGGTGTGAGAGGAATCTGCTGTGTAGCTTTTCAATGCTGCTGGCAGTTGCAGATAAGTGGAAAAGGAGATGGATAAACGAGAGGGTTTTAATCAAGTCAATGTGAAGGTCTTCGGTACACTCAACATACCTTTAGAGCTGTCAAACAAGCTTAGAACGAGAGCAGGAACAGACACAGACAATTCTTTCAAACTTATATTAGACACACAGTATTTCACTGATTTTTACATTAACATCTGTGTTAGTGAAAGGCAAAAAAGAAAGTGAATCCCAGTTCAATTGTTTGAGAGGGCTTTCTAAAATCCTTGACTGTGTGTCTAACAAGGGGTTGCAGCAGAGGCATTTTCACTATTGGCTTTGGCACACAAGTGTGACATTCACGTCCAATGAAGGCTCTCATTCACTGGTCTGTCTTCATCAGGACAGCTGGGAGAGAGGCAGGAAAGTTGAGGGAAAGAAGAGGCAAGAATGACAAGAACAATGACCCAGTTAGACAGAGACACACTAAAACACTGTCAGACAATTGATTAGCAATCGACAAACACTTAAAGTTTCTTACAGCCAAAGCAGGACCAGATTAACCTGATAAGAAGTTCAGGGTAAAGAGCAATGGGATACATCTTGCTTCCTTCAAGCTTTAAGCTAGTACAGTGTTCCAAGCTGAATTATACTTTGGAGTATGTACATGGGCAGTAAAATTCAACATCAAGATTATCTCGAACTTCTACCGTGCTTATGAAAGGTAAACTATATCTTCATGTGCTCAAATGAAGGACAAAGCTTCTGTTTGGGTGTAAGCTCCTCACGCAATGCTGGACCAGGTTTTTGGTGCCCCAGTTAGTTACGGTGCAAAAGTTCTCGTTTGGATTTGGTTGTCTGTCTATTAGCAGGATTACACAAAAACTCCTAAGCAGATTTTAATTAAACTTGGTGACATATTTAAAATATGATAATGAAGAACCAATTAAATGTTGGAGTTCATCTGAATAATAAGGTGGATTACCATGAAACACAACAGATTTGGGGCAATGCAGTTGGTCTTCAGGAAACTGGTGAATAAAGTATTTTCACTGGTGCCAGAATTTAGTGGTTAACTACAACTTTGATATATTTTCTGTAAGAAAATAAGTATTTTAAAATGGAGGACTTAGGGACCAAATTCGATAGTAGTTTTAACAGACCTGTGCCTAACAGAATGTGTATCTGTAGCAGAATCTGTATCTGTTTGTGAATGCTAGTCATGATGCTGAGCAATGCATAAATGTCAAACTGCAATAACAGCAACCGAAAGGTACCAATATTAAAATTCAAATCAACAAATTTGCCTAGTGAGGTGAAGCAGTGATAGTAAAAGTCTGGCTACATTGATGCTTGTTGTAAAAAAGGATCTTTCATGGTTAGATGATATTTCCTGCCCTAGACTCAGCAATGCTGCTTTGTGAGGAGGCATAAATTCAGGCTGAAGAGCTTTTCATTGTTACGATTTCACAACAGTTCTGCTTTTCCTAGATGGCAGAGAAGGAGCAGGAAATGGGGAGGAAAATATAGAGGAAGACGTGTGCTGGTAAGGACATGAGCTGGATTTCCACCTACAATGAGAGGCACTACATCCTCTAAGGGAGATACTGCTGAGTTTACTCCATCACAAACAATTCACAAAAAGGTCATGTGCCCTGAAACTCCTGGAAATCACCTTTTTTCCTCCCTGATGAAGTAGCATGTTTTGAATTAAGTGTGTTTTTGTCAGAGGATGCCAACAAAGCATTCCTCAGAAATGGAGAAGAGACAAAACTCCCCCTTGTCAGCGATGACAGGCAACGCTGTGTGGACAGTTTATAGTGGTTAAGTGGTTTGGGGCATGGGCCTTGAGACCAGAAATAGTCCACTGAGTGTCATCGAGAACGAAAATGTCAATAGTGATAACTTCAGAAGTGAACTTTGTTTGTAGAGTAGAATCAAAGATTGTAGAATCCGCAGGGTACAGGATGTTTTTTTTATGGTGTTCATGAATTATGGATTAAAAAACAAGCTGTTCAATTAAATGATGGCACACTAAATAAGATCCAACTAAGCGCAGACCATGTCTCTACACTAATTGTAACAATCCAATATAGCGGGAGAAGATAATCTTCATGGTTCAACCTGACACTTTCTCATCCAATTTGTCTTCTGTGCGATCGAAGCCCATATTGCCGTCTGACAGGTGAACCAATAATGTCTCAGAAAATGGTAAGAGTGAAGCGGGCTACATGCTGTCTGATGAGATTACTAAGCAATTTATACAGATTGCACCTCCCATCATTTGCCCGTCTTGTTCAGTGAAGGCAGGTTTGACAGTTGGGGGAAGGGATTTGATTGGAATAAATCTCATTTTGGCAAAGATCGTCAGTGACTACACAACGGAAATTTTCAGAGCCATTTGTGCTTCAAAGGAGAGAAAATATGTGTGTATAAGAACAAAAATGCAATCAATATAATAAGATAAATCAAAAGCACATAAAAACAACTATGTGAACCCAAGTAAAACAAGCACACAAACATGCAAAACAAAGTACTGAAATCCAAGAACAGATATTCAGATGTGAAGTAGGAGCTCTAAGCAAAACCAGACAGATTTTCAAGCTTTGTTATGATCTGGAGTTTGTATCCTGAAAATTGTAAGACCAAGGCGAATCCAAGAGCCAGCCTGCAGGTGCTCTAGCACGAAACAACAAAGGAAAGCTGATGCCTTCAGTCTGGATTAATTTCACTCACAGCAGTCATAGTTGAACATTTTTAGTTGAACATGATTATGAATACATAAACAGGACAGGTCTATTTCTTTTTCTCCCGACGGTGCTGTAGGTATACATTAAATGTGTTCCATAGAGGAAAAAAAAACAGATCAGAGTTTTTATGGACTTGCAAACAAAGTAACTTAGGTGACACTGAAAATGTATAAATTACAGGGGCTGATTACTCTGATGTACACTAAAATACAACACTTAGTTTTGCTCAGAGTCCTCATACCCTAATATAACAAAAAACAATGTTTGCATAACAGCATGGATCTGGTTTCAAGCTACAATCCAGATATCCGATAATCCCTCTGCCTCTCAGCCTGTAATAGATCATTAATAATGCATATATAGGGGTCCGGGGACAACTCTACACTCTATTAGACAGAGCAGATGACAGCTATTCATAGGTTTAATGATGAGTGGGAGGGAAAGGTGAAGGCGGTAGAGAATCTGTCCCACACAGAGAAATGTTACACAGAATATCTCTGCAACAACACCAGTTCAATTTATCATTTCATCACTGTGGGCCTATCTGTGTGCCTTTCATCTCTGTAGATCCCCACTTCCCTTATTTTATCTTGTTATATTTAGTATCTGTAAGCCTTCTATCCAGGGAAAATGCTGTCCTCTGTTCACCATCAGAGAATCACTGTGATACGACAGAAGGCCCTGATCTTATGCTCTACATACAGTCTCTGTAGCATAAATGCAGTATTTTGGTTGATAATGAGTACAGATGTGCTCCTTTCCCCCTCTTACAAGATCTAACCTCACTGACTTTGATCATTCTTCCGTGTCAAGTTACATGTGAGTAATGCAGACAAGAAGCATCATTAAGGGGGAATGGAGGCGGAATGTCTTTGATTGGTGAACATATTCACACTCAGACCGTGTAAACTAAAATAAATATGCAAAGATTTGAATTTGACTTGCAGGATTTTCTGATATTTCATGGGTAGCATATGGTTTCATGTGATAATTAATTGGTGGACTAATATATAATGATAATGATAAGTTACAGTTACCCTAGGTAAATAGATAACAGCAGCATAGTTTATTGCATTGATTGAGTCAATTTATATATGTCGTTCAAGAGGGTTTAAATAACATTGTGCAGTTCTGTATTCACGGCGCATAGGGGATGGGTGACTTTACACAATTTACACATGGAAATTAACTCCTCACCAACATTTCTAATCGACAACATCAGATTAAAAATAGCTAATTTCTTCTTCTTAATAAAAAAATATAGGGAATGTGTCTCAAGAGTCAAGGTTTATGAAACTACATTTAAGCATCTTTTCAGAAAAAGTGACAATGGTATAGTATTTATGCAAGGCCGTTACACAAACTAGCTAATATGGTTGGAATCAGCAGGAATATCCAAGATTTTTGAGTTCTGGTTCATTAATACTAGTCAGAGGCCAGACGGAATACATAAATCTTAGTGAAATTGATGTCTCCACAACTTGAAAAACTCAATTTGTGTTGACGTAAATAGGCCAAAACCCCATCTTAGCAGAATACCATCAAAGCATGTTTGACATTACATTGGACTCTGTCCAATACTTTCTGGAGATGTGAATAGACTGCTTCCTGTTACATGTGGATGTGCAGACAGGACAAGGGTAACAGAATATTCCTGCAATGGCATGGATATAAAATACAGCCTCTTGTGTCATGTAACAGACCGAGCAGCAGTCAATTTAAGTTTGTATTTGAGTCAAAACATGAACGCTGTTGAAGAACAGAGACATATAAATCAAACAATCGTTGCTCAGCAGGGAGCAGTCAGAGAGTGGGAACTGAAAACTGAGCAGTCTGTATTAATTAATTAGCATTTGCACACACGGATACAGCTGTTTGCCATGTGCTTATTTGTATTCTGTCTAATGAGCTGAAGTTCAATTTCATGCAATTTGGTAGCTCTGCACACTGAGGTGTGGGGAAAGTCCATGCAAAGAGAGAAAGAAAGACCTAGAGAAAAAGAAGCAACGATGGGAAGAAAAGAGGTGAAGAGTGGAAATAGCAGTTGCCACCTGTCAATAATTGTTCTCTCGTGGCAGATGGTGTGAGACACTTGACAAGAAAACAAAGGCAACTTTAACTTACTATAGGAGCTGAGGAAGCTTTTCCACCACCTTATTCCCTCCTGTACCCCACGGCTCTGCTCTGATGAAACAGGTTGTAATGCTACAGGCATCACATTCCATTTTTTTCTAAATTCGTCTTTCTTTTTTTTTTTTTTACAAGGACTTATGATTTTCACAAGCTAGAGCTTTAAATATTTCTGTGCTGCAATAAAATTAAATCATCTTTTCATTTCACTCTCTCCTCGCTCGTTCTTTGATAGTACCTTATTTCCTAAGCCGGTGACGCATATTCTCTTTCAAAGCAGTTACTAAACCGCTGGTGGGATTTAAAAAACAAAAATGGAGATTCGGCATGCAAATAAAGAATTTGTTTAACACTACGGATCCAAATGGACCTGGATAAAAGCACTACCATTATAAGTTATAATCCTGACATGAGGTTCATTAACTGCTGACTTTTTGCCCTGTCAGGTGAGGAGCTGAAAGGTGTTGGATGGAAAAAGAAACCAGGCTAACAGCAGAAAAGTGAAGTCCAAACTGACACCTGCTGTCAAGTCTTCACAACCACAGACTCCATCTGTCAAAAGTCTGCAATATTTAAATAGGTAGGCATTGCAAGGTATGAGCTCCATGGAGTTAACATTGGCTTCTGTAAGGGTTGTCATCATCAAAAATAAGTTTAGAGAATGAAAACTAGATCATATATAAGCAAAAAAACAAAATGGCACAGTTTCCGGATTAGGACCATTGTTCATATATTCATCATATCCATCAGCCTTCAGTCAGACCTCCACTGGTCCACATGGGTTCAATCAACGTAACCTGCGTGCAATGGTTTTTGTGCTTTTTGAGAAGCGTTTCCTCATGACCAATGGTGACACATGAAGAAATTAAGATGGCAAGGAGGAGAAAATGTGTCTGTGGAGGTGGGAAATATTGAGGGGAGGCCAGCTGAGGGGGATGATGGAGTGAAGTGTTCTTTTAGAAAGGCCTCAAATTACATCCGGTGTGTGAAACCTTCCATAACAGTCAGATTAGCCTGTCCGTCATCCTGCTGCTACAGAAAATGCCGTGCCACTTTGCTGGAACATATGGCCCGTCCGACAAAATGTGTGCAAGGGGCTGTAAATCCTCTGCCCTAATCAAAGCACTCGTCTAACAATACATCCCACTAAGACCATTACCACTTTCCCTTCCCACCTCCCCCAACTAATCCATCCTCAACACCTACGCCCATATCTGCTGCGGGCTTCTCTCCACTAGCCGATCAAATGCCATTCTTCAAAGCAGGCAGGCACTGGCGACGGATGGTACCGGCTGGCTACGGATGCAGATGCCAAAACGCAGAGTGAAAACAAATGACTCGAGCACCTTGTAAAGAAATAAAAAAGATGTGGTGAGAGGGATAGGGTGAGAGGGAAAACTGAGTACCCACCTGCATAATTTATTTGACCATGAATGTTTTTCAATAAATCTAATATCTTTACTTTGTATATTATAGGGTAATTATTCAATATTACTTAAAAGATTTATTCAAATCCATACCAAACTGCACAGATACCAACTCCCTTTCCCAAACGCCCCAACTAGCAATAGTAATCAAACTGCTGTAATATGTGTCCAAGGACATAGATGCCCTAGCTACTAGAGGAATCTCAATTTGTGCTAATGTAAATAGACCATATCCACTATCATAGGTGAATGCAAGACAGCCTAAATTAAATTTATCGAAGTTCAAATGAGCGAGAAAATGTAAGGGTAAGCTTATATGACCCCATTTGCAGGGAACAAAAAAAAAATCCACGCCTTTACTCGGATCCACTTTAATGTAATCAAATCTGGCCCAAAAGCCATCCCCCCCATAAAAGGTTCATGGAAATCCTTTCAGTATTTTTTGGATAATCTTGCTGACAAACCAATAAACCAACAAACACAAGGACATCCTGTTGCGAGGGTATGAAGACAAAAAACCCTGGATGAGACCCATCCTCCAACAGGGTTAACGTAAAATCTATAATGTAGCAGTTTTGTCTAACAATCACACGAATGGACACGGGTGAAAACATAACCTCCTTGGTGGATGAAAGAAATTTAAAAAATCAGGATGTTAAACTATGGGAGGTTGAGACATGGGGCCTGTCTAGTCTAGTGATACCAAATCGTAAGCCATTACCTTCAGATGGATGTTGTTGTTTGGTGCTGCAACTCTTAGAGCAAGTCAATCACACCATCTGACTTCAACATGCTATGATAAATGTGTTGAAATGAAAATAATTAAGTAGATGATTGGATCATTAATACAATAAAACTCAAGCGCAACTGCAGTTCCTGGTCTCAACAGTGGGAATGATGTACAGTAGGGGGGTCCGAGCCGCAGGGCAGCTATGAGAGATGAAGTCATCCAGTCAAAGTGCAAGTGGTGTGACCATGAGGACAGATGGATACCAGACCAAAGTCCTTTCAAGAGCAAATTCCTAACCACATCCCCAGCTTCATCAGCGGTGGGGTGCAAGGATGGGCTTGTGACTGTGAGTGCCTGGCATGACAATAAAAGGGAAATTCTTGCCCAGGCTTGAGAACCACAGCCTCCAGTGACAAGTGAGTGCTTAGACGTCTTGCATCAGTCTCTGCAAACACTTTGACAATGAGTACATGCATCCCCGTCCTTCTGTATTCAACAGCGTCCCCCTTCTTCTTAAGCTCATCACAGAGCCGCTTGTGTCTGGAAAAAAATATCGCCATGCAACAGATGGAAATTGAATTCCTTTAATCAGGCTGAATAACAGCCTAGTGATAAAACGCTGTCATTCTGAGGGGACAAAAAAACACAGGCTCAGAATATCTGTCTAGCTAGTTAATAGACAGACCTCACATTGCCTTCAGCGCACATAAGTGAAAAGATCACTTGTTCTAGTAACATGGGCTATGAGGTGACAGTTTTTAAAAGCAATGTTTATATTTATGCAGCTTTCTGTATACCTCAAATTATTCTCCGAATGTCAAAAAAGCTGTTGAAAAGATGGGCTTCCTGAAAGTGAAAGCTTTTCTTCCGGTTAATGATTTTTTTCCCGGTGGAAATAAGTTCAGCCTGGCATGAATCAATAAAAAACAGGTAGCAAGGACACTTGTTACACAGGTAGGGAATCACTCAACAGTGTTATGAAAATGCTTACAGTCAAAACAGTAAGGGAACCACTTTTAAATATTAAACAATAACTTAACTGTTGACTTTAAACCAACAAAACAGTCTATGTTAAATTAATGAGAGCAAAAGGTTAAAAGATTAAATGAAAACACCATTTATGGTCTATTATATAATGCAGTTGCCCATGTGAGCTCCTATATTGACATATACATATTTATAACCAATAAGGGAATAACAATGAATGGGAAAGGTATTTCTCCTGGCCCTCCTTTTGAGATAATTTTCGCACTTAGACACGACTATTCTTTTCAGTCATATTTGAATACAAAAATGTTCTAGATGTGGGGCTACGTGCGTTTTAAAAAAAATTAGACTTGGGAAAAGTCATCTGACCTATTAACAAAATGCTATAATTTTATCGAGAGGTTATCTAATCACTGTTGACTCCAATTCAGATTTTTGTCTCCTTTCTGTATCAACAACATTTATACAAGAACGTTAGTTTCAGGAGCAGCAAGAATCTTCAAGGTGAGCATTTGAAACGGTCTGATCTGAGATGGAGGTAGCTTAGACAGCCAGTATGTGGCCCTTCATTTAAAAAAAAAACTCTACTTCCATTCTCCCCTACACTCATTCCTGCACTGTCAGTCTGCTTTACTGTTGACACAGCCTACAGCAGTACCAGCAAGCAGCTGGAGAGAAATACTGTCAAAATCATGGATTCAGCCCATAGCTGCACTGCAACATGATTGTAATGCAGGAGACTTCACAGTGAAACCTTGGGACGACGATTAGCTTGGAAGCATATCACAGCTTGTGTGCCCTAAGGGAAGAATCTAACAGGAAATGATTCAAAATACACGTTCGGTGATAGAATCCCAGGCTGTGAGGAGAGAGCGCAGGTCATTCCAACCTGAATGAAGCTAATTGTGGACATGTAAAAACATGGTACAGGTAGGTGACATGTAGAGATTCTTATTCTCCCCCAAATGTGTGTGTCATGCAGGAATCATTCATATGGACCCAATTCTGGTTTGGACACCACTTATCTTCGCGGTGACTTTAATTGTTGCCCAGATGGACCTGCAGCAGGCGTACCTTATAACGTGACCCTGTGATCGTCTCTCAGCAATGTGCCTGTGAAAGCTTCAGTCACAACGATTTAGCTGTGAGTCACATTATTCAGAGCTCCACTATACAGACGTCTGCTCAGTCCAACCATCCATCAAAGTGCTTTTTGCCGAGTCAACAGATTCCATGGTGGTGGGCAGTCAGGGGAGAGGCCTCTCAGATTCTGTTTCAGCATTGTGTGTGTGTATATGTATTTGAGAGTGTTTGAAAAAGTTTGGATTTATGCTGGGTGTAAAATTATAACCCTTTGGAGATGAAGTAAACCATGTCACTAGCCGATATAGCCATCTATTTCCCCTACAAGCCCTGATTGTTCCAACATGTTGAAGGCTCAGCTGGGATAGTTTATTCAATTAAGATGGTTGAAAACTACACTGCTCAAAAAAATTTAGCGAACTCTTAAATCAGTAGTACGTATCTCGATGAGAGAAACATTCAAGTTGAAAATGTTTGTTGATAGACATTGCATAAATTGTTTAGAACAAAATTATGCAAGAATGATCAATGGAAATCCAAAACATTAAACCGTTGGGCTGGATTCTAAATTACACCAAAAGTCAAAGTGAAAAACTGAAATCACAGACTGATCCAACTCCAGTGAATTTCATCCCAAAAACTCATAATGTGACCCAGGAGTGTTTGACCCCCACATGCCAAATGGATATCCTGAAAACGTCTTGGCATGATCCTGATGAAACGGAGGATTGTGTCCTTGGGGATCTCTTCCCAGACCTGGATCAGGGCTCCTGGACAGCATGTGGTCAGTGGTGTTGGCGTATGAAGCAGTGATACTTAATGTCTCAGAGGTTCTCAGGTGGATTCAGGTTCGGGGAACATAAGGACCAGTCAATGGCATCAATATCTTCATCCTCCAGGAACTGCCTACACGCTCTGACCACATGAGGCCGGGCATTATCCTGGACCAGGAAGAACCCAGCAGTCATGGTACCAAGGTCTCTGAGACAATCCAAGGATCTGTCTCCCCAGACCGTTACTCACCCATCACCAAACCGGTCCTACTGGATGATGATGCAGCATTATTACGTTCTCCAAAGCGTCTCCAGACTCTGTCACGCCTGCCACATGACCTCAGTTTGAACATGCTCTCATCTGTGAAGAGAACGTGGCACCAATGGAGAACCTGCCAATTCTGCTGTTCTCCATTCCGCTGGAGAATGGAATGGACAACAGGTGTTCCGCTGGTGAACACCAATTGAGCTCCACAATACTGGGCTGTGAGCACATGCCCAGTAGAGGACCACAGGCCCTCATGCCACGTTCATGCAGTCTGTTGCTGAAAGTTTTGTCAGAAACATCACACCAGTTGCCCACTGGAGGTCATTTTGTAGGGATCTGGCAGTGCTCCTCCTGCTCGTCCCCACACTCAGAACCAGATACCAGTCTGGCTGCTGTGTTGTTGTCCTTCTACGGACCTCTCCAGGTCTCCTCGTATAACGGCCCGTCTCCTGAGATCTCATCCATGCTATTGATACTGTGCTGGGAGTCTTGCAACTGTATGCAGGGATAAGCAATCCTGGAGGAGATGGACTTCCTGTGCAGCGTCAGTGGGCTGCAGGTTTCGCCTCATGTCACAAGTAGTGACAAAGACACCAGCAGAACATAAAACTACAGAAGAGTCAGTCAGGAAAGATAAGGAGAGATAAATGGATCGTTGCCACCACCTGCAGAATCAATCCCTTTTTGGGGGTTGTCATGCTTTTTCCTCTCCATTGCCACTTTCATTTTCACAAAAAAAAAAGTCAACTGATTCACAGTCACTTGTTCTTACTAAATGGACAGATTGGTTGTTGAAGTTTAACTGGCTTGGTGTCATACTGCCATGATTAAGTGTTCCATTAATTTCTGTTGAGTAGTGTAGAAAGTGGATGTTTAAGGTGACAGGCACTAACATATGTGGGGGTTTACCATATTTTTAGCAGTGTATTTGAATCACAATGGAATGAAAACATTCCAACACAGCCTGAACATTGACTCATCTGACAAAATCTGTCCATAAATAATATACCGTCATCCTCAGGACAGGGGTTTTAGAAAGAGAAGAATTACTTTGAAAGCCAATAAATTTGCTCTCCAGCTAAAGGATTCCAGAAAATTGAGAAATTAGTTTCTCTAATGAAAATTGACATATTAAAGTTCCTTGTTTGGTCGGACTGACAATCAAGAACTTGAAAATCCAGGACCAAAGAGTGCTTTGGTCAGTCCAGAGATGGTAAGTGGACCCCAGTAGCATGGTACCTGCACCCTCAGGACTGCAGCTCCTTAAAGAATCCCCACAGTGGAGGCACTGGAGAGATAATCCTGCAATGTCCCAATTCTTTATCGGGAGAGAGCCACTGGTAGTAGCTATTAAATGAGATTTGAATCCGGCACCAGCTACGTTTCAATCAGAGGAGAGAGTTTTGTAAAGGAACGGGAGACTATTTGCAGCACGGTGGTATCCCCATTCATACAGAATATTACTAAAGTTATTTTGTGCAAAAACATGTTAGCAACTTATTACTAAGGGCATAGCAATTTTCATGACTGGGTATTTCAACTACTCAAAGAGAAGTAAAGAATATTCAGGCTTGAAAAAAAAAGGGTCATTTATACCAACAAAAAATGTGTTTTTAACAGTTAATCAATTAACAGATTTCAGATGATCAATTAATCAAGACATTCTCCAGTTCCAGTTTATCAAATGTGGAGATTATTTCCGCTTTCTAATTAAATTGTAAACCAAATATCTTTCGATTTTTAACCAACTGGTTGTACAGACCAAACACAAAGCCGGAATATTTTGTAAAGGAGAACCAATATGGCCAATTTCCAGTGCACAGACCAAAAGATTAATCACTTAATCCATAAACAAATTGTCAGATTAATCAATAATGAAGATGTAAAGTATACTCCTGAGTCACAGAGTCACTGGCTGAGGACAGCTGCAGCAGCTCAATCTCACTCTGCACTGCACAGATTAGGGTGATTTATAATTTGCAACAATAATAGCTGGCAAATTGATGTAAGAGCCATGCTAAATTCCTAAGGACATCACCCAAGACCGATATTCATGAATACCATCCTCTCAACCTTGGAATGAAGCATGTGTGGAGAATAAAGTGCTGCGCATCTCACAACCCAGAAGCATAACAACGGAGATGCACACATTCATATTATCAACGCCTGAAACCTCACTCATGGCCCGTGGCGGTGTTCCTGGAGTGATGTTAAGGATGCGGGATGTGTGAGATGGGATCGGGGTGCAGCCCCTTAAACTTACCGAGCTTTCCCCGGGACTCCTCCAGCTTCTGGATCTGGTTCTCCAGGAAAAACATGGCCACTGCGAACGCCAGCAGCGCCAGGAGCTGCAACTTGGGTGGCATCATGACTCTGAGCAGCCCCATCAAATCATCCAGAGAGTGCTTTGGTCAGTCCATGCTCAGATGAGAAGCTGAAAACAGACACACACACAGCGACGACGGTGTTTACAAAGCAGCTGAATACATGGCCCTTTACCCCTATATCTCTCTGTGTGTGGATATATCCCACTGTTGAAATCCTTTCATTACCTCAAACACGCAATGTCTTCATGCTCAGCAAAGCAATTCAATCAAGAAAATTCCCCGAAAGGTCAGCGTCGTAAAGCAAAGAAGGTTTTGTCTCGGATTTGTCCCTCCTGCTGGTAAGAGCGTTGGTAACAGCCGCTGTCGCCTACGTCCCCCATATATCGTTGCCCTGTCCAAAACAGTGTGCCCACCACGCATAGACTACATTACTATCAACCAGGTTATTGGAGGCATCAACAGTCCACATAGAGCTCGGGCTTTCTATTCGTCGACAATCACTGTCTATTCAAACCCGATTGGACCATTTTCTCAAACCTTCAAGGACTCGGACAGCAGATGTCGCAGTTCTTTTTGAATGATTTAACACAGACGAAGAAGAAGAAATTATGAGACCGTCTTTGAATATGCCAGAACTCAAGGAACATGAAATATAACTAAACTCTCTGTAATAACCAAATAAAGTTATATAGTTATCAACTTAAACTATTTTTACGAGATAATTATTCCAACTGTGAGGTATATTTGAAAACCACTACGATTAGTTGTGAATGTTTAATTTCAGGCGCGATGGGACAATCTTTTTTAGACAAATGGGTCCTTCGTAGTTTTCGCCAGTAAAGCAAACTCCAAAATGTCGGGGGAGGTGTATCTCCTGTGGCTTCTTTCATTTTTACAAACGGTGAGTTATTAACACGAAATACAGTAAATGTTGCCGTTTTCCGAACTGTTTCTTAGGCAGTAGAAATAGCAGGGGAGTATGCAGCTGTAAAATTTCAAGTTCCCGTCTGTGAGCCTCTTCCTACTTTACCCGGAGCTTCAAAAATGACGTGGCTCAATAAACCCCCGATGGCACTGAAGTGAAACCATCTCTGTTTTCTTCCAAAACTCGCTGATTTTTAACAAAAACAAACAGATTAGGGTCGCAGTATGACTTAAAAGTACAAGGTAACGGTAATATTTTCGTCGAGTCTTATATGTAATTATTTAAGCTAAAACGAACACTGAACCGCCCTTAGCTTCTTAAAATAAATACAAACTTCAGAGCTTAAGTTTTATGAAAACATTGCAGGTACAACATTTCCCTATGTTATAGTGTGCATAATTGTGTGTACTTTATAAAGGTGACATTATTATTACTTTTGTTATTATTATTATAGGGTAATGGAATTTTTTTCAAGGTTTTTACGTTTGTTCTGTCTCAGCAAAGAGGAAGACCACAACTCTGAGTCAAAAATCATGCTATTTATTTACATGTTTTCAGTAAGCATCATTTATATCTTTTCACAGCACTAGATTCAACTCCTATAACCTTGGTTGATATCGTGGCTTGCTTTGCTCCTTCTTCATTGATTTCAAGCTATCTAAACTATAACTTGCTCCTTGTTTCTAGCAACTGTGTATGGGCAGTAAAGTCTTTATAAATGTTTTACTGTGTATTTTTTCCTTACCTTTATTGTTCACATATATTATCTATCTCTTTCTTCCATCCAGCTATCGGCATATGGTGCTGATCTTTCGTCTGAGGCATGCAGAGATCTAGGCTTCTCCAGCAACCTGCTGTGTAGCTCCTGTGACCTGCTCGGGGAGTTCAGTCTCACCAAGCTCCATCCTGACTGTGGGCATTGCTGCCAGCAGGAGGCTCAGTTGGAAGCGCGTAAGGTAAAAAGTTCAATAAAGCTTACAGAATTGGCAAACAAGAAATAACTCCCTGTCCAGATTTAGCCAAACTAAGGTGGGTGTTACAAATGAGGTGTGGTTGGAATACAGAAAGTGTTTCCTAAAATTGAGTGCACCTAATTTAGGATTACTATTGTTTGTGCTGCGTGATTCAGAATTTACCAATTTAAGGATTCAATTCATATTGTTAAGCATATAAACTGATGTGTAAGCAGTCTAAAGTCATTTGCTTGGCTTCACCTTTGACTGCGTCCTCAGTGGATATTATTCAAAGGTCCTCCTTGTCAGGATATATCACTTTTATTGACTGGAGCTGATCTCCCAGTAGCTTCTACCAAAAGCAACTTGGATTTAAACCCTCTTTTATTGGGCCTTTTTGCACTGTTTGCGGTTAGCAACTGTGCAACCACACATTCACTCTTGTCACTTGCTGGCTGTCGCTCTGACATTAAGAGTTGAGGATATTAACCAAGCTTGACATTCCACATTGAATCGAGGTAGCAAGTTTTTCTAACAACGGCCATTGTAACCAGTAAGGAAGTGTTACGCTATGCATTTCTCTGTTGATTACTGCATTGTCAAAGACATTCCTTCTAGGCTCTGGTGCTTTAACATCAAGTCAAATGATTTTGGAAAAACAATTGAAGTTTTCTCTGATTAATCAAAGCCCCCAGAGCATGGGTGGTATCCTAGCAACAACACCTTGAATGTAGAGTTATGCAAATCTCTGTTCACCTTTTGATGATAACAGACTCTCTTCAGACATTTAGAGGTAAGATTACTTGTCTTTCTCCTCACGATTTCAATGAAAATGTCCCTTACAGGAGTAATTGTCTGTCTAAAAATACGCTCCAAGATCACCAGTAGAAATGACAGCGTTACTAAGCACATACTTTCCTCAGACAGCAACAATTATCTGTCTTAAGAATTGTTCTATGCTTGCAATTGATATCAGTACGGCATCATTAAACCCGCTGAGCAATGGCGTATTGTAGAGCTTAGTTGATTAGTAACATTCATCGAGCATGGAAGCCATGTTGGCTTCTCATTTTCAAATGTTTGCTTCTCTGCATTAAACCCCGTGCATATCAGGTACACTGGGAGCCACCATACACTTTTCCCCTGTATAGATCAGGAAAGCCTTGTTTCATCTCTGTAGTGTAGAGTTTATTAAGAAACCACCAGAGGCCTTTTTGATATTTTTAAGCCATAGACATTATGTGCGATTATATTCTGATTTATCCAATATTAATAAATCCCTTGAAAAGACCAAATTCAACAAGGAAGTACTTTTCTTAAATTAAAAAAAAATCTGTGTTGCTCAGACTACACAGACAATACTATCTGAATACCACAAATGCCATTCTTCTGCTGTCTTCGTTTGCTAAAAGCTACAATAAATTCAAGAAAAATTCAAACTCTACATTTCCTGATATATGGATTAATTATCCAGAATAATCCTCATTTAATAGAAAGAAAAGGCCATTTTGAAGTGCTGAAAGTCCAATATAAGAGGCATTTGTTGCCATTTCTCACCAATTGTGGATTTTCTCTCATTTATGTGTTAAAATGAAAACCACAGACATTTAAGATGTATTTGATTGTTCACACAAAGACTGTGAAATAGAAAATTATAGCACCTTAGCTTTGCATATAATGTAATTTCCTTTTCTGTGTGAACCATCCAACCAAACCAATTACCACCCCATCCCCTTGAATTGCAAACAGCATGGTTATGAAATACAACAGTGGCACTCCAATTTACTCTTAACTTATTATGTATTGGTTCTGGAGGTTTGATTACAAGTGAGTCCTGCACAAACCACCATCCATCAGCCCTTATCCATACGCGTGGTCTCTATTTAATGACCCCCTAGGAGTCTCATGGACACGTTTATGACACTCCCTATCTGAATCAAATTACTCTTCCAGGTCAGCCACCCTACCACCAGCAGGGACACAGTGCATTTTTTGTTGTGTATTTGTATGTGGAGCGAGAAAAAAGCTCCTGACAACTGCTTTACATTGTGTTCTCTGCTCACAGCTTTATGCTGGAGCCATCCTTGAGGTCTGTGGATGAAAACTGGGGAGGTTCCCCCAAGTCCAAGGTGAGTTCTCTAATTGGACATATCTGTACCAATATTTATTACTTTATTTTTAAATATACTGATCTTTTGCTTTGTGTGCTTTTTTGTTCCAATCAAGGGGGGATATGTGTGAAACATCCTTTTTAAATAACTTTCAGCAGTATGTGGCCTAAAATGCCCGAGGGCCCATCTTAATAAAAGCTTTTGAAGTTTTTTTTTACCCACTGTGTTATGGGGGCAGAACTCCCTTCTCTGTTAAGTGTAACATTTGGTTAATTCAGTGTCGGGTTACATTGATGGAGACGCTGTAGTTCACTTCAGTATGGGGTGAGGCGTCTGGTGGTCTGTCTGTGCCATCTGTCTGTCGTTCGATTGCTTCAGCTGTAGCCATCTTGTCTTAACTGTCAATGCTACTGTTAACATTGTATTCTCACGAGGTTTTGTCGTTGTCATTAATTACAGACCTCTGTACGTAAATACAAAGGCTTATTGCCTGACTCGTTGCCTGAGTTTTCTTTTTACCTGTTTTCCTTCTCCTCAGCTTTTGTCAAGAGTGAAAAGCCGAAAATGTTCAAGGGTCTTCAGATCAAGGTAGGGGTGATGAATTGTGTCGATGATGACTGCGGAAATCTCTTAATTAGACACTTTAAGCTTAATCTGGGGAAAATGCAACTTCAAAGTAGAATGTATCAGTGAGATTCTCAAACATTTCTCTGATACAACTTCCACCAAAGCAGTTTCGGGGCTGGTTTGAAGGTAGTGCTTTATTTGAAACCGGTTCTTTGCTTTCCAATGCCACAGAATGGCTCTAAAACAGGAAGACCGCAGATAAAGGAACCATTACACAACAATGATTTGTTGTGCTTTTGCCGTTCATTCAAACAATAATCACAATACAATATAAATTGTTACTCGTTTCCATCATCATGTAAATGTAATTTTTGTAAAACTGTTTATTGCCCAGATACACACCTGGTTATTATGTAGTCAGCCTAATTGCCAAGCAGCAACAAAATAACAACAACAACAAAACCAGTGTTGGACGGTCAAGTTTTGTAAACACTCCTGCAGACTGTAGACATGCTGCACCAGTAATGTGATATGAGTAGAAGGGCATGCACAGTTCCATGTTGCACTTCTACCACCACCCCTGCATACACACTACAGCGTGTTTGGTAGTTTTTTTCAGATCTGTGGGTGCGACAATTCTTTTCACCATGTCATGGTAACACTGAGCTTATTTGAAATCGCAAAGGAAAAGTTTTTTTGTTTTATCCACAATTTTTGTGTGCCAATGGAGCCATGTAAGTGACTGCCTATCAGGACTATTGGAACCAGCCAAAACGTTAGGACCGGAAAAATCCAGATTGTGCGCTTTAGAGGAAAGCAACCAAACTAACTTACTTAACACTTAACGTTACGTCAACAGGCTAATATATGCACAACGTTAGTTGACAACTACAGATGTAGTCTTTAATCAAAACTATTCGTTAAATTTGTCAGTTTTTACGTACACAAACCTTTGCGCGAAGTCTACGGACAAGATAAAGATGTGAAAAAGTAAAGAAGAATCTCTGTCCTCATATCATATTTATTTAATGGCTTCACAGATCGATTACATCGATGCCTTTGCTTTAATTCCCTACATTCATTATCAATACATCCTCTACCGTCGTAATTGTTGTCGTCAACACTTTTGCCATCAAAACTTTTGCCTCTTCACAGTCATCTTGATTTTGTGTCAATGTCTAGAAATACAGTGCAGGCCATCCCGGGCAATAAGACAGTGACATAATGACGAGACTTTAGTGAAGTAACTGTGGACATGCTCTAGTACTATCCCAGAACCAACACCTGATTTGCTTTGGTGGAAAAGGGTTACAGATGTTTTTGTTTCTGTGAGGTTTATTTTTTAGGTACTAAGGGGAAAATTGTCTTCCTAACACACCCATCCTCTCTGTCTGTCTTTTCAACGGAACTCTCCCACATGGCAGTACGTTAGAGGCTCCGATCCTGTACTAAAGCTTTTGGACGATAATGGGAACATTGCTGAAGAACTCAGCATCCTCAAGTGGAACACTGACAGCGTGGAGGAGTTCCTGAGTGAAAAATTAGACCGGATTTAAATAATAGAATCCATTTTCTTTGGTATTGTTTTTAGTCTTGAGTTGATTGGTCTGTTTATCTAAATTGCAATCACTCCATCATATCTGGCCATTCAAATATTTTCAATTTAATGCCCTAAAGTTAAGTGGTCTCCACCAATTCAATGCAGTGGAGTTGTTTTGGCGCTCGCAGCGTTGAAAATTTACGATTGAAACATTCAACTGTAGTTTCCTTGAAACCATGTGGTGTATCCCAATTTATCACCAGACCACACAAACACCATTTATGGAAATATTTGCAAGAGCAAACCTCATTTAACAATGTTTTTTGTGCCGCAAACAAAAACACTCTCACTTCCATTGTATTTGTGTATTGCAGTAATCACGATCCTTAAAAATCTGGACATCATATACCATCGGTGTGGTAGAGAGTTCAAAGGAAAATGAGAGAATACTTATTACCTGTTTTGGGTAAAAAGACCCTTTAGTTATTAACCAATTTGTACAGAACTTGGCCTTCAAAGATGGATGTTAAATCCCAGCTCTCGAAGACTTTTGTATCTGAAAACTATGAACTTCTTTTCTTGATTTTACCAAATAACTTGACAGTGTGAAAATACGCAGTCATAGCCCAGAAGGGCAGTACATCCAAAATTATGACCAACATTTCGGATAAATCATGGCTCAAACTTCATCTATTTGTTTTGAAATATAATGCACATTATGATTGTTTTTTTTGTTCTATTGGTGGGAGTTTCTGTTCCCTTACCTGTCTGTGTAACATTTTTTAAATTATGTTCACCAGGGGACTAGGGGTATGTTTGTTGAATGAATCCTTGTTGCTTTCAAAATGCAGATGTCTAAGCTGAAGCACACTTTAGTGAAGGCCTCACAGTAAACCAGTACTGGGATGTGAGTTCTGATGTATGTTTGTGTTTTCTGGCACATTCTGCTTTGAAGAGGAACTGGATTTAAGGAGTAATGTGATTGTTTGAATATGCAACAATAAAATGTCCCTTTTTCTCTGTAAATGTATTATTTATTTATTTGTTTGGTCAATCGGACAGTGGAAAGTTGTGACCACACATCTTTGATGTTCTAGTAATGGTATCTGCTATAAGGGTTCATCACTTGAACTTGATTTATAGGAATGACATTACTGACATCTAGTGGTAAGTAACTGCCACAACACTGGCCAATTAAGTTTACACCTACAAGAAATAGTACGGGTGTCTTTGAGCATGGCATGCAAGTCATAACAAATTGAGCCTTAATATAAAATAGAAAAAAAAAGAGTTTATTTTCTTTGTGTAATGTAAATTCAAAAGATAGATATTTTTCTTTTTGAAATTTTTTAATTAGAGAATAATTTCCTACAAGGTAAAGTTTTACTTTGTTGAAATTGCTTATTTTTCAGTGTTGCAGTCTGGATAAACGGATTGTAACATTGGATTTTATATATTTCCATGTTGAAACTTCCAATGAGGCATTTAGCAGCACAAATGCTGGCGGTTGTTTGAATGCGGGAAAGGGTTACTGTAAGCTAAAAGATACAGTAACCAACGGGTATCTTCCTTAAATTCTCAAATACACACTCAAATATGCATTTCACAATATTTTATATTCTTATAGCAAATAAAAATCACTTTGAATACAAATAACATGGATCAATGCTTTATTATTGTATAAATAAAATGATTTTAACAAATTAAGTTTAAAAAAGAAACCCCACTCCACTTACAGCATCTGACCGCTTATAAATCCTAGTTAAAAGGGGCGTACACAAAACTGAAAACTAAACTTTGCCAGACTTCTGTTAAGATGTCACATTGACTCCCATGATCAAATAGTAAATATTGAATATATGTAGCTACAAGGCACAAAAAAGGAATATATCCTATAAAGCATGCTGCATGCAAAGAAGCTAAAATGCCTGAATCTTAGCGAACACAATTTGTTTGTGCTTTAAGCTGTTACACATAATTGTGGTCTCTCTTTCCGCCCTCTGAATGGTGATCACCTGGATCAGTTTTGGTGCGAGCTTGAGGTTTGTAAACAACCCCTGGGTACCTGAAAGAAAAGAGGAAACATATATAGTGCAGATAATTCTACTGTGATGGTGTATCTTCTGTCAAATCTTATATTCATCTGTAAATACTGATCTATCAGTCCTTAATAAATGTGGATGTGGACGGGTGTACAATAAGGAGCCTCAATTATTCGCTCTTCAGAATGTGTCTGCACTTTCTCAGAAATCTGAGAAGGGACTCACCCTGATTTTCCATCTTTCGCCATTTCCCTGAAAGCCAAAGATTTTAGGATTCCCCCAACTATCAGGACGCCCCCTCCGATCCAAGCTACGAACAGTGCGGGTCCAAATGTGTATCTGTGGGGCCAAACAACAGAGGTCAGACAATGGACACATAGAAAATATACACTGAATACCTGAATGCTCAAATTAAATGATTGGAATGATAAGTGAAAACCTAAAATTTGTTTAAAATCTATTTTACCTCAAACAATGTTGTACCAGTAGTTATTATTTTACTTATGTTTATCAAAAAATATATTAATAAATACTTTTTGCAGCTTGTGTAAGTAGAACTTAGTAATACAAATCTAAAGATATTTAAACCTGTATAGTTGTTGGGGACTTAAAAATGAATGTTCCAATTTGATGAATCGCAATAAGTTATGAAAACTTTGAAAAATCTGTTTCAAATTTGTTCTAATCTAAAAATGTTGATTACCAGTAGCAGTTTGTTTTCATACAATTCGATTCGTGTAAACTTTTTCCAAATTAATTAATGCGAGTGCTTAAAATATTGACTTACAAAGTAGCAGAAACTCTACGACTTCTAAGGGTTCTAAGACTTTTAAGTTTATGAAAATTCAACTTGAAAAAAGGGCAACTTATCTACTTAATTGTTTTGAGTTTCTTTAACTTATTTGGGTTTAAAGTGTGGAAATGCAAGCAAAATGATAAATGATTTATCCTACGTGTCTGCGCCACCCATCCCTGGCATCCCTCCCTGCAGGTTTCCTCCAAATTGTTCTCCATAGTAGTTGCTGGTGGCAAGTCTGAAAGTGGCAACTATCTGATTAGCGTAGATAGAAGCTCCCGCTATCCCACAAACGCCTAACAGAAAGGAATGGAGAGAAAAAAATGTTGAGTGATTTCATTGACTTAACAGAGAAACTGTGAAAAGAAGTAACACCTTAAAATTACAGATTTATAACGTGTGTGCTGGGCTTCTCTTGTTCATCCAAATTTGTTATTTGTGATCCTACCAGCAATGATGAACATGATTCCAGCAGTGAGGCTCATCTTGGCCTTGGACGATTCTGACATACTGTTCATAGTGAGGCAGGTGAGGGAGAAAACTGATATTAGCGCCCCGAGGACACTGAGCACCACACCCACGATCATCAGGGCCCGCACGGCCTGGAAGGACCCTGCGAGACAGAAGGCATGAATATATTTTATATTATATAGTGACTTATTAGTTAATTATGTCTTCATAGAATAGGCTGTATAACAGAACTTAGTCCCCACCGCCATGCAGTGAGGAGCTCTTCAAAATCACAAGTGAGATAAATCCTGCATCTGAAGATCAGACCTACATTTGGCCCTTGTGTCTCATCTTTTAAGATTTAAATCTTTTCAATCTACCAAAAAAGACAGTGTGAACACAATTATTTAATTCTGTCAGAGGAGAAATTAAACATAAAACAAATACTTGATTTCTGTACTTCAGCAGGGTTTTCAGGTATGTTATTTTTCTACTTTAACTTTTTATATATACTTTTATATCCTACATTTTCAAACAAATTTTTGTATTTGGTTCTACATTCATTTTCAAAATCAGGTTCCTTACTTTAGAATATTATCTTTGCATGTTTGCCTCTCTCCTGAGACCTAGAGCGATTTCAACCTAAAGAGCAGTGATGCACACAAAAGAAATAGAAGTTTAAAAATAGGTTCTTAAACCCTTAAATTAATAGTATTTTAATATGACACAAGGTTTGGTTTGCTCAAAAACAGCTGGTGGAAAGGGGCTACTTTCATACAAAACCTGTAGGTTTTTCTCTATACTTGAGTAAAAAATGTTTATTGAACACTTCCACTTAGACCAGAGTCTCTCTCTCTTTTTTTTACAGAAGTAATTGTACTTTTGAATTGTGCCCTGTCTGAATCCTAATGTTTGACCTGTGTTCTTCTGCAGTGGGTGTGCTGCAGGAACCGGCCATTTGCTTTTTGTTTGCTCTGTTTCTGATAACGGTGTTATACGTCTCAGCCTGCCTGCCCATTACAGTGACCAGAACACATTGCAGCTGATGCAAATAATGATAGGAGTGGGCTCCAAACCGGAACATGAGCCTCTGAGACTGTGACAGAAACTAACAGTAGAATCAATCATATTTTTTAAAATAATCATTCAATGGTAAACCATTGTTTTACTTTTGATTTTTTTTTTTTAATTATCAGGTTTTTCACTTCAGCTCCTTAATTAGCAAAAGTCCTCACACACGTACTTTGAGTATCTTCACCATTTTCAACACCACTTTTGATTCCTAAATTAATGTCACAACTGTCCGCAAAACTGTTTGAAATAAAATTGATCAATTGGCAATTTATAAATCTTTTAATTTAATACTTCCTGGTCGGTTTCAAGAGGTAAAACCTGGATTCACTGGCTCGTCAGTTCACCACCCTTTTTTTTTTGTTGAATGGTTTGACTTACCTTGCCATTTTTAATTTTGGACCTCATGACTGAGATTCAACTCACCTTAAAAAACTACATCATTTGAGAAGAATTAGTTAGATCCTCTTTACAAGTACTGAGAAAGCTTCCTGCCCAGAGCCAACTGCAGAACTGAACAGTTGAGGTAGAACTTTCCTCATCAGTGCTCAGTAAACTAAATCTATCAACTTCTCTTAAAAGCAGAGAGAATCCAAAATGTTTTCTTCTCTTCAAAAGATAAACTCAGGAAGTTGTGTTCTCCATACCATGAAGGTGAAGAATTCTGTACACAGATTGGATATTCCATTATTAATTTATAAAGTCTAATCAGAGCCTCTGGACATTAGGAAGAACTTTATCCTACCTGAGAAGCCTAGGAGGCCGTAGATTGGGCGACACTCAGTCATTCCCGCGGTGTTGGTCTCACAGTCCTGCCACAGACCCTTGAATGTGTAAACAGATGTCACCAACTCTCCCTGCCTGTTCTTCACACTCCATTTGTTCGTGGCTGTGGCTGCAATAAGGGTTGCCACGCCGATCAAACCCAAAATAAATCCACCATTCTGCAGAACAGCTGGAGCCATTTTTGGCTCAGAACGTTAGGAGGTATGTGTGAGTGTGTGTGAGTGTGTGTGTGTGCAAGAGTGGGTGTAGACACAGCGAGCCTAATGCTTGGAGCAAAGCTGCATATGTAAATGAATTAAAGTAGAGATGCCAAATGTTAGCAGGTGTGTTGTGCGTGAAGCTGGGAAATAAAATGGGCGAAGCGGCAATTTGCAGTGATGGAGGTGTTGGGTGGAGACGGCTGGGTTTCACTCAGCTGGTGACACACCAGCATGGGTTGGGCTACCTTTTCTTGAGAGGTGTGGACACAGTGGTGATAGGCGCACCTGGTCCCTAAACAAGAACTAACTGTTCAAATGTAAATACGGGAAACTGAATCACCAAGCCCAATGGACTTTTGATAAAGTGCCAGCGATTGGTAAATTAGTGAGTAAATGCTGCAGTATGGTTCCGTATCAGTACTTACAATCGGAGCAACGATGCAGCACTGCAGAAGTGGTCCGTGACTGCAATCACGGACCACCAGAGATGGCGTGACGTACAAATGAAACTTACTTGAGGTGTTTGGAGACTTCATTTCAACATAATTCTGAGCAGAAAAGTTCATGTCAGGCCTAAAATGAGGTTTAATAAGCCAAACTAGAGGGAAAATCCCATCTGCTGGGAGGACAGAGGTCAAGCTCCGCCACAGAGCTGCATCCCTGCATATTCAGATTGATGTACACATTCGAAACACTTCTGAAAGATGAAATCTCAATAACTTAACAACTTTAAACCTGCTACTTCAATTCTAAGAACTTCCTCCTCTCTCTCTCACTGGGTGTCCTGATGGCCAAGAGTTCAGGATTTTCACCAAGAACGTAAAACACCCACGATTCTTGTCCAGACAGAGAAATTGGTTGACTCTATAATAAAGGTCATACATTCATGATTCACGTTTCACGGTTTTGGTTTGAGGACTAATTGCCTCTTACTAACTTTGAAACAAACAGAACCTTATATGTTTCCCATGATTCAACGTTTCCCCTTATCAATTTGTCAACAACAGAGCTGGAGAGAAGTTTCTATTATTCTCCTATCACAAGCCCGGCTCACTTTCGTTCGCTCTCATAATCACATACGTGGAAAAACAACCAATCTCACAGACTACTCACCAAACATTAGCGGACTAGAAAATTTAATTTAGGTACATTTTCTTTTACATTAAGTTGATGGATGTAAGTCTTTTGTCTTTGTCACGTATCTTATCTAGAGGTTAAAACAGCTTGTTTAAACAGGCGCGTTCAGTTTGTCAGGAACATGGAATCATGTTTCTCTGATAGAAACCTTCACCCGGCTATAGTACAACTGATGTCTGTCTCACAAAATGGCATTAAAGAAAAATAATACATTTATAAATAACACATCATACAGTAGCTATACAGTAGATATATATATGTATATATATATATATATATATATATATATATATTAAAAAACAACAACAGGACACATTTTTTAAAGCTGCATCAGTTAAGTTTTGGCAAGATTCTGTGCTCTTTATAACTTCCACATGTTAGTATTGGGTCATATACCCTTGTTATCCAGACAATAATCTTTTGCATCCTCTCCCTTGAGGTTATGTAGTATTAAGAGCAGAACCTGGCTCTGTAACAGCATGAACTCTCAGGCAGTGAAAACCCTGAACGCATCATCCCTTCAGGCTATGAATTCAGCTTTACTAAACCAAAAACTTATATTAATTGTAAATCAATATTACATTATTATTAAAGTAGTTGTGAAGTAGTATGTAAAAGTGTACTTGTGTTGTTGTTATGAGTCAAATTCCAAATAGTAAATTTTGAATCTTGGATCATCCTAAACACAAACTATTGTGTTTAAGAAATAGTTAAAGATTTTCAGAACAACATCAACTGACTTCTTATCATCAACTGCGTCCTGACCCTCCCCATATAACTATTTTGAAAACAAATGAATCATAATGATGAAAAATGCTTTGATTATATGTTTCAATTATGGAAACGTTAATTTATTTCCATAAGTAAGTCTGGTGCGAACTCTTTCTCATGGGCTTCCTCTGTCCTCTTACATCCAGAGCTCTACATTAATCTGACTGACGCTGATGTGAAATTAAGCAATGCAGTATGTTTACAATGTATTTACAGAAAGAGTACAGCTCAAAAATTCAATGTATATTTTTGGACTCTTTCTTGCACTCAAATGTGTGAACTGTGAGAGTTGTGGAATTCAATAAATGTAGCTATACTAAATTGTATTAATATATATTTAAACTCAGCTCACTTTAATGTGTGTATCTTAATATCAAAAATTGTATTTTTAAAAAAACATGTTATGAATTACCTTAAACCGTTCTGATCATACATTTTTAAACAATATCCTATAAAACTACGTTTATTTATATTGATGAATTTTAGAGTTGTAAAACCTAATCAGCCACGTTACAATTCTGATCTGTATTGTGCAGGAAAAAAGAGGACATTTTTGTACCTAAGTAAAAGAAAAAAAGTCACGCTAATTTATTTTCCAATTGGGAAAACATTTTTCACACGACAGCCAGATGTAACATTACAGATATCTGAAAAAGGGTAGCATCGCAAAAAGAATTTAATAAATGTATTCCACATGATCCATCATTTTACTATATTTAAGGAGAAATGGGTTCTCACGAGTTAATAGTGTTATTACATTATATCAAACACACGTCAGTCTGGTGGGAACTGATAACATATGGGTGAATTCAACAATTTATGTTTTTAATGTAATATTCAGTGGTTGTGTGTGTGTATATACAAGCATTCTCCTGCAGTTGCTTTTCTTTTACGCGGGCATATCCTGTGAGCAAACTTTTCCTCCTGCTTAATGTGGGTCACGCACTGGAGCTGTGTGAGGAGTAAGAGTCCACGGCACTCTTCATCCCTCCAGGGAAAAGGATGTAGGCCACCTGAGGCTGTAACCCGGCTGGTGACCATGAGCTACAGTTACATGGCATCACGTACCCCGGGCTGCAAGGTGACGGGTGGGTGTGGGTGTGGGTGTGGGTGTGTTGTCCGGGGCACCCAATTCCGCCAGTCTGGTATCCAAAGGTGTGCGCGCTGAAGGGCAGGGCGTAGGGCATCTCCGCAATTCGCTGGACAGCTCCGGTGCTGAACTGCACCGCCGGCTCCAGAAGAGAGAAGGACGAGGAAGAGGAGGCAGGAGTAAGGAGGGCTCTGGCTTTTTCAGCGGGGACGAGAAACGAGTCCATGGAAAATCCCTTCAGATGCTCCGCCGCTTCCCCGAGTAAAGACGGCAGCGGGAAAACCAAACGGTCCCTCTTCAGGAGGCTTTTGGGTTTGCGCCGGGGTCTGTACTTGTAGTCCGGGTGTTCCTTCATGTGTTGCGCCCGCAGCCTCTTGGCCTCGTCGATGTAGGGACGTTTCTCGGAGTCGGAGAGGAGCTTCCACTCTGCGCCGAGTCTCTTGCTGATCTCAGAGTTGTGCATCTTTGGGTTCTCTAATGCCATTTTCCTTCGCTGGCCTCTTGACCAAACCATGAAGGCATTCATGGGTCGTTTGATGTGATCTAAAGGTTTCGCCATATCAGAAAGACCCACATTAATTAAAATGTGAAAACCAAGGCTTCCTTTCCTAGAAAGCGCATGCTCCTCTTGTGCGTAAAGGGAAAAAATGTGAAGAACTTCTGAAGATATATTCAGTTAGAAAACCTTGTCTCTGGATCCTTTGTTTTAAAACAGTGAAATTCAAGATCGCATTAAGTATTTGCACAAACTGGAAGGAAAAGCGCACTGCCTGTGTGCATAGATGGGGTAACACAGGACCACGTTGGAGGCTTGTTATGGAGGATGTTGGGAATGTCAACCACTCATCACCCCTCCACAGTCACGGGGGCCAGGCCAATGGGAAGGAGCGAAAACATTAATCTCTCCACAAAAAGTGACTGTACAACATTCTCCAGGGCTCCCTCCTTCTCCCTCTCTGACACCATGTCTCTCCAACTGTTTCCTGACACAAGCAGGCAGCAAACCAGAAAATAAGCCATTAGCTGCAACAAATGAAAACTAGAAATTACATAGTTCAGAAAACAATGAGAAGGTAAATGGGGATATTATTTTGTAATGAAGCTCACCTTTGCCTCATATGAGACATCTCAAATCCAAATCAAACCAAGCCAGAATTTGAGTAATATAAGGGTCAGTAATCAAGAATACTGGAAAACGTGTCAAACACCTAAAAGAATTACTCTTAATTAGTTATTTGTTGAATTTTAATGCAGTAATACTTAAAAAGGCTCTGATAAAACATGGACGATAGCCTGACCTTTTGGAGTCTGCAAACATGTCTAATTTCTAACCCTAACCCTAATGGTTTAGGGTTTAGTATGGGTCGCAGTAAATGCAGCCACTTTGCACTAAAACAACTCACTCAATGAAATTTAATGAATTTTGGAAAGTATGTCCTCACAATTAAATAGATTTCTTTCAATATTGAGCAATTATGTGTACTTTGGTTGGGCCAATATAATTTTTGAGGGCTGATTCAACTTAATTACTTGAATTAGGTACAAATTATTAAATAGAGTTGGACCAAGTTTTTTTTTAAATTACCCTATAGTTTATCTATCCCAAAACAGATACCTTTTTCTTCTTCTGCTTCTTCTTCTGCTTCATCTTCTTCTTCTTCTGGGGTCACCACAGCAGATCATCTGTTTCCAACCATTGATACCGCTGGTACCATGTCGACTAACAATACCAGGGACAGTATTTGTTAGCCTAAACCCCAATGGATCATCATGAGGAATGCTAATTGGTTATTCTAAGTTAAGCCTCGACTGAATTACATACACAAATAAAACTTAAATGCAATTTAAATGCATAGAATTATAATAAAATTATTGTATATTATATATAAATCAAACTCAATAATATCAGTTCCCACAGGTCCAGCTCACCACTACAGACGAGGTAGAGTGATCCATTAGTTCATCTCCTGTCAAAATAAGATTCTCTCTCACTGACACCATTCCTTGAACCCCACTGCTATTTCCCTCCTGATTTAACCAAACCACCCCAAAATTGTCACTTTAAACATTATTTAATCCAGTAAATAAAGGCCCAGTTAGAATTAAGGTTCATGCCGGTGTAAACACAAACCTCAAAGGGTTTTTGTCTCAACTGACACAGTCATCTATACAAATATATTTCCCCCAAATGCCATTGATGTTTCTTTTACAGTCAGTATGTGTGCCAGTAGCCCATCTCTCCCTCCTCCGTACAAAATCTATATTGATCATATTCATAATTCATCCACACTGTCTGACTCCATTGGTTATTGCAGCTCATTACTACAATGTTTTATCTTATCATATATGTGCTTCAGCCTCCTCATGTGTAATTGAAATGACATTGACAGATAGACCTCTGAGAAATAACTTAATTATAAATGGTATACAGCTTACTGTATGTGTTCACTGTTATTCTGGAGAACATGCAGGGTAACAATTTAGGATTAGTCAATGGACTATGAATTCAGGAAGCTCGTTTTAAAAGGAGGAATTCAGAAGCGTCTAAGCCTGCAAGGCCTCCAGAATGGCTTCTGCATAAAGGATTATTACAATGACTGAAGCATGTTTCTCCATATAGACCTGTGGTGGTTAAATGGCGCTCTGCGTTTAGCTTTTGGAAGAGGTGATAAATTTAGATATCAGGGTATTGCCAAGGAGGAGGCCTTTATTTCATTTACCTCCTACAATCAAAGGCTCCACAGGACTCTTCAAAGGCAAAATAAAAGATCCGGTGGTGGACACAGCATCAGGGGTGGAGATGATAAGATGCTTTTAGAGAGTGTTTTTCTCTGGGTTTACTGGGAGCGGACGGGCTGAAGGGATAAAGTGATTGGCAGCAGGAGTCAGACAGTTGATCTGTCTCCTCATGGCTGTGCTGTTATCTACTTTGCTGTAGGTTCAGGCCTCACACACAGAAGGCAGCCAACACCACGTAGAGACAATGATTAATTTGTTTTAGGGAGACTTCAGTAAACCACAACATGACATTATTTAAAGGGCAGTACTGAACAATTGGTTTCTTTCAAACAGTTACGGTCTTTTGTCAAGAATTGTATTTATTATTTTGACTGTTTCACATAAATATCAGTCAGGTCAGAGAGTGTGTGTTTTTGTACTCGGTCAGGGTTTGGTATGACTTCTAAGAAAGGGCAGCATTTCAACTCTGGAGAGATGAGGGTTGTGGGGGGAGTGGAGTGGGTAATAAGAAAAACTGCCAGCAGTACAAAATGGCTGTCGTAATCCGGTTATCCCCTGGGCTGTAGAGATACTGGTCCTCTCCTTAGGAGTCTATCTTTTCTTCTTGTGTCAAAACTGTCCTCCATGCACTCAGGTGGATTAAGGAGTCACACTGTAGAAAGAAAGTGACAGGTACAGAAAGACCTGGGGTGGGAAGGAAATGAAAGACGACACAGAGGGTTAGGTCAAGGCGCTCTGTCTGAGGGAGTGTTCCAACAAGAAAATAATCTACCGAGTAAACTCCAAGCTGGAGGGAAATATGCTGATATTTACTAAAAATGAACTGTTGTTTCTTATCATTCCTGTGCATTTGTCTGTTTGTTTATTTGTGAGAAAGATTTGGGGTATAGCCAGAGGCTCAGTGGGGTGAACAGAAACGCTGAAGTGGAATGAGAGACGAGCGGCCACATTTGAGAGATATTCAAGAGAGTGTTGGGGTTTTTTTGTTGGGGTTTTTGGTCAATTTAGAGGCTGGCAATTACTCACCCATTAATTAAATTGGTTTTTTTCTCTCTGTTAGCAAGACTACAGAGAATCTAATGGGTAGATTGTGCATGAAATTATACCCAGAGGTAGGTTTTGAAATATCTTAGAAAATAATAAATGTGGGTGATATTACGTCATGAGATCATGACATGAGCTTATAAATTTATTTTTGTATATCATTATTTGGACAGGTTCAGTAATTAGAAAGTACCCTAAAAAAAGTGATCCAACTGATTCTGGTTACAATTATGTCTACACTGGGTACTATTGAGCCTTGGTTGAGGTTTGTACTCTCTTGTAGTGGAGAAATAGTATTTTTGCGCATTAATGCCAAACGTAATCATTCCGCCTTCTCAATCCTAATGTTTACTCTTTATAAATAAGTACATTTGAATTTGTTTTCTTTGGCATTTGAAATAGTTAAAATAAACCAGCAAAGGGTAGATTTAACCTTTTGCTGTAGAAAATTTTGATTTTGATTTCTCAAATTACTTTGATTAAGCATTTTATTGATTAAAATATAAGAACAACTAGAATAGAACTCAGTGGAGCATATAACTTCACCAGGGTTCTTTTTAATTAAATAGTTCAAATGGTTGTATCAGGATCCTTGTAATGTAAACAAAGTGAAAAATTGATTTACCCCTTAAGGGATCAAAATTAAAGATGAAGATCCCATCTATATCCGAACAGCACCCAAATGGTCCATGTTTAATCTTATATCTTATCATGTTTAATCTTAGTATTATGAAAAAGGTATTCTTATTTTATTAACATATTTTATATAATTCTGAATAAGGGAATATAAAATACTCAAATTAGAGATAAAATTCAAAATAGATCAGCCTAACTAATTTTTATGTCTCAATCTCTATCAGCAATGTTTCCATATCCCCTCCCGGGGCTCCATAGCATCTCTTCTAAGAATTTGCCTAAAGTTAATTATACCACAGTCAATTATGGGATTTGTAGTCTCCGTTGTGCTTGTGCTGCCAGCTGGTCAGTTATTACAGAAATTCGTAGTCTAGCGGGCCGGATATAATTGTTTTGCGTACCGGAAGTGTCCTGCGGGCCATGAGTTTGGCATTTGTATCCTAATGGGTTCATGTTTCTGACTCGTCCTTCTAGATACATACCAGAAATTACTGAACAGAATTGAATATGTAAAACAGGAGAATATCTCTGTTGATAATAGAATAGACTAGAAAAAGAACAAACTTTATTAATACCTTCAAAATATTCAAGTGTTACAGCAGCTACAACATTTATAAAGTGACAGCATCAGTTAAGAAAAATGACATCCATTACAATGTAGATGGTTATAGTCCTGTATCATAAATATTAGAAATGTTCTTGCATGTCTTACTTGAAAGTCAGATGCTAAAGAATTTAATTAAATAAATCAGTTGATGTATTGATCTGCATGCAAGACTTCCAGACTTCTCTACCTGACAGATGAGATTCTGTGACAGACTTGATGACAGGAAAGACAGTCTTTATTTTGAGATTCTGAGGTCTAAATCCTGTGGAGTTATCTCACTCGCTTTGTTGTGCGTTCCTTGATTTTACAATATTTTCTGTTTAAATAAAACATATTTTCTAAACCAAGTGCACAATGGAATTCAAATATTGTATAGTTGTGAACTGATGAATAGGTTTCCATCTGAAAAATGTTTCCATGCACTCGGGCTTCAAATTTTGCAATTTCAGCTCAAATGAAATGCACTGAAATCCAAGAACTACCTTCAGGTCTAACAAGAGTTTCTGACACTTCTGAGCTGCCCATTAGGAAACATTTCAGGGAGTAAATCCCTAGATTTTCTCCGCTCTAGGGGGGATTTCACTAAATCTTGTGCTTATTCTCATGACACTTAGGAAAAGTAAGGCGGTTTTAATAGCTTTCCTCCTGTCACATTGATGTTGGAGTATGCCCAGGCTGAGTTGAAGATAGTCGCAATCCCCAGAGTTTGAAGGAGAGAGAGAGATCTGCTCATCTCTGCATGCCAGTATACTTTCATAAGGCCTCATCTAAACTAAATACACTTCTTCCAACATCCGAGGATAAACCTGAGGGCCACATTACCGTGGCATCCCCCATCAACCAAGTTGTAATACAAGGAGTCAGCAGTCAATAAGACACATTTGCAACTGGCGACTCAGTGACACAGAGGCAGGAGATTTAAAAAGTATTTCATTAAATAGAATGCAGCTGAAAAAGTAAAAGGTCCTGGCTCAGCAGGTGGCTACTTACTTTATGTGACAGACTCGGAGGGCGATGATGTTTGATGTTTGAGCGAGGTGGAAACTGAAAGGTTTTTCTTCATATCTTATACCAACGCATTTTACAAACTGAGAAATAGTGCAGTTCAACCAGTGACATTTTGAGAAAGATAGATTGATCACCTTTTAAATATAGTTTAAATATCCCTATATTCTGATGAACTGCATGTTTTCAAACTTGTCCATTAGAACCATCATTATCTTTTTCAATAATTTGTTCAACACTTTGTTCTCCCAAAATGCATCAATAAGCCTTGGGTACCCATGATCCACTATTCAGTTCACTTCAGAGTTTTGTTTCCTAGATCAGTCCACTGTAGATCAGGAACACCCACCCAACAAGAGATGTGCTCTTGAAGAGGCTCTGACCCAGTCATCGTTCAATCACAACATCTCCCTTGTTGAAGTCACACAGATTCGTATGCATTCCCATTTTTCCTGGGTTTTTTTGTAGGGGCGGATCTTGGTCCAAGGAATAGTTGATTGAATTTTGAAATGGATCTGAGAACGGATGAAGATTCTGGACCACTTTATCAATTTATTCTGTGTAAAGTGACATCATCGGGTCAGCGACACACCTCTGTTCAGTAATGACTTTTTTTTTCATATTACTCCGGTTATAGTGGCAATGGTAATGAAACTTGGATTGATTGTGGTCTATCTACATGATCACATTTCTTATCAGTGAAAAACATAACCCAGTTTGTTTGCTTTTTTCCCCCACACACCACAAACATTGAATACTTAAATAGAACCTGTAACATTTATCTGTATCGCCTAGGGTCTATCTGGTTGTATGTCTGCGTGGGGTGTGACCCGCCTCTGTAAAAGGGAGTTACAGGTAATTGATATCGATAACTGCCAGTAATTAGGAAGCATCAACACATCAACATTTTTCATCAGCATAAGAGCATAAAACTCATGTGTGTGAATTTATTGGCATGTAGTAAGGTGCCCCCACACAGCATATTGTACATGAATGAAAAAATGATTATAAACTCCCACAAATCTTACACACCATGGTTCTTTAAAAACAGAGTAATTGAAATGTAAATTTACATTGTTTTGTTTCATTCTTTCCTTGGTCTCCCTGTTAAAAGTTATTGGATTGATAACCAATCATCACATATGTCCTGCAGTTACATTTAAATAGATCCTCAATATATATTAGATTCATAAATTAGCTAATATTTATATGAAACTACACTATATTCATATGAATATTAGCTAACAACCTGATAACGAAGCAATCCCTGATCTATAATTCATTGTTAATCTGTTTTTTAACCACTAATTAAGTATTAACTCATAATTCGCACTTTTGAGTAAACCATTTTGGAGGTTGTTATCAAGTGCTTTCTTTAATTTACGTAATATCTTTTTTTTCTTGAAGGACCCATTTAATTCTTCTTTTAATTTGCAACTTATTTTCTAAATATTATGTAGTTTATTGTAAGCGGGGACTTTTAAGTCAATTGCTTTCACACTATAACTGTAATGCAAACATTATAATGCAAATATCACAGTATTTTATGAATAAATTATAATAGAAATATTCATACACACAGTACAACACAGTGAAATTATTTCTCTGCATTTGGTCCATTCCTGAAATAGCATTGGGCAACCCCCCCATAACAGATAACATGCAAAGGCAGTCCTTTACCTTTCAAGCCTTTTCCTTTGTCCCTCAGGAATTTGTTTAAATGACATTTTTAATTTTAAAGAACAGTGAATTATCAGCAACTTATTCACAGCAGAACAGAAAAGTGTATTAAAAAGGGTTACTTTGTGAAAAATGTACTTAAAACATATTCTCTCACTTCACAGTATGAACATGCTTTACAATTGCCCATGTATGGTGCCACTAAGAAGCTTATGGAAGTAATGGAAATAGTGCAGCTCCTGAGGGGATGATATGCTCGCTGTAACTAAACAAGAAAGAGACCTGGACACGTGTTGAGCAGAGCAGTGGCTCTTCTGGGTCAGGATAGAGGAAGGAGGCCAGTGATGTTGGCGAAACAACAAGCAAAGATAAACTCCAACTGGCAGAAGACAGAAAGGTATTAAGTGAGCTATTCTTCAGAAGTCTTCCTCCTGTGCTACTGGAGAGAGATGTGCAGAGAATAAGTTTAGTTATTATTTAGCCCCAGGTCATATGACTGGGGCTGCACTCATTTGTGTAAAGTTGTTTTTCACCATAATATTGTTTGAAGAGAAAGTCCCCAATCTCCTGAATTGAACATGCAATTTCCCTTACTGAAAAAAAGGCCAAGGCAAAAGCGAAGTTATGTCTTAATAAATTGTTTTTGAAAAAAAACAATTAAGATATATATACGAGATTGATCTCATGGAGTGGATTCATATGAACACGGTCGGACTAAATAGGACCAAACCGCTGACGTCACAACAAAACTTTACTCCGGTAAAGAAAACGAGGGCTCGTCCGGGATTTGAACCCGGGACCTCTCGCACCCAAAGCGAGAATCATGCCCCTAGACCAACGAGCCATTGTTCACACTGAAATAGGTGGAGTTTATATTGACGCAGTGAAGGGGACAACGCTTGATTACTCAGATTTGACAATGTCTGTTTAAGTAAACTGTAATCGGTTTAGTTATTGTAATTAAGGCAACATGTTAGCAGCAAACGGACGACTGCCGAGAATTGTGGAACCGCTGAAGTCCCGTCATCCTAATGTATAATATCTAACCGTAACTAAAGGAGGCAACTGTATTCTTAGCTCTAGTTACACAAAAAATAAAAATATGACGTTATTAAATGGACGACAATGGTTATTAAACATATATTTGATTATTACTTCTCCCTATTGGTATTTTTTCAAATATTTGATATCATATATGACTGGTTCTTTCGTTTTCAATAGTGTACCTATGAAGTACACCTGATCATACATTTGGAATGAAAATTTTTATTTATATATAGATGTGTCTCTATAAATATAAGCGCATTTGTCCGATTTATTAAACATCAAACATGTTACTAAAACTTACATTTTACATTCCAAACCTAACAGTCCATCATCAAATTCATGACAAGCCATTTTTGTCATCCTGTCATAAAATAATTAAATAGTATTGTGGTTGTGATTTTACGCAGTATCTGTGGTTTTAGAGGCTCTGTTTTCTGTCTTACTTATTTCTCCTGTTTTTTCTGTTATATTACTGCTATCAATCTACCAGTCATTTCTGTTGATTTCATCTGTCATATCAATTATTGAATTGGTTAACTCTTCAAATTTTTCTATAAATATTGCATTTAAAGCAGGAATACATGATATAATATTCGTATTTTACCTTAAATATGCATTTTTCATTTACATGCACAATATTTTTCAATTTAACATTTAAATGTAAAATTGGGTACTCCCCAAAAGTACCCGATTTTACTGTATGATATTGATGTGAATGAATGTAATCTCATAACCTGCTGAAAGGCGCAGACAGAAAGACAGACTGATTAAATATCCCAAAGGAAAATAAAATCTCCTTCCTTGGCAAAAGGGAAAAGTAAAGAAATTTAGATATATGATGGACATCCTTTTTTTGTGTGGAAGATTTTTTTTCCAAAGTCTGAATCACCTTTGTTCTTTTCCTCAGGATGGCAACAAGTGATGCCAATTCTGAGATCACAGTCATTCTTATCAATGTATTCCTAAATTTTGAATATTTCACGAATTTGATTATTCGTTCCTCTCTAAGCTGTTACACCACTGTGGAGAGTTTGACTCATTTAACCACTAGGTGTCGCCACTGCAATTCAATCATTTGACATTCGACTTGATTTGAGTCGAGCATATTACAGTGCGAGGTTTGAATAGTTCTCTAACATTATCCTTTAAGAAGAGGAAATCCTTTATTGATCGCGTACAGCCTTACACACTACAAGATAGTGAAATTTTTCTATGCATTCTACACATCCCTGAGGGAGCAGTGGGCTGCCCCCTTTACATATGAATATTGGTATATTTATGTTTGAATGAGTGTGGATGTTCTGCTTGGGCAATTTACGCCTACTTCACTTCAAATTCATTTTGTAGCATTTTAATTATACTTGATTAAAGTATAATTCATTATTAATTGTATTAGAATGAATACAGGGACACAGTAACATGATTCACTAGAGTGAAAACGCTCTGGTTTTCTGAATTGATTAGATCAATATCACTTTTTTGAGAGGAGTTTTCAGGAAAAAACCTACCTTGGCAGAGGTAATAATAGATACTACTACAATAAACACTATTATATTATTTTTAGATACTGCGAAACACATTAGGTCACAAAAATGTAATCACCTGTAGGAAAACTTACCTCTGGGTAAAATGTTGTGCAAATCCGTCCATCAGTTTTTCTGTAATTTAGGTAACAAACAAACAAACAAACGCACAGCTTGTGAAAGCGTTACCTCCTTCCTTGGTGGAGGTAACAATGCAGAACAATGTAAAACACCAACATATGTGAGAACAATAACAATAAAAAAAAGACTATATTCATCAAATAATAAAACTCTTTTTTTAATTACATTGTTTTGTATGATGGATACTTCAACGTTTTTGAGAGGAGTTTATCCCATATGAGGAAGGTCATTTTCATGTTTTATCTAAAATTATCACACTCAGAGATTTAGAAAATAGATTTAAGTTAATTGAAATTTGGCTTTTGGGATCTAATCTTGGTTTATGAATGTGCCTTGTCCAGGTGTCTATTACAAGTGTTAGAATGTAGGAATGCATTCAACTATTTTGAAATTTCGGTCCAAGGGCTATTTTGTGCCATACAAAGAATAGGTGAGACAGGGATTATTTAACGTTACTACAAAAAAGTGCATTCTGGTGAGACTTCGTTCATGAATTTTGAAAGCAATAAATCGCATCAATCCAGAAATTGTAAATAGTTTGGCTGTGAATCTCTCTGACCCTGCTAGAAAAGCAGAATTTAGTATGTTTAGTCAAAATTCTTGACACTAATATGCTGAAAGTATTATTCCCGTATGTATATGTCTCTTAAGACATCATTCATTTCTGATATTAATATGTTTTTCATGTGCTTCTTGCACTTGCAGTCTAAAAGATCTATACCACCAAGGATATTTTTTCTCTCTGTAGGTATTGTACAGAAGATTTATAAAAGTGAACAGGTTGGACTGAGATACCACAAATAATCCTTCCATATTCTGCAGATGTGATATCAACAATATCTCTTTGATTGAACTGTTTTATAGTTAATTGTTGTTGTATTCCTATCAAAGAAATTGGAGATAAATATCATATTTTTCCACCACATTCTCATTGAAACATTGTCTTATTCCTACAAATATGTTTGTTCCTTCTAACAATAGATTTATGAGGAGAGAAATTCTGTTTGTAAGTCAGTTTCAATGAGTCCAAAGCTTGTTTATGGAAGTTGGCTAACTTACTGTCCATTAAGTAATCTAAAGTTGTTACATTTAAAATCACAACTCAGTAAGAACCATAAGCTGTCATGTTTTTCAAATAATAATTTAGGAATGATAGCATTAGGCTATATCCAATAGACAATGTTTGACTCAGTTAATTTTCGAGAGATGGTTTAAAGTTACAAAGTCTCTAGCATTGAATATTCCTTCAGAGCAGTTCCAGCAGATTGTCCTCGTTCAATCATATTCAGTTTTGTTCTTCCAAATGCATTTTAAAAAGGCTCCCTTAATTGCAGACACTGATTTTTTTTTTTTTTGTCTCACACAGGGATAAAGCCGGATAAGTTATTCTGGAGAATTTCAGCTTTGGAAAACAGTGTTTGTCATTGTATAGTGAAGCAATGATCCTTTAACTAGGATTTCAAGGTATTTTACTGAATTCTTAACTTTCACTGTATGAAGTTTGTGTTCTATTCATGAATGGTTAAATTTTTACTTTTGTTTTTACTTATTTGTAAACCTCAGGCTTAAGAGATGGCTTACAATCTATCCTGGACAGCTGTCACTGGGTCATCGCTTTAACATTTAAGGCCGTTACATTGCAGCTCTGGTTTGCTTCCATTTCTCTCATGCTGTCGCAGTGAATTGTGGTCATTGTAGGCTCAAGGAAGCTGCTCCACCGGAATCTGAAGAATTTCAAGTGTTCGCCAAGTCGGCTGTTCACCATCGCCTGGTGTATCTGTGTCTTTGCCTGCACTCAATTCTCTCTGGACAAGCTGTAAGGTAACTTGTTCCCCGAGATAAACAATCAAATATTGAACGAGAAATAGTGTCTGTGATGGGTGAAGCGATGACGCTAGCAGTAGTTAGCTATTTAAGTGAATATCCTGCTGGGGAAGCTACTTAGTAGTTAGCACTAAGCTAAACTTGTCTTCGTCCTGGTTTCCTCAAAGGCTCTTAATCGCTGCTTTGTTTGGTAACAGCTTTTATTTGAAATTGTTCCCGTAGATTTTCAAGCAAAAGATATATTCATTTTATATTGATTTCTCACGTTAACATCACTGCACATCCACATCCGTTAGGTTGTTAACCACCCTGATAGCCGATGCTAATCATTTCCTCTCACTGATTTGTGAGAACGTCCGCTAACCGTAGATTTAGATATTCCAAATTACGGAGATTAATGTAGGTGATAGGTGTTTATAAATAGACTCAAACTAGATTGGAAACAGTTTTATATCCATACATTCATCACTATACAGAGACGTTTACACTGACGTGGAGATTGTTTCTGAAATTTTAACTTGATAGTGAGTGTTTACATAAAACACTCAAACAAATGTGATGTACAGTGTTTAACCATTAAATAGCTTTAAATAGCCCTCTTCTTATAGGAAAATTATGGGGATATAAATAGAATTTTGAAAGAAATTTGACCACACATTGAATACCATTCTGAAGTTAATTAGGAAATGCTGCAGATATCTTACATGTCATCTAGAACTCTCCCCTCTGGCTTAAACGGTCTTTAGCTCACTTGAAAATAAATCATTTCACTTTTTTTTAATCTAATTTACACAGATGCCTTTTTTTACTTGAAGTTCCACAACAAACATTAAAGTTTTGCTGAACAAATAAAACATTTAACAAAGGTCCTTTTGTAACCTGTTTGTTATTTTGTTCAAAATATGTGATCTTATCTGATAATATGTAATACAGGGCACAACATTCCCAGGGTCAGAACCAGGTTAGGATAATAAGGCTTTTAGATAGACCGCCTCTTATTCCTGGAACAAAATCATTGCAGAGTGAACTGTCAGAGCTTGTGACTTTGGGGGTAGTTTAAATCTTTTTTGAAGGATAGGGAAAAGAGGAAAATGTGATTGCTTCTAATAATGCACTACAATAATTTTGGACTTGATTTACTTCGTCTTTGATTCTTTGTATTCATTCATTTGTAGTGTATGGCAAATGAGTATATAAATTAATTGCTTGTGACAAATTCACATGGTTACCATGGTCGCTTATGGGATAAATAAGTGAAAGTGAAACGCCTCCAACACAGCAACCAACTAGTGAATACATCATGACCCCACTTTGAAATAACAAGTATCATCCAATCATTGACACAGGACCAAACTTTCATGAGCATAAACCACACTTCCTGTCTCTGACACAATCAGGTCTATCAGGCCTATTTGAATTCCCTCCATGTAAGAAAATGATTAGTAAGGTGAGAGCAGTTTCTGTAATAACAAATTTGTTTCTCAGTTTGTGAATGAGTCTGTCTTTTTTTTTTAGGTTCAATCGGAGAAAAATGTCTCAGGCCGACAAAATGAAGGTGGGTGTCAAACAACAGAATTCAGAAAATGCTTCTTAACCAGAGTTGGAAAATTAAAGTATAATAGTTTGTACAGAAGAGTTTTTGGATATGTGTGATTCGCATTACTGCATTAGTTTCTGCATTAGTTTTTTGACAACTTTTTACTTTAAGTCCCTACATTTTAACAAAAATGTCTGAACCTTCTGCTGTTTACATTTTTTTAAACAGTCTTGACCGATTATTTTAAAAAATGTCCCTGGTGTGTACAATCCTGATTTCAACCCAAATGGATGGGACAGTAATACATAGATGGTGTATATAACACATGTCACACATGAAAAGATGACCAACATTATACACATTCAAGAAATATCTGGTCGAAACATGGCCATAAAGAAAAGGCCTGATGTCAATGATTTTTGTATCCACCTTTTTTTTCTCTAATCTTGGAATATAATCTTCACCTGTGAATGGCAGTAATTTAAATAGTAATATGACATGCAGTTCTGTTAATTTTCCAAGTAGAAATGGCCCTCTAGCTACTTTTAACGTGTATACTTTGAGACCTTGTCAGAGCCCATATTTTTTCACTTTTACTTGGATATAGACTATTTGTTTGGTTCTAAGTAGTGTGGCTAGCTCTGTATAGGAAAGGCCCATAAACAGTGGAGCGACTAGTGGAAGGAATTTGGAAATTAATTACAGAGAAGTCACTGTTGCCCTCCTAAATATAATGGGTGTTAGGGAACCGGTGTCTCTGTAGTTTCTTAACAAGTGCTATTATTGTCTGTCATGCTATTTTTACAACTATATTCAAAAGATATTTGTCTTGAGTCTGAATTCGATTGATGACAAAAATTACTTTATGGTGAGTTAAAGATTACATGCAAAGCCAATCTAACAAGATTAAATGCCACCGAACATGTATTTCCTAATAATATTGAGTCCCATGACTGTACGTTTTATCCACAGCAGGGGCAGTTTTCCAACCCAGAGACCCCAGGATATGTTGGATTTGCAAACCTGCCTAATCAGGTTCATCGCAAATCAGTAAAAAAGGGATTTGAGTTTACGTTGATGGTGGTAGGTGAGTGTATAATGAATTTTCCGGTCTTTACTCACATGATCCTTTAATTTTTTTTTCCTGATTTGGTGTTGTTTGGAACATGTTTATATATCTAAATGATAATCAAGCAAAGTCTTGCTAGAAAGTGTTGGACTAAACAGTACATTTGAGCAATGTAAAGCAAACCTTTTTGGCTTGTGTCCATTTTTGTGATACATTTTTGGTGTAATTTTTGCTGTCCGCTTGCACAATATATAATTTTTGCTGCTTTTTTTTCAAATATCCTATCTAGTAGTATTACTTCCCCCTGTGCGGCTCTCTTTGATTGTGTACTGAGAGAGAGGAAGTTGATATGTCTTTGAACCAACATTTTTAGGTGTGTTCAGTGACGATGAGGGCATGTGGGCAATAGAAAATGACAGATGGCGCATCAGTGTAGTTCTCAGCTGGTTGCAGCAGTGCCTTAAACTCATGATGTGAACGCTGTGATTGTGTGAACCTCCCCTCCGTTGGTAAGGGGGGAAGGGTAGGAGCTCTTCTGAACATTGCTCATCCTTTTGCTTTAAAATAAACCACAAGAGGAATGTAGTGGGCCTCGAGGGATTGATTCATGCAGTGGACAAGGCCTGCTGATCCCTCTGCTGCAGGAGCACTCACTCAGTGTTTATTTAACCCTCTGTATGTTTTCCTGCACATTTCATTAGCTAAAGCTCTCCCCAATGATAGGATATCACCAACATTGATAAACTTGTTTCAAAAAGTCTTAGGATCTCCTCTGTATGCGCTTCATCTAAACATTTTGAAACGTTTCCTCCCTAGTTCCCCTTTCAGATGCTGCTGAAACTGTACAGAATATAAATTGTCTAATTGGATTTTCCATTCAAGAAATTTTGGAACATTGCCAGTTTGGGACATAGTATAGACTTGTATAAATATTTTGACATGCCTCTGGTGGGAACCACAATAGCGGAATTCCTGGGTTAAAGTACACAAGCTTTAAGTTGTTAATATGTCAGCATCTGTTTGTAAGTGACCTAGAAAGTACCCCTTTTCACGATATGTCTTTCATGTAGCTTCTTAAAAATGTTTTGTTGCTGTAGTTTTATGAAATATTAGCCACACTGCTACTTATCTGACAGCTTGTGAAATCATCTAAATATTCTTATATAAAGCTCTAATCAAGTTAGTAGATAATATTCGTGGCGTTATATTTGTACCACATTCCTGAACATGACATTCATCATTCTCAACACAAAGTGCAGATTACTGTGCTAAGACGAATATTTTTCAAGCACACAATTCTCTTCTGAAGAAATATTTTTCCTAATGAAAGATTAAGATTGCCCGAGCAAACGAAAATCTCTTCTTTGCAAAAAAACCAGCCAGTCACAGAATCCTTATATGCTGTCTCTAATAAGGTTATTAGCTAGTAGAATTCAGAACTCAACTGGTAAATAACACATTTTAGGTTAGTGTTAGTTTATTATTGGATTACATATTAGAAATACCTATTTCCTTTAATGTCTTATAGTGCAATGTTTTGTTGGTGTATATTGCCATTCAGCCAAATCATGGTTATTCTAAATGATTCAGAGAATCAGAAGAAACTTGATTCAATCTTAATATTTATAGATCTTTCACACAGGTGAACAACCCGATTGGCTGGTTTTGTGGCACAGTATAAGGCATTGCAAAGTTAAGTGAGTGTGCTGGCAGAGTGGAGGAATGATGCATTCAGGAATAAGGCAAAAAATTAGCAAATAATTTTCTTTTGATCCGTAGCACCTGAATTCTGCTTACTCATTTTTGACACTTGAACTCCTTCCTTATCCCATGAGCATCAATCAGACATAATTCTGGGAGTCTAATGCTAAATAAATACAACAGTCCATATTATGCATTTCCTTTAGTCAAGTAAGGATTGATCTTCTCATATTTGTTTTAACGAAATTCTGTATTAGAATAGAGCCTCTAATATTTTCTCACGCATTTATCTTTACTCGAGCTGAGTCTGACTGCATGTTGACATTTTCCTTTCCTCTGGGGGCCACAGGTGAATCTGGACTTGGTAAATCTACTCTGATCAACAGCCTTTTCCTCACTGACCTTTACCCTGAAAGAGTGATCCCTGGAGCAGCAGGTAAAACACACATGTGCACCAAACACCCTCAATTTTATCTTTTTCTGTTTTTTAAAAGCACTTTTTCCTAAAACATGTGTCTAAGATCACATTACAAACACATTCAGTGTAGTAGAGCCTTTTGATTAATCATGGAATGACTGTAACTTTATTTTTTTTAAATTCCAACAGAAAAGATAGAGAGGACGGTTCAAATAGAGGCATCAACGGTAGAAATCGAGGAGCGAGGAGTGAAGCTCCGTCTCACTGTGGTCGACACACCGGGATACGGAGACGCCATCAACAGCCAAGACTGGTTAGAAATCGTTTTAAGTGTATATGCTAATGAGGTTTTTTCGCATTTTAATTAACCCAGTGGCAATCTTGTGATTTTGAACAGTGAGAATCTACAAGCCTGATATAGTTAAAAACTAAATATTCATTTGAATGTCTTGCATCAGAAGGATGTCAGAAGCAGACTTTTTTTTTTCATCTGGGTTTCTTGTTTATTGTGGCAGTGCTTTTAAGCGCAACTGAGTTCTGGTACAGTATGCTGTGATACATCCTGCATGTTTGCTATCATGTCTGTATCTCTCATCCAGCTTCAGCACCATTATCAGCTACATTGATGACCAGTTTGAGCGCTACCTCCATGATGAGAGTGGCCTTAATCGTAGACATATTGTTGACAATAGAGTTCACTGCTGCTTCTATTTCATCTCACCGCTCGGCCATGGGTGAGTTCTGCTCTACATAGTCATACACATACACGGCTTTAACATTAAAAAAAGTTTCATTGGCTTTTTTTTCTATTTTACCAACCAGATTTTTCATTCCCTCTAATCATAACTAGTTGATTTTTTTTTTTTTTTTAAATCTCTGTTTTGGTCTGTTTCCTGTCCATCCAGCCTGAAACCACTGGATGTTCAGTTCATGAAGGCAATTCACAATAAGGTCAATGTGGTTCCTGTCATTGCAAAGGCGGACACGCTCACCCTTAGAGAGAGGGAGAGGCTCAAGCGCAGGGTGAGAGGAACAGTCATCCATTGTTCTCAATCCTTTCCGATTCCTGAAATAAACATCATACATCAACCTTTCATGAGCCTTGCTTCAGCATTTAAGTGTATGAAAATACTGTTGTATGCAAATACTATATTGAAACAGGGCTTTAAATAGAATATGTAAACCAAAAAATGGATAAAACTCACTGGGAGAGGAAACATCAAGGAGGACGGGCAAAGCTTGGTTTGATTAACAGAACACTTTTATCATTTGTATACATACTATAATACATATTTAGTCCTGCTCCATGTGCTGTTATTTAAAAGGCAATAATAACTTTTTTTTTCGTCTTTGTCTAAGATTCTGGATGAGATTGATGAACACGGTATCAAGATTTACCACCTTCCTGATGCTGAGTCAGATGAGGATGAGGACTTCAAGGAGCAGACCAGGATCCTCAAGGTTAATCTTTCAATGTGTAAATATGAAGTCCTCTCTGCCAAAGACAAGCTGATGTTTTTTAAAGATACCGAAAGGAATTTGCCATGAGTAGAAGTACGCCGTGTTGTACCCTTTCTATATAATTCCTTATTTTTTTACAGATCTCTTTCAAGTGTCATAGTTATTCATGTGGGGTTTGAACCATAACTGTAGACACTTGGTCTTTTCTTTTCCAGGCTAGCATTCCATTTGCAGTGGTGGGATCCAACCAGCAGATTGAGGCCAAGGGTAAGAAGGTGAGGGGCCGACTGTACCCCTGGGGAGTGGTAGAGGTGGAGAATCCAGAACACAATGATTTCCTCAAGCTACGGATCATGCTGATGTGAGTGGTGGATGATCCGGATGAGGCTACAATGCTCTGCTTTTATTATTCTTTGAAATTCTAATGAATATGGTTACATTGATAGTTTCTCGCCTGCCAAACTGTGGACATAATGTCTGTTTTTCCACTTCCACACAGAACCCACATGCAGGATCTACAGGAAGTTACCCAGGATCTTCACTATGAGAACTTCCGCTCGGACCGCCTCAAGCGGGGTGGCAGGTTGTCCTCCCATGGTTACATTCTGCCTCTGTCTCCTGCGTACGTACTTGTCTGTCAGCTTGCTTCTCTGCACTTCCCCGACATCAGACAGCAATCCCCTAATTAGACTATTATAATGCAGTTTACAGTGTACATCAGTAAAAACAATAAATCCAGTGTTAAGACTAGACAAAAAAACACAAAAGCTCAGAGCTGTGATATTCAAGTCTGGTCAGCATATTAATGCCTGTAAATTGTATCATGTAGCTCCTGATTATTTCTTGTTTAACTTGTTTTATAAGTTACCTTAATTCATCCTTTTGCAGTTAGCTGCAGCAGATGAGGCAGAGGGGAAGAGGTCTTATCTCATTTGTAGGCGGCTAGATGTCGTATTTAGGGTGATTATGTTTAGAAGTTGATAACATAAGTAGTGTTTTTTTCATTTAACATAGTGTTATCATTAACCCTGATTTCTAGACCAGAAACAATCTTTTAGACTTTCTCCTAAAGCCAACCCAGGATAAAGCGAGTGGTTTTCTCATTGAATCGCCATCTGTCAAACGATGGCTGTCTGATCTTAATTAGTCCAATCTGATGAGTGGACTCTTAAAGGTACCGTTTTTTCTTTCTTTTTTTCTTTTGGGGAAGGTAATGCAGTTCCGCTGACTCACGCACTTGCTGCTTCTTTCTCTCTATAACTGCTTCCATCTCTTTGTAGTTATTCGTTGTAGATTCCCACCTTTACTTGTGTGCTCTGAACTCCACTAACCCACTGTTCCTTGCCTCACTCTCTCAATGTGGCTGTTACCATGTTATGTAACACTAGACTATGCAGTGTATTGTGCAGTCTTACTCACATGCTTTAATAAACTACTTACACAGTCATTATAATGTTTTGTAGATCAACACACACAATTATCTTAGCACTTATAATCCTTTTTACTGTGCACAAAATGTGATGATTGGCGGTTGATTGGCAAACAACTGCCGAAGCATTAAGAGTTGATTTATGTGGCACACAATAACATCCAAAGTAACTATAGTTGTTTGGTCACTGCAGAAAGGGGCCAGAGCCGGAGGAAATGGACAAGGATATGATCCTGCAGGAGAAGGAGGCTGAGGTGAGATACAAAGACACTTCGCTTCTTTTCTATAAATAAGAAAACAATCAGTGGATGCCCGATCCTTCTCAACTGTCCACTTTAAAGGGAAATACACATTTTTCCTCTTGTCACGATTCAGATTAGAAAATTTACAACTTTTCCATTTCATTACATTGAATATGAAACTAAACAGTTTTATTCCCATAAACCGAAAGCAGCAGCCACTAGCCATATTAATAAAAACAATTGATGGAGTTGGTTTTCCATGTGTGACCTACAAAGCAACAAGTGTACATTCAAAAAATGTTTAAGTGTAAGGATTTGATCGTCTTTGACAAAGGCTAAATTGTGAAATTAACAGAGTCCTAAACACCCAAAGCTCATTAATGGTGATGGTGGCCTCAGAGGTCGGAGAATGTTGCGTCCACAGTAGCTTAAACAAGATGGACGCAGATCACAACGTGTTACTTAAGCAGTAAATGAGCAGTGAAAAAGATTTCTGAATGTATGGCATGTCAACCTTTCAGGTTTATTGTGTCTTGTCTATTAATTTGGTTACTGATGCACCTAAATCCATTTGAAAACATTTTTAAATGCTTTCTACAACTTAATTTAATTAATTACAAAACTTTAAATTAATAAGATTATTTTTGTGTAACCTAACAATTTTAATTCACATTTAAATTATATAGCTATTTTCTTTCTATTTGCTATTTGCTTTCATGATTAAACACACTGCCCCTGTTCTGCACGATTTTAATCAATATTAAACTGGACTGTGGTGCAAAACCAATTCAGGGCCGATAGAATCTATAAATGAAAGGAAAACTTGAGCCGCCCGAAGTAAATATAATTTCTTCTCATTTCTAAAAGCGGTTCTTGTTTCCCTAATGTGTGTTTTTTTTATTATACAGTTGAGACGGATGCAGGAGATGATTGCTAAGATGCAGGCCCAGATGCAGAAGCAGGTGGATGGAGATGACCCCCATATGTGAGATGTCTATGGTAGGAGCAACACCAACAGATACACTCACACTATTGCAGACACATTGCATGCACTATGCTGTATTTCTTTATTTCAATTATAAGTGATGATGTATAACTTTATCTGTTCCTCTTCAGGTCTTTGAGCTCCAATTTTTGAGCAGAGTGAGCAGGACGGAAGAGAAGCTGCCAAGGCCATCTGGTTACTGACACGTACTGCTTGCCACTATTTTTATTCCAATCCTTCATAAGATTTGGAGTATTTTTTTTCATGCATACCATATAGTATACTCAGAAAGCGCTATATTTAGTTTTCTTTCTTCAATTTTTCTTGTCACTTTTCATTTTATTAAACTTTTGACAGTTACTCAGTCACTTGAGCCTCTTTTTAAAATGGTGGTGTATATCTTGACAATTCCGTTGGGATTTTCTTTTAGATGCCATTTGAAGTTTGCTTACTGTTTTTGCTATTTAGGAAGCCAAAGCATCGCTGCTAATATTAATTTAGTTCAGTCCATAAACATCTCTGAGCACGTGTGTGTGTGTGAAAGAGCCTTATTGGGAGACACAACTGTGGTGAAAACTAGTAGCAGTCCTTTTTCATGCCAATCTTAAGCCATTGTCAATATTTGTTTTGTCAAGAGAAAAAACATTTCATACTCTCTCTGGTTTAGTAGTGACCAAACAAACTTTCCTTTGAATAGAGTCCGACCTACTCAGTGTTATCAATCGTTACTGTTCTGATTTGCATGCAAATCTTGACTTTGGATTAAAAAAAAAAAAGATCCAGGTGAAAATTGAATCTAGTGCCGTCATGGGATAAGTTTATCCTTTTCTTGTCAAAATGTTCTTCTTTTCTGTAGATCTCTGATCAGTTACTGTAATAACATCGGCAATCAAGTGTAGTTCAAGTCCTTTGTGAGCTTGATATGATAACCTGACCTGTGACCTCTTAAGAGTCTCCCTGTAGAGCTGACAAATGAAGGCTGGGTAAATGACGTGAGTCCTTTTTGGTGCTGTGTGTCCATTAGATGTAATTGTCCCCTCCATTTCATATTCATGTCCCAGGGATATTAGACGTTACATTTTTATAAATGCAATGAGAATACAGAAGTACCTGTCCTGACTGGCGAGTGGTCTCCATGACTACAGGGGTCAAAGATGACTCCATGACGTCAGAGTGGCCAACGTTTCCTCACTAGCCAAGATGTGAGATCTTGACATTCCTCTTTGTGCTGTTTTTATTCAATATTACCAAATCTTGTTTTTGATGCATATATTGTAATAAAAGTTTTCTTAAAATGTATTCATCTGTCATGGGGTTTGAACTTCAGTTATTTGCCTTCATTTACCTTCTTATGAGCTCATCCATATCAAGGTACGGTAGCCTGCTCTTGATTAAACAGAGGTACAGATGAGCCTGAAGCTCCTTCACAAAATACAGACTGCTTCCTTCTCTCTTTGGATGTTTTGTTTGTCAGAGTTATTGCCTCTGACAGACAAAACCCCTGTGAATTAAACTACAGTGAATGGAGAAGTTAATTAAATCAAATCTAAAGCTTACTACTTTTTTTAGAATGAAGTGGAAATTAAAATATGCAAATCAATACCATTAAAATTCATCATATGCAATATAACTACGTATGCTTGACTTGCATAAATGTAAACCATTTATTGATAGACAAGAATACCTAATTGAACATAACATTTTACAGTACAATATGCCGTCTTTGTTGTCGCGTGTCCAGCAGACCAAATGTGTATGAATATAACAAAGGAATGTTAAATCATGGACTACTGATCAGCCATAACATTAGAATCACCTGATTCATCTTCTATAGAATGCTTTGTTTGCCACTAAAACAGCTCCTTCACTTCTCTGTCAGAACTGGCATTAACATTTCAACAATTTATTTGACAGAAAATCTAATGTGTGATCAAAAAAACCCTAGCCTTGGCACTCCACATTCATCAATAAGCTATAATCACTGGACTAGGAACACGCAAGAAGAGCTGCAGTTCCGGAGATGTTCTGAGGCAGTCATCAAGGCATAACAGTTTTAACCTGTCAATAACTCAGCAGCAAATGTTTCCTCCTTCCATCGCATCAACTTTTAAAGACAAAATGTTACCTTGCTGGCTATTACATTCCAACTGCTGATGGGTGCCTTTTTTATAAGATAACTTTATTCAAACCTCTTGTAAGTGGTTATAATGTTATGGCTGGATGTTTTTTATTCTTGAAAATGCAACACCACAAATTAGGAACAATGAGACACTTTCCATAGACTTTATTATACTTTTTCTTATTTTCAATCTAACAGGTATACACAATGTTCTACATGTCATGGCTTTTGTCTTAAATACTCTCCGCTCTGAAAGAAAAACTGTAAAAATATTTAATTATAACTAATTAAAAGATCTCTTGGGGAGGGGGGCAGGACTGGGAGGGGTGCAAAGATACAAGGTGTTGGGGGGGTGGGGGTTTGGGGACTTATCTGGTCCTTATCTGAGTCGTTTGATGGTTCTGGGGGACAAAAAGGGGCAGAGGTAAGTCACGTCCAGCTGAGTTTTCACCGTGAAGATGGGGTGGTGTTACCATTTAAAGAAAACCTGAAAGAGGACATTAAATGAGTTCATTGCTGGTCAAAGTGGACACCTTAGCCGAAAACAGCCTCCATATACTGGAGAGTAATTCACCTGCACACTCGCTCCATCATGTGTGTGACAAGGCGGTCGGAGATCCCCGGACAGGACTCCTCAGCCAGATTGAAGGCATTCTCCAGCTCCTCGATGGCTCCTACACCTCCGCCGCTCGCCCGCCGCTTATCCTTCAACTTGAAAAATCAAATAATAAAAATGTGTTATGTTGAACAATGAAAAGATCTAATCACAAAATGTATTCACCTTTACAATCAAAAGGCCTTCCATCTCTTTTCTGTTTTATTATATCTAATAATACTACTACTAATAATTTAAAAAAACTATACATCGATGTATTTGACTTAATCCACTTCTATACCTTCTTACTATGTACTATGGCATGCTTCTGAACACTAAAATAAACAACGTATTTCTTGATGGAATATAAATGTTACACTGGCTGCCATCAGCCAGACGTCCAGTCATGACCATCTTGAAAAAAAACATGGATCAGTATGATGGCTATGAGGTTTTTGGTGTTGTGTTTGTGAAGCTATTCCTTTTTCAGGTCATTTATTTTCGACTGTTTTTCTCAACCAAATTCCAAAAAAGAGGACTTCCATGGGTGTAGAAAATCTCACAACTTTACCACTGTGAGATAGGGCCCATGGCCTCTATAGAATATACTATTTAATGCATACATATACCAAATATCAATATCAGCAATATTAAAATCCAAACATGAACGGCATCATTGGTTCTCTAAGGCCTTTTTCTAAAACAAAGGTGTGGTATTAGAATGGTAAATACTCATACCACATCATGCAAATAATTAATATCATAATTTTAATTACCTGTAATGAACTCCATTGCCAACTCTAAACTTCAGAGGAACATGCCATACCACTGACTGAATTCACTCTCGCATATGTGCACATCAGAGCCTGTACCTCAGTGGAGTCTTAACTCTCCAAGTGTCCTAGTTTTTCTGTGTTAGGGAAATACTCCCCTCTTTTGATGACAGCTGGGGCAACATTTGGCATCTTAGAAAACATTTGTCACATAGAGATTTTTGGTTTTCTAGGTACGTATATATGTTTGGTATTTGACCAATATATCAAACAATCACATGTACAATGAATCATACATATTTACAGTTTTTTAAGACTAACCACAGTTGAACATACCTCTCTAAAAATCGGCGTTACCAAAGCAGACAAGCACTGTGACTTGGGTTGTCTCTTCACTGAATCTCCTGACTGAAGAGACGAAAAAAAGAATAAACATATGAGGCAGAGAAAACCCCCCAAAAAGAACAAAAGGATTCTATGTTGGCGTGCTGAGTTCGTTTCACCTCCGAGTCTGTATGTGTGTAGCCCTTCTGTAACTTGTTCATAGACGTGGGTCTGACTGTAGGGAAGGTCCACATGGGACATGTGTCCACATCACCATCAGCATCCCTAAAGTAAGATGGTAAAAAGGAATGAGAGGAGAAGAATGTGAGGTTCCAACATGAAACAACTTTCATAAATGGAATCAATAAACTGATTTGAACACAGAGAAAATGTTTCCATTCAGGACAATCTAAAAATGGATGAATATGTTCATACAAGTTTGTGCACATTTATAATACCCTTCCTCTCTCTTTAAAAAAAACCTTTTACCCTACTAGCAAAAAGATGTATGTCTGTATAGTCAGCGCTGATATTTGGCCATCCTGGAATGCATCAGAAGTTTGTCCAGCTGACAGAAACTTAGCAACCCCAACATGTTCATTGCTAATTGTACTTGTTGGGCAACCTGTTTTTTTTCTTAAGAATCATCTGGAAATCATTCTGATATTCTACAAGGCTGTTAAGTGTCACTAAGTTTACACAGTGGCTATAAATAGAAAGAAAGTACAGAACTAAAGCGTATGAATGTGTTTTCTCAAGACTCACATATCCGAGTCATCGGAGCTGGACTCCTCCCCGTGTCCCTCAGACTTCCAGCGGCGGTAGCGGTCAATCAGCTCTGTTAGATAGGACGTCTTCTTGGTATATCGTGTGATGAACTTGTGCTTCAGGAGCTCTTTGGCTGTTGGCCTCTGTGGATTTGAATATTTGAAAATCAAAAAACAAATGTTAAATCCTATTAAGGTGAAGATATGCTACACCTCTGGCCAAAATATTTGGTAGAACAGATTGCCATGTATTACACTGCAGAACTGGGATTATATTCCAGGCCAAAACAAGATCGCCGGGTCCCATTTTAGTTCAGCAACAGTGCTTAAAAATGCATGCAGGTGTACTACTTACAAAACGAGGGTCTTTATTTAAACACGCTTCGACAAACTCTTTGAAGGGTTTGCTGTAAGGTCCCTCGAGTGTGGGTGGAGTGTTTTTCGGTATGAGGAAAAGAACCCTCATGGGGTGTAGGTCTGAGTTGGGAGGTTCCCCTTTAGCTAGCTCAATGGCAGTTATTCCCAGAGACCATATATCAGCCTGAGAATGGAGAGTGAAATGTGTGAGTCATCCCCCTTTAAATAATAAAAAATATTAGTGCTTCCAAAAATGACACATCATTATCTCTGCATGGCAATTCAAAATATAACATACATTTCATCTTTCCATGCAAAATGACAATAAAACAAAGATAGCATTCACTCAATGCAGCAATGCATGCCGCATGTCTCTTGTCCAGTCTGCAGACTCACCTTAAAGTCATAGGCTGACTGTTTGATGACCTCTGGAGCCATCCAGAAAGGCGTACCAACAAATGTATTCCTCTTAATTTGGGTATCTGTCAACTGTCCTGCCACCCCAAAATCTGCCAATTTCACATCACCCTGCTCCGACAAGAGCACATTGGCAGCTAGGAGAAACCGAAAAAGGAATATAGTCAAATACTAGAGTGAGAAATACAAATAATTACGATGAACAATTTGTTTTGTTTTTCGTCCTCCGTTATAGTATGGCTAATAACAATGCAATAATAATAAACACATTATTGGGAAGAAGAAACATTTACTTCCACTGTTTTCATGATATTTAGACTTTTTTTCTCAAAGTCAATCACCTGGATTGATCAATGACTGCAGCAGTATTTGGTGAAGTTTTTGATCCACAGAGAGTTTGTTATATTTGGGGTATTACCTAATTGCAATACATTTAACAAACGACCTCCTTCAAGATAAATCAAATTGTATCCACAGCATCATAGTGACTGAATGGTCCCTGATGTTCACAACAACACTTGCTCATTGAAAAAATTTAGTTCCTCCAGATATAAACAGTCAGAAGAGTTAGAGGGCAATTTAATTCTCCACTCATAGCAGAATAAGAGCAACCAGATGATGTTATTCACAAGCACAAGTCAAACATCAAACAGTGGAAAACAATGAGCAAATAGTAATAAATTATAACATTTCTGTTTCATCCACAATCATTTAAACAGATTCATAGAAGCAATTAGAATTATCATGCAAAAATATTTTGCTTGATTCAAATAATTGTAATCAAATGATTATGAAATACTTGTGACAGGCATAAATACAAGTAATGCTAAAATTGAGGCATCAAATGACAGAGTCCAATCAAGTTAAAAAAAATTAAATTATTTGGAATATTGTTTAATTTGATGGACAAAGAACACTCCATCGTTTCCTGTGGCAAAGAAAAAACGCTTTAAACACCAGGCCACATAAAAAGAATATCTTCCGATAATCAACTCACTCTTCTTAATTATACAGGGACATTAGGGCCACAGACTGATATACAGTTTACACTTACAATATGTTGTGAGCTTACAAATGGTGCTAATAAATTCATGCAGCTTGAAAGCATATTTAAGTATACAGGTTTACTCTTCAATACAAGCCAGCATTCACCCATACATACAAATATTTTACACAGTGATGACCGAGACTGTCATGCAGGGCTCCACCTGCTCGTAAGGAACAGTAACCAATCACGCCATCACTCACACACACCAATGGAACAGCCATTGTGAGCAACTTTGGATTCAGTATCTTGCTCAAGGACACTTCAACATGTGGACTGCAGGGGCCGGGGATCGAACCACCTTCAGATAACTTCAGATAAGTGGACCCCTGCTCTAGCAACTACCCACCTGGTTGGTGAAGAAATTAATTATTTGTCGTTCTTTTAATTTATAAAAGATTTTTTTCTGAAAGGCAGGAATAGAGTCCTTATTACCTTTGATGTCTCTGTGAATCTTCCTCTCAGAGTGCAGATACTCAAGCCCCTTCAGTATTTCCCTCAGTATAGTAGCAATGTAAGTCTCTTCAAGTGGTCCCGGACGGAGCTACGGAGATTAAAGCAGATATAAAGGAAGGACATACAACAGAACATATGGGAAATGAGCCTAAAGAGGGAAAGAGGTATGAGTTTGCTTTTTGAGATATAAAAAGTCTCTCTTTTTGTGGAGTAAACTGTATAAACATATAAATCTTATTACCAGATCCAGAGCAGATCCTCCACCTAAATACTCCATGATAATCCAAAGCTTGGTCCCCTGAAATGAAATATTTGATGAATAATGATTAAATTGTAACATTTATAAAACACTGGTTTGACTTTGCCTGTGTGTCTTTGTCTCTAATATTCCTTATGTTCCTAATCATATTATCTCTGTGTGCATCAATTCATTGCTTGACTATTATCTTACCTTCAGGTATGATCCATAATACTTGGTAACAAATGGGCTATCGCACTGGCTCAGCACTGTGATCTCCTGTTGGATGTCTTCAATTTCATCCTCTGCCTCCTCCAGATCTATAATTTTGATCGCCACCACCTCCTTTGAGCGGTTGTTAATGCCTTTGTAGACCTCACCGAAGGAACCCTTCCCAATACGCTCCTGCTTGGTGAAGTATTCCTCAGGGTCCAACCTTGTATTCTAGTCAATCAACACCAGAGAATGTGTTAAAGTGTTGTGTATGTGTCGTGATGAGTGTAATTGTCATTTGCAAAGCACTTGAACTGGACAGAGCTTGTGTGCTCACAGGAAATAACTTGTTTCACATTAACTTGTTCATTAATAAAAGGTTGACTAGGTATGACAGGAAGACTACAAATATCTGTTATCGTATATGACGATGTTATCAATGTTGTTCTCATCAAATATAAAAAGACAATAGATGATTAGCATTCCTTATCTGTGTCAGTTCCTATCTTTTCAGTCAAAGCTTCGTTATTACCTAGAGTCTGGATCGACCTTTGAGCCAGGATGTAATGCAAGACGTATGACACTTGAAACTGACATTATTTTTCTCTGAAGAGTCAAGGTTTGACTGAGTCGTAGGCACATAGATAAGTCCTCATTGTCAGGTGTTTTAGTACCTATAGTATAAAACCTGTGGAAGGTTATTCCATAGATTACAACTACACGTGTTGTTCTAACTTGTTGAATGCTTTGGTGATGTTTCCCCTGATGCTAACCATGACTAGAAGGTGAGAAATAAATGAATGTGTTTCTAAGTTTAGTTGCTTGCATTGATGGCTCAGACCCCCACCCACCTATTTATGGAGAGCCTTGTCTTGGACAAGAACAAGGGAGATGACAGTTACTGAAAAGAGGATTTCTGTACCTGGTTTTGCATGTCTCGAAGGTGTGCCATCCCCTGTCCAGGCTCAATGGAAAAGGGACAGTCACAGCTTTCTCTTTCCGATATTATCAAAGATCCTTTCGGGGTATTCCTCCCTTGTCAGCTGTCTAGGAAGCTAGCTAGGTCGCTAGCCAGTAGATAAACACCCAATCTGCTGGCTTTAACGGGGCTGTCACTCCGCGCAATGTTTTCGGCCTCCAAGACCAACGGAGAACTGAGGAACCGGGCGACACAACGAGCTACTGACCGAGAGACTCCATATGTGTCGGCTGTGATGAGGAAGAAGAAAAAAACGCTCCTCCCGCGTATTAATATTTAATTCATTTGAAGGAACATTTAGCCTGTTGTTCATTTGAAGCTTGAAGAGGACAAAATAATGGCCCAACCGGAGGACGCATGCGCTTGCGTTGTGAAGCCAGCGGAATTGTGGGGGTTGTATTTTTAGTTTGGGTTAGGTTGAGATTTTCGTGCCTAGAAACATTTGAAGCAGCCAGTTGTGTTAAAATTATTCACAGTCTTAATTTAAAAGTACTGACATACATGCACAGGTGTGGATTATTGTGAAAAAACTACAAGTCCTGAGTGCACGTTAATACTAAAGTAAAAGTGTGTAATATTGTTTGGAAAATATAAAAATCCTTGTTTCCTCCAATGTGTTTCACTATTACGTTAGATATTTTTTGATTAATGTTACTGTTGCTATAAGGTGTCCTCCAGCATTGCATTTTACTGCTGTAGATGTTAAAGGATGAGGTCATTTAATCAACTTTATGTGCTTCTGAATATTTTAAGCAATAAGATTCATCATAGATTGTTAAAAAGCATTGCTGTCCTATGAGAACCACATATCTCTAAAAGGTCATAAAATCATGTTGTTTTTGGCATAATGGCCCCTTCCAGATAATCTGTGAGGTTTTTTTTTTTTAAGTACGATACCAGTTAAACGTTTTCACACAGTCCAAACTTTTAATCAGTACTGCAGAATATTTATCTTAAATTCCGAACCAGTTACATAAGCCTTCAGTTTATTGGCAACATTCAAAATTAGCATATTTGTAGATATTTGGTTTTCACTGGACGAGAAGGGGGAAAAAAACTGTAATCTGAGAAGTTACTACAATGGTCAGACAAATGTAGTGGATTAAAATGTATGAGGTTTCCTACTAGGATAAACTTGAGTGGAAGTATATAGAATAAAAAATCTGAATTAATCTATTTAATTGCCACAATATGTACTTATATTAAGTACAGGGGTGCATTTACATTTTACACCTCCGGATGCTGTCACAGCCACTACACACTATGTTATAAGTAGAAATGGTTTATATTGTAGAAGCATTTGTATTTCATTAAATCACATTGTTGTTTATTTAGTAAGTAAGGAATTTTGCTCTAAAGAGAAGCTACATGCTCTAAAACCAGACAACAGAGTACATTATTAAAAACAAAGAATTTTTATATTAACGAAGTTCAACACCAGAAAAAAAAACACACACAGGGAATTATACATATTGTACATATAGATAAAACATAAAGCAAAAAATAAGCAATAGTTTTCCATCTCCTATCAGACTGACTGATGTGATCGGAGCGGAGAGGTTGTTTGAATTAATTTCAAGCAGAGAATTCAAACCTCAGCTAAGGCAAGCTGGTTGGATCACCAGAGTATAAATTCAAGTGTTGCCACAAACAAGGACAGAAAATAAATATGGATTAATACAAATCTGAATAAAAACAAAAACAATGTGAGCAAATTGAAATCCAAATTTAAAGGTAAGGACAGCAAAACCAACAAGAAAAAAAAAGAATAAAGTATCGTCTGATTTTGTAATAATACCAACCTTTTGTGTATGACTACATGAAGGTATTAAAAATATAATATAGTATACAATGCAATAAACCAACAACGAGGCTTAAAATAATGTAATATTATAGATTGTAGTGCATCACAAATGGAGTCAATTTGTATTTCATTAGACAGTTAGAGCAAATATCAATGATACAAATATTTGGAATAGGAGACATGTAGGTAATTACTAGATCTAATTTTTTCCATCTAATCATATTTTCTTTTCAGAAATAAAAGTAACTTGTCTTTGTGAAAAATATAATTTTCACCATAAAAAAGTGATTTTCTAACACTTTTCAAAACAATACATTGTTTGTGAATATATATAGTCAGCTCATACTTGAAAACATGAGTGAAAACTGAATGAATTATTTATTTCTGCACACAGCTTATTATTATGAGTGCACAAGTTATGTATCTTGTGGGAACAAGTCATTTATTTCTGTGCACGTGTAATTGTCCTATAGGGCACCACATTGCATTTAAGTGGATGTGTGGACAATACTCAAATTGAAATATTGTTTTCTTTATCATATCAAACTTAATGCTTAAGTTAACAAGGCAGACATCACATAGATGCTATTTAATTTACACATGACGGTTATCTGACATTTGTTTATGCTCTATAAAGCTGCGGAAATACAAAATACAAGCATGATGAAATTACTTGAATGCAGTACTGGGCAACCACAACGCATGGGGGCTCATTATTTCAACTTTAATATGGCTATTGAATCCAATTAGATCATTCATATTTTGAGTGAAGCAGACATTGATACCACCTCAAAACAGAAGAACCATGTGCTGAAGTGATACTTGTGTGCATCAGATAATAATTTGCAATTCTCAGTATAATTCTATTATCTCCAAAAGATAACTTTTTCGTACAAGATTAAAATAATTTCCTATGGAATTTCAGGGAATCCATAGTTCTCACTGTAAGAAGTGAAATTTAGTTATTTGCATCTATCATAATCGGTAAATGATTGTACATTTGATTGTAAACTAGTTCATATCTATATAAAAAGATAAATTATTTGTAGAAATCTTGAGTCACATCATCATTTTACCGCGACAAAATTACATAATTTGGAAGTGTTAGTTTGGTGCGTTCGTTTTCTAGCCTTGGTTCGCCGGCTGCGGCAGCGCCTGGGTTGAAGCAGAAGCTCCGCCCCTATTGTATACGCGAGACAACTTCACATGGTGGCTTTAACGTAGTACCTTCCGGCTTCACGTCACTCCCCTTCGATGTTGCTGGTGCACAGAACTAGCAGCTTTTTGACAGATGATAATTTAAACCTTGGGGATATAACCATAACGGTGAGTATTCATAGAGACAAGAGCCACGTGAATATGTTAGCCCGGCTTGTACTACAGTTTGTCAGCGATCGCGAACCCGCAATTAGGCTTACGGGTGATGATAACATTCGATAATAGTAGCCAGACTAGCCACGGTAGCTCCCTAGCAGCTAATATATATGCTAGAAATACGTATTGTGGATCTCCATTCAATGACATTTAGGCCGTGTGTCAAAAACAGCTTCATCTAATGTCGACGTCACGTGATTTCAGGAGAAGCATTCTCTCATGCTGCCACACAGCGACTAATATTAGTCTTGCTAATTTTCGTAGGTTAAGCCGACACACCCCCTTAATCAAGGCCATAAACCATGCTTTCATCAGCCACATTTGTCATTTTAAGTTATGGGTAATGATAAGAGTTTCAACTGTAATCGGAAAACCAGCGATTTATTGTTAGGTGGCACACTTATTGACGAAGGTGACTGCTACTCAGATAGGTCAGAACGAATGTCTAAACTAAGATCAAATATATGATAATGAAAAGATACATACATACAAATTAAACTAAGGCCGTAGAACATTATATTCACACAGATGTCTTCACCACCCACTAAATCCCTCCTTCTGTGCATCTGCTGCGACACTGTGCAGCAGTGGGTAAGGAGGCTCTTCATGGTGGCTAAATAAAGGTTTATGAGAGGTGGGACTCTTTTAACTTCCTTAGGAAGTAAAGTCTCTGTTGGGCCTTCTTCACCTGATGACAGATGTTTTAGACATTGGGGTGGTGTACAGTTGTAAAATCTGTAAACACCATTAGAACAGAGGACTTGCTTTGGTGCTCTTTCTTATACATTGGGTGTAGCAATCTGGTGCCGAAAGGCTGCGTAAAGCCCTACCGTCTTAAGTAGGTGGAGTCGTTGTCCAGGTTGATCTGTAGCTTGACCCAAAGCTGTGTTTCACAATTTAAGCGGGGTATTAGCTTTTATCTGTGGAGTCTCTCATATTGCTTTTCCATTTCCTTTCATATTATGTGCATGCAGGCTGAATGAGTGGGCCAATCTTCACCGCTCCTCCTGCAGAGGTGGCGGAGATGAACCGTATTCATTATGAACTGGAGTACACTGAGGGTATCAGCCAGCGCATGCGAATCCCAGAGACCCTCAAGGTGGCCTCAGATAAGGAAACAGGGTCTCTGCAACTTCAGCAGCCCCTGCCTACTCACACACCACTAATGCAGGTGCCAGAGAGGATCATTGTAGCAGGTGACGACAGCAGGCAGTACTTCTGTAAAAGTTTAGATGGTGGAAATATTTTCATTTGACTGTCCCTCCCTTTCACACTTCCTGTACAGGTGAGGAACGGGACCCTCTTTTTTCACATCCTCGAGACCTGGACCTTATTCAGTCAATCCCTTCTGTGGACCTTCTTAATATGAAGGCCCCTCCACGTATCCTTACATTAACAGAACAGCCATTAGATTCCCTTGAAACTGATCAAACTGCGTCTTCACAGGACAATCCCAGCCAGTTGGTAAGATCCCACCAAGGCTTTCATTCTATGTCCTTTTTTCATTTCCATTACAATGATTACATTTCTTTAATTTACTGAACTTGACACTGATGCCAGTAATGGCACATTATTACAGCCTGTGTTTTATACAATTATGGCAGCAACCCCTATCAACAATAGGAAAATCCCCAACCATAGTTAAACTAGCAGTCTGTACGTTTGCTGATGAAATATTGTAGATACTGTAATAATTTAGGATCAGATCAGATTAGGTGGATCCAAGTGTTACATTTGATCAAAGACCATAGACTTGTTAGTAAATATCAAAGCTAATTTTCAGTTTTAATAGTATGTCCTCCTCATTTAGCTTGATGTTTAAAAAGGGTGGTTACTCCTAGCTTTTGACCCCTGATCTTCATGGAATGTCAACTAAGAACCAGATTTTCAATAGTCCGAGTACAATTACCAACCCTTCATTTTCTTTAACCGGTTATCCTGTGCAGGGGTTGGGGGTGATGCTAGAGTTTATCCCTGCTGACAATGGGCAAGACGTGGCGTACACCCCTGGACAAGTAGTATTACGTCTAGGGTTTTGAACATAAACATAATTATTTTGATTAAGTAATCATAGGAAAAACAATGTGACTAAAATGCTGAAATTAATGCTGATTAATTGTGCTCTGTGATGACCCATGACCTCATATTATCTGAGACAGATTAAATAACTACATGGATTGGGAAACACTGAGGAGGATTGGTTCCTCTTACAGGAAACTTGCATCTGAGGGTTGCCTTCTTTCAATAGTAGCACAGACCATTAAATACTGGCTCTCGACATGGCCTTCTGGGTTTGAAGCAACCACTGTAGGGGAAGATGAGCAAGAAGTGCGTACGGTTGTTTGCAACCCCAACCTGAGATCACAATGTATTTGCAATGTATCACAAAATGTACCTTTAACATTCAGGCAGTTGAAAACAGCCATCACACATTTATTGCAGTGGGCAAAAACACAGTTTTTCACAAAAGTATGGCTGCAATTATATATTTTTATTATTATTAGACAAGACTAACCTGCTGAAGGTGTGACAAATGAAGAATTACATTTTCAACTTTGACTGTTAATTTTTATAGGCACTCTCCCATACTCGGTCTCGAAGAGAACGCAGTTCTAGTGATAACGCATCTTCCCGCCACAGCATTCAGGTTGTCGGCACAAGGTAAGCAACCATCGATATCAGACATAACTTCATTGCTGCTGCATTTTCATCCTGACTTTGCTTTCTCTTATTCTTAACTTTCTCCCGATTTATTAAAAAACTTCTTATCTTTTACTGTTTTTTTCCCCCATTTACCTCTCTGCCAGCATAACCCCTTCCCATTCTGCCCCCCCAGTCCGCTTGTGCCCCCCCCTCTGTTCCCCTGAGGATGCAAACATTAACCTGTTCACAGCTGCAGGATTCTTGTCTTACATCCAGTCAACAACTCGCCGAGCATACCAGCAGGTCCTTGAAGTGCTAGATGACGGCCACCGCAGGTGATTCTTATTACCTCTAACAAAAAGATTGTATTCTCACCCTATTATGTTGGTTGGTTGGATGGCAAGAGTTACCAAAAGCACTAGATTAATTTCCATAAAATGTAGTGCGAGGATGATGCATTGATTGGGAAAGATCCCATTGAATTTAGGTGGGGATCCATGTAAAGGGGCCGATCAAGGAAGTTAGTAAATATTTCTCACAGACAGATTTTTATGCCCCTCCGAAAGGGTGTTTATAGAGTTACCTTATCTATAAGTCCTGTCAGTATGTAATTTTAAATGGTATATCCACATCTTCTCAAAAACCAATTGACATAATTGCTTGAAATTTCATACATGATTTGCGGCGGTCCTATAGATGTGTATGCCACTATTGGTCCCTTGAGTCTGCTTATTTCTACACTTTAGCACGTTTGAGTCTGTGATTTTAGTTTACTCACATTCATCTATGGTGGAGGTTAGGCTCTATTTACATCACCACGGATTAGGTTTTTTTCAATTATGGGAGTAGCTGTGACTTTGGACACAAATTTTTCAGTCTTTAAATATACCACTGTTATAAATATTCTAAATTGGGATGAATTCATTTCTACAGGACACACCAAGATCTGGGTCTGGATATAAACCCTGACGAGTTTGGATTGTTAGATGCCTCGTCGTTACGACGACAGGTAATATATCTTACGCATTTGCATGAATAGCAGTCTCACTGATAAGAGATTAATATGATACGATCCTACTTTGGTGTGCATGTTGTTTCAGCATTTTCTCCTATTTATAGGTTTGCAATTTATAACAGCTAGAGCTCAGTGACCGGATGCTGACACAACAAGCTGATGTACATCATCTCAGGCTTACAAAGAATGCTTGCAGAGCAGCATAGATTCAGTGATAAGTTATGACTGGCATTTCTTTGCATTCAGCTGCACAAAGAAAAGACACAAGACAAACATAAAACAAATGCGTTACATAAACTAGCGCTAATCACATCATGGGCCGGTAAAGGTGGACTCATAGACAGACTCCTCCGATCCTTACGCTTGTCCATTTTTCCTGGATACAGAAATGTTCACTTGCTGCCTTATATTACCCACCAACTGTCTGGCGCTGTCTTTAGAAGATAATCAATGTTCTGACTTTACCTGTCATAGGTTATAATGTTATGGCTGATTGATGTATATACTTCCTAACCGAAGTAGTGGAGAAAAATAGCTTTTGTTTTTCTGTGGTCATTCAGATTGTGAAGTTGAACCGGCGTCTGCAGCTTCTGGAGGAAGAAAATAAAGAACGCTCCAAGCGAGAAGTCATCCTATATTCTGCTACTATGGCATTCTGGCTCATGAACACCTGGATCTGGTTCCGTCGCTAAAATCGATAGAGACTCCGCCTCCCTAAACACTGGAAACTAAAGTAATTCCTTGTTAAATGTGTAATCATCGAATTACATTACTATAACACTGGAACTCAAACAAAACACTGGACAATGTCTTCTACCAACATCTGCCATCTTTCTTTTGTACGTCACTTTCAAATTTCAAGCTCAGAGTTGTCAACACAAGACCAGACACCATAGGACTCATACCTAAATAATGGGGATAGAGACATATTGGCCGGAATTTACAGTTTCAAACACGATTAAGGTCCACGTCTTTGGGGATACCACTAGACCTAGAAATAAAACTAAGGTTGACATATCACACATTTTTAGAATAATCTCTTAATTCCTGGATAAAACTGGATTAGCACAATAAAGCGCTTTAACTCTTGGATTTAGCAACGTGTTTGCAACTGTGTTCAGGTGGTGAGCTGAGAAATAACTATGGTGCAGCATCAACACTTGTTAGACTTAAAAAATTAGCTAAGGCATAAAGTTAGTTGACGTTTCTGTATTAATTTTGGTTTAAAGCCTCTTCAATCTTTCAAATACTGCATTAATATTCCGTAGAGTTAAAGAGAACTTAATGTGGCCCTGATAAATAATCACAATGTTGAAATGTTTATATTAACAGGGAAGTGCCAGGCATTAAAAGCAGTAAATGAAAACCCCTTAATTAATATTTTAGGGTTATTTTGTGCCAAGAGCTACAAAAATATTAAAAATGGTCATTTTAAGTGTGATAAACAATTTCACAGGAAAAAAAATATGCCACAGTCATGCTTAACTTTCCACCACCATTCCTCTTTTTTGAGAATTAACACAATTTTTAAATGAGATTCTATGGCTTCAGGAACAATTAGTGGGGAAACAAGGATTTACTTAAGCAATAAATGTTTTGGGCGCATAGACAGTTGTTCGTCTGTTTGAGTATGGCATTTTAATCTTCAGTGAAACACTATCATTCTGAAAGTGTCTAAGTAAGGGGGATGATTCTAGAATTGCCATATCATTTGTCCGACTGTTCTTCGAGTTCCGCATTACTGAAAATGTGTGTACAGTGCTTGAATTGCTTAGTGATAAGATGTGTAGTTCATCCTCAATGTTTGTTACCTTATACCTGTTTTACAGGCACAAACATACCCACTCTGCTATGACGACAGAAGTAGGTTGGGTTGGGTTGTTTGAGTTTTATCAGTGAGACAACTCATTGTGCCATGCTGTTCATACTGCTACTGTTACTGCAGGGACTTTGACATCTCAAGATTATGCACATAAATTAAAGCATGGGCTAAGTGGTGTCATTTTTCATATGTGATGTATATACCTCAACGCTAGTGTCTCATATGTAATGTAAATGAAATATTATGTTATTCATTTTCAATATTGAAATGGATACATTGAATTCAATTTTGGATGTATTCATTGGATAATTATTTATTGGATATAATAAAAAGCCACAGACAAAACATTGCGGTGACATTTTTTTGTTGTTGAGTGATCCACCTAGGACTTCAAGTCAGAAGTTTAACTTTACTGACTGTCTTTGTAATATTATTTGTAAAACGACGCTCATTTGTTCATGATTTTGTTGTATTACATGATGCATGTTTATTACCTCTTGTGTCGGTTTGTGTGGAAATTCTGACTCCTACTGACCTGTTAGCTTGTGTGCATCGCCAGGAAGAAGTGAGTGTAACATTGTGGAATGGGAGAAATGCTGTTCATTGGCCCTGATCCCCCACATTCTGCAGCTGGAACAATCTCAAATAAATTACGTGCTCGGATTGTTCCTGTTTGCAATAATCGAAACAGAAAGTGCAGCTAGAATGGGGATCACCAAACTGGCCGATCTGATCCGCTCAGAAGCTCCTGGTGCTATTTCTCACAAGGATATAAGTGACTACAGCGGTAATAATTCTTATCCTGCAGTATGTCTTTGTTTTATATGCGCAGATCTGTAAAATAACTAATTTTAGGCCCTGATGGCTAATATAACGGTAAAGTCCAGGTCCGGATTGGTTCGCGTATTGCTAAATATACCAGCAAGTTAGCTTATTTTACATTGATGTATGACGTCACACCACGCAACAAAAATCCCCCAAATAACGCAAACATTTGAAAAATTACTAGCATTACTAACTGTGGAATCTTAATAGCTTTGGCTGTTTGTGCATGCACACTATAATGATGAACATTAAACATCTGCATGATGAGAATAGTTCCGGGATGCTAATAGGCAAACATTCGTGAAGTGCTTGTCACGTGATTTCGATGTATTAAACAAAAGCATTTAAAAAAAGGAAATGATGTACCCCTTTTGAAAATGTTTTTCATCCGAGTACACGCTGATAAGCCTTAAACAATTAGGTAGAAATACGTTCCTTTACAAAAACATACAATTCAGCTCGACGTCTGATTTTTAAAAAACAAACTAGTCAATGACTGTGACATTATTAATTTCAATAGTTTGCAATCCACAAATTTACGTCAATCTATTTTGTCTGTCATCATACAAAATAATGAATAGGGGTTTTAGTTGTAATAGACTATTTACTTATTTCTGGGTGTTTCAGATGTACCGCTTAAAAACAGGAATTTCTGCGGATTTTTTCAACCTTCCCGCTCATACTGAATATGATTGCCTTTGTTTACAGTCCACCGAAGTTTGACAATTTACTCTGAGTATGAAAAATTGTTAATTGGACTCTTATATTTATTTTCAAAAATGATTGTATGAATAATGAAGCTCTGATGCTTTTGAACATTACATATAATTTTACGTACCCCTGAAATACCCAAAAGGGCCTATCAGGATATGCATACCTTCATTTGAGAAATTTTGTGCTTAACTATATGAAATACCCTTTCTAAGCCCACTACTACTGGCGCCGATATTATTCTTTAAAAAATATTTTGACATACTTGGCAAGTGAGATGTTTGGACACAAGCTGTGACTGATGCTTTATTATATGAACATTCTGAATGAGCCTTTTTAGCCGTTGAGCCAAAAAACGATTCCCCAGAAGTTTAAGGGTGCTTCATCTTCTTTTACATCTTCTTCTTCAAGAAAAAGTTCAAATATGATAATATGAGATTGAGAATCATATTTTCTTTTGGGTGAAATATCTCTTGTTTAAAACCATTTTAAGTTCTGTATATTGAGGATGTAATGATCTAATCAGTTAAATGGAATCTGTTTTAAGAGTAAATGTGATAGACAAGCCAATTATGACCACACGGAAGTTGTATTGCATGATGCTTATAACGCTGGTGACTGCTACACTCCACAGGAAAAGTAATAGCTCTGGATACCTCTATTGTTGTGAACCAGTTCCGTGCAGCATTGCCGTCACTGAGGTGAGCTCTTGATGACTGTTGCACTAAAGCAGAGCAGCAGTAGTTTTCTTTCCACATACACCTCACTTTCCTTTGAAAAATTATAGTGGTTCTCCATTTCTATGTCAGTACAGTGATTTTACATAATATTAGAATTGCCTGTCAGTTGAAAGGCAGTATTAAATTATCCTCCTACCACTTACTTTTCAGTATTTTTGCCTAAAATAAACAACTGCACCTATTTGTGGTGCATTATGTTTCATTAAATTATGCTGTGTTTTTATTATTTGTCATCTCATTTCCATATTAGAAAGAAACTTAATAATAATTTAAAAAAAGGATATTGACAGAACAACTTATACAACCCATAATTAAAAATAGAGGAATTATGAATATATTCAGCAGTGTACAAGGATTTATAGTATTTTGACTGGTGTATCTCTCTGAGCTGCCTTCATTTCTCTTCTGTAGCCCGCTGACAGGTCTCTTCTTCCGTACGCTCACCTTCCTGGAACATGACATAAAGCCTGTGTTTGTGATTGACGGAAAGCCTCCCTGGGAAAAGACAGCTGTTGTAAGTGACCGCTTTGAGTCAGTATGTTTTGACTCCTTACCAGAGTAAACGTTTCCTGCTTTTATGTGTGGCACAGTCATGGGTCCGTAACATGGCCATAATGGTGAAGTTCAAACGGCAGTTGTGGTGAATTTGATGGGCTAGTGTGATATTAAGAAACAGCACACATGTGCAGTGTCCTGACGATGATACCCACCCATGATAATTGAAGCTCACATTTTTCCTGCAGCTTGAGAAGAGAGCTGAGGCAGCCGGTTGGAGCTCTCCCAACCGCACAGGCACAGGTAAATCATCACCGTAAAACAAACAAGCATACGTTCTGAAGTTTGTCGGCTTAAAAAACTCACTATTGTCTTCAGTTGAGTATCCTGGGAATATTACAAGATTGCAAAGTGAAACCTCACTCTTGTTCTTCTCCTTGAAGCATCATCCATGACCAAAGACTGTTTCCAGCTCCTGAAACATCTGGGAGTGCCTGTCCTCCAGGTATGACTATGCTAAACTTGACTATACACTGCTTCAAGAAATCAAGGGATCACCTAATCATCATGGTATAACACAAAGTCAATTACACTTTTAGGATATAAATCTTGCCAGTTAAAAAGTGTAAGCGATTGTGAATAATTTTCACCTGCTTCGGTGCAAATGAAAGCGACAACAGCAGGACAACCCTCAAAAAGGTGATGATTTTGCAGCTGGTGGCCACAGACCATTTCTCTCTCCTCATGGTGCTCTTGTCACTGCTGCTAGCATGAGATAGTATTGGCAGCCCATTCAGGTTGCATAAGTTGTTCAACCTATCCAGGAAGATACCAGGAGATGGGCCGTTACATGAGGAGGGCTGCAGATGGGCAACAACCTAGCAACAGTCTGTGATTTCAGATTTGTACCTTTTTAGTATGATTTGGAATTCAGCCCATAATGGGTTCTTGACTTCGGTGTTTCAGTTGACCGTAATGCTTGTCATTTTGTTCCCAATTAATTATACAGTGTGTTTCAATAAAGATGTTCAACTTGATTATTTCATTAATCGAGATCTGATGTGTTATATCAGTGTTCCCTTAATTTTTTTTGAGCAGTGTATCAAGTTTCTTATTAATTTTTTATCTCCTGACTCCAGGCTCCAGGGGACGCTGAAGCACTCTGCGCTTGGCTTGTGAGAGAGGGGACTGTGGACGCTGTGGCATCAGAGGACATGGACACGCTACCGTTTGGAGCCAATATTCTCATTCGCCAGCTGAACGCCAAGAGGGACAGGTAAGAACTGCACTATTCATGTGTTGCTTCAATGATTTTACGCAAATGATATGTTTTTTAGCCCTTCTTGTCCAACACATCATTTACACTATTTCCTGTACATCAAGAGTAGACATGATTTCCCCTCATCACAGTGTACTCCGTACTAAAGACTTGAGACATGCTTGAGATAGGTATTGTGTTAGTAGGCAGAAATATTTGCCAGACCTCATGATACATCTGGGTGGAGTATGGGACAGTGTTTTTAATCTGTTCAAGTTTAAGATAAGGCATTTCCTCCTCCACCCATCAGTAATGGGATCGTGGCTTCACCTACCTCCACCTAAGAAGTATCAGATGTCTAGAGAACAAGGCAGTCATGCTATAGCCTCCAGCTGGTAACGTAATGGCATCGCTTGTGTGTTTGACCTCAACAGGTTAGGGTTGATAACATACTTAAATATATGAATATGACAAACCTGTCCAATATTTACGTCAGTTTTTGGTATGACCAAAAGATGACTGAGGCTAGCTGGGTCTGCTGGTGTACCTGATGCAGGTTGGAAACAAGCCAGGGTGGATTTTTACCACCTTCCTCACATAGATGCAGCCTATGCAGAACCTTTTATTGCAACAAGTTGTGTCTCATGCGTTTTGATGATGAGGGAACTAGTCTGGTGGCAGTCTTCTAATTTATCTCAGATAAAGCAGAGGTGGTTGAGTGATGTGGTGGAAACCCACTGGATATTGTCATACACCAGAGACACCACACCCCCAGTGACTGGATCCATACTCAAACATTTGTCAGTCCCGGTTAAAAAGAAGTGTGTATTGACATTGGTTTGTATTAGTAGATATACAAATAAACCCGGTCGGGAAGCATTACAATTTTTATTCAACTACTCAAAAGAAATTCTGTTTCCCAAGACAGCGGGGGAAGAAAGGAAAGAACGTCATCTTATTTTTATGTATGGATGTCACTTTGAGTCATGTGACTTTTTCATGCATCTGAATGCAAGATGTCAAAATCCATCTAAAGAAATTTGTATAGTACTTTAGAATTACTTGTGAATACACAGTGAACACAGATTTATCAAGGCCACTATGGTATATGTCATCTTATTTCCATCCATCACTTCAACAGAATGAGTGAATGGAAGGTTTTAAATGGTCTAATGTCTATCTGTGCTCTTCTTCTGCTTCTTCACAGTGACGTTGTTGAATATTCATTACCAAAACTGCTAGAGAGACTCAAGATTAGTCACCAGGAGGTAGGAGTGAACTTTTCATCGTTGTTTATTTTGAAATATATATATATATATATAAATTTGTAAAACGATTAAATGGAAATTAAATAAGACTTTCCTTATTTTTCAATTTTTTTCCACCAGTTTGTTGACCTGTGTATTTTGTTGGGTTGTGACTACTGTGACAAGATAGCTGGGTTGGGTCCTAAGAGAGCTCTGACACTAATCCAGAAGCACCGTTCTATTGAGAATGTGGTTTTGCACGTCAACAGAAAGGTAATAGACAGACAGCTAGTGGTCTTTATTTTTTTGTTCCTTTACTAAAGATGTAAGATCTTACTACTATCTGCTACCTTTCAGACTTATCCGGTACCACGTTTCTGGAAGTACAAAGAAGCACGGAAGATATTCTTGGAAGACCAACAACCTTTAATTCCTGAACTCAATTGGACTGAGCCAGATGAAGAGGCCTTGGTTGAGTTCCTCTGTCATGTCAAACATGTCAAGTATGTTCTCATGGCTCTCATGCTCTCATCTCACATTCTTGTCGGCTGCTTTCAAAGACTGCTATGTCTGTACTCATTTTGGTGCGTTTTAAGAGAGGACAGAGTCCGTCATCGAATGGAGACGTTCCGCCAGAAAAGGGAAAGTAAACGGGAAGAGAGGGAAAAGGAAAAGGCCGAAGGACGTTGCAGGCAAAGTCGCATGGAGGACTTCTTTAGGGTTACCAGAAAGAGGGATGTGGTGAGTGTACAAATATTCTTTATTTCAGTGCATTTTTAGAGCTTAATCAATCGGAAATGTTCAGAAATGTATTAATTAGATGGGAAGATATGATTTTTAAATAAACTTAAATTATTGAAGTTGAGATTAAAGTATGTTAAGTAGCTTTGAAATCAGTGGTCAAAACATCATATTTCTACCAAAAATGATAGTTGTATAGAGGATAATAGCATTTCCCTTTTGGTTTTAAAAGTCTTTCTCTTCTTTTGTCTGAACTGCTGTTCTCTATTTCTTTCTCAAGCAGGCGGAAGCTTCAGAATCTTTAAGCGGCAACAAAAAAAGGCAAAAATCTAAATGAAGCTGTCACTGTCTGCCACTGGCAACCTTCATCATCAACGTTGGAAACAAATCTTTTCTGCCCATCATAGAGACCTCAAAAAATAACAGATTAAATCTGTGACCAGAAATGAATCTCTCCTGAGACAATTTAATTTCAACAAATGGCCACGTTCTATAGCCGCAATCATGTGAAGTGATGGTGGGGAGAGAGAGTGACTAAATTGCATTTCTTTTTATGTTGATATAATTTTTCGAAGCTGTAACTATTGAAAGATAACAGCGGTTTCAGAGGCAGTAGCTTTAGATGAAGAGTAATTTACAAAGGCCTTCTAGTCAACACTGAATGTAGAAGATAATGTAACGTGCATCTTTAGCCTCTGGATGAGGGAAAGCACCCCGTCTAATGATACAATAATCTCATCATGTCTTATTTAACAACATAATCCACAACATTGGATACACTGAAGAGCAGTTCTTCAGTGTATGCAGCAGTTTCCTGCAGAGCCATGAGGAAAAGCAGAGAAGGCGATGGACGGCAGTGAAAGAGAACAGTGTGACCAGTGTTTCAAAGACCCCCCCAGCCAAAACTGGAGACAGGGGACATCTCATCAAGACATATTCAATGAGCACCTGTTGTGCAGAAGGTGCCAAGGCAGAGACCAAAAGACTGTGTTATAACAAATTCACACCAGTGGAGAAAGTGAGATGCTAAAATCCATTTTATGTTATTCTGAGAATACTTGTGAATTCTACAGGGACACAGTTTTATGTTTTGTTTTTTATATGGGTTATGTGAGCCTTTCAGAATAATGTGTTGATGTATTTGTTTAGTTAGATCCTCTTATTCCAAGTGCCTCTGGAACGCACAATTCTTATTTTCTCTCAAATATGATTTAATTTGTTTTTATTTTGCTTGACTATAAGCATTCATCTTTGAACATGACCCGTACCAGATATCATTGCAAGCAGATCTAGACTCTGGCCCCCATCTTTAATATAAACTTGCTGATGAACAGCGGAGGATGTCTGAATGCCACTTCACTATCAAAATAAATAAAACGGTGACGGATATAGGGATTACTTTTTTGTTGCTTTGTTTGTTGTGGTAACAGTAGTGTGGTTATCATCTGGTGCCTTCATCTATCTGAGGAAGCGGTATCTTTTAAAGGCAAATACAGGATTTGTACGAAGCATTTTCCATTGCAACCACATATCTCCCAATTGTCATTGCTGCAATCCTCCAAATGTTACTTTTTCCAGTAATCATTTGCTGACACAACATTGATTTGAGCTTGCTCAGATGGAGGAAAGCCCCATGAATGCTGATTTGACATTTCACGCTACCGTCTCATCAGTAGGAATAAGATATGTGTCTAATTTAGGACATCTCATGAAAAGCTACATTCACATTATAAGTAAAATTTCCTTGAAATTTTTGCTTTTTTGCCCACTAGAATTTTTGCAACTCGGATCTGAGTTATTCATAATAATGTAAACAACAAAAACCGCAATCTGAAATTTTGAGACGCTTTCATATGTGGTAGTGAATCATATATTTATCTGATTCCTGCTGATGTGACGCTGGTCTGAACCATCAAATCAGCATCACAATTTGTCAAACATTGTAAACATTGTCAGCAACGTTCAACATTAATAGTCATAGTCAGGATGAAAGATGGCAGTAATTGTTTATAAATAAATGAGAAAATGCTTTAATCAAGTCCTTTTTTTTTTACCGTCTTGCACTAAGCCTTACAAGATGACGGACTACAACAGGACTATTTTCACCACAGCATGCAATTTATGAATTCCTTCATCACTATTTTATTAATTTTGATTGTAAAGTAACACACCAATGACATTTTCTGCTGTTGATCAGTTCTTGTAGGATGGGGTCAGTTGATACTGACATGGTTTTTGATTTTTCCTTAAATCACAGATCAGTACCATGACCCCCCTATATACTGTAAATAATAATAATAACAATAGGAACTAAATCTCCCTAATAAATAAATATGGAGATGACAGGCTGAAAATATCACCGGATTGTATTTCATTATCAAAATTAATAAAAATCAGGATGTAGGTATTTTTTTACATTATTTGCCGTGATCATAATGGTGTGATCTGTAATTTATTTAGCAAGAAGTCACAAAGCATTTGATTATTAAATTTTTCAACCACACATCTCCCACTGGTCATTGCTGTGACCAACAAATTTGACTTTCAAAACCATTGCTGGCAAAAATGATTGATGTGTGCATCTCAGTACTAGAAAGTTGCATAAAATATCTTACTGTTAACACTTTCATCACACCAGCAGGAGTCAGATTGGCATCTGATTCAGTACCACATTTGAAATTGGCCAAAATCACATATGAAAGGATCACATTCAATGTGGTTTGTGTCGCTCACATTGCCATGTAAAAAACGAAATCGAGTCACATATTTTTTCTGTAATAATAATTTATAAATATTCAAAATTGACACGAATCCAAAATTCGGGTCATTATTTCCACCAGCAGGGGGCGCCTATCCTCGTGAGGCCGGTTTGTCTATCACCCATTCGGCGTAGAAGAAGTTTGTGAGTCACCCAGTCTCGGTGTTTAGACATCTGAGTAAGGTGTCTACACTGCCTTCACACGCGATAAGGCTCTCCGAAGAGACCCACCCTTTCCCAGGTCACTTGGCCAAACCTCTCCCCGTGGTAGCAGAACTCTGTTTTCGGCCATGGCAACGAGTGCAAAGCGAAAGCAGGAGGAGACCCATCTAAAGATGCTCCGGGAAATGACTAGCCTGCCCGCGAATAGGAAATGCTTCGACTGCGACCAGCGCGGCCCGACCTATGTCAACATGACAGTGGGTTCCTTCGTCTGCACCACCTGCTCTGGGATCTTGTGAGTTTACATGCGAGCTCAAGTATCGTGTTTATTGTTTACAGCGACCAACGGACGCGTAAAAGGCACCGCTGTCGTTAGTGGATGTGCGAAGTCCGTTACCGTTAGCTCGTTAGCTAGCGTCTAAGTCATAACCGGTAACGTTGAGGCTAACGTGGTTCTGTTCAGGCTGCTGGCTCGGCCCGGCATTTGGTGTTTCCACAGCTTGGACATGGCTCGTCGTGGGTGTGGGGAATGTTTTCAGTGACTTATTGCCTAGGGGATCAAGTTTAGAATTGTCGGACACTTGGTTCATATACCTAACACAATTATTTGAGCACCTTGTTTCAAAACAGCTCGTCACAGAGGATCGTCCTGTATTTGAACATTAACTGGAAACAAACGCATGTCGTAAACACTCAAACAAACACACATCTAAACACATACCGCCTAATGTTTGTAGAAGTACTCTCTGTCTGGATTGTAGTGTAATGACCAAGTAGGGCAGTGGGTCGTCATCAGCATCTGTTTGTCTGTTGCAATCACTTCTAGTTCCCAAAACCTCCAGTCATTATGAAATCTGAACAAGGTTTAAGGCAATACAGCCGATTTATGTAAAGTACCCACACCCAATAACCTGCTGACATAGAGTCAAACATCTCTGCCAATCTCGCTGCCAGTGAATCACTTGTGTTTTTATGTCATCCACCCAGTGTCATGTAGCTTTATCTAGGATATTTATTCTTTGACTGTAAGATAAAAGTGTATGTGTGTGTGTGTGTACATACCCTTGTTCTTTACAGGTATGCATGTGACATGTGTGAGTATTATGTCAGCTAAAGTATCAAATCTTTGCTGTGCAGGACCCGACAACATTAAAAATAAGACAATGTTAGTATTAATGTTAATAATTTTATTTTCTGTGATTTTATTTTTCAATATGAAACTACCAAGCAGGTTGACAATGCAAACTTCCACCAAGGCGGCTCAGTTTCCTTATTATGTCCTTGCAACTAAAAGCAATAGTATCGTGACAGTTTGGGGAAAATAATACTCCTTGACCATGAAAGTCTATTAATAGAATTTGGAATATCCTGATAGCTATTAAAGGAAAATATTGAATATATCACTAACATTGTATTATAGGATCCAGACCGTGTAGCGTCTGCAGATACATCTGTTTCCTAACTGAATCATCATAGCTTCAGCTATAATGTAACCTTAGTTGCTTAGTCTTGAGCATTATTAATCATTTTTCTCAAAACAGAAATGTTTTTGTGAACACTGAAAATGTAAAAATTCATCAGATTTGGAATATAACTATGAGGCAACTTGTTGCCTCATAGTTATATTCCAAATCATGCTTTAGGTGTGGTAGATCTAATGGTCATCACGTAACCTTTGGTCCAAGCTTTGTTGGTATTATCCACGAAGTTCATCTTGTAAAACAATCTTTTTATTGCTATTCTGTATCCAGATGATGATCCGAATCGCCACCAAAATTTAATGGATTGTTCCTTGGACCACCATACCCTACCGTTACAAATTCTTAACCTGTTCTACACAATGATTATTTTAAGTTATACCTCATCTGAATTAAATAAACAATTGAACTTAAAGGTATAGGTATGCAACTATCAGGTGTATTTGCATAATCTAGGTGTCTGTGGACAGCTAAGACCTAAAATAATTTATTTTCAGTGTCCATAGTTTTCTATTCTATTCTTTTACTATGTGTGAGTGATCTGTGATTAAACACAAAGAAATGCCAATATTCTATCTTTGCCTGATTCATTTTAAAAAAAGAAAAGAAAAAAAAGGCTATAACATCATTATATTACAGTAACAGCATGAAAGAAAACATTTGATGGATTTGCTCAGAAAATCTTTGATAATTATTTTATCAAATTGAATGGAAATACCACAACGTACATACAATTCTACACAGTGTTTATGCAGGTGGAATGTGTATTTGGCATAATTGGATAGTCAGTGTACCCAATATGGAACCAAAATTGGGTTTTGACCCCAGAGAAGAATGGATTTTGGCTGCATATACCACATATGTTCACTAGAGGGAATATAAGTACATATTACAACCTTTGACTGTGATATAGATCAATGTTTATAGTAAAATCTAGCATTGTGCATCCCAAAAAATGCAAAAACAAAGCAGATGCCCTATTATGGGCCCTGTCAAGAAGAAAAGGTTAAATCAATAACCTCTACTGTTACATTTTTTCTACCTTTGTAGAAGTTAATATACTGTAATCTTCCCAATTTAACTTGAATAGCTCTATTTGGAAAGCAAGAATCATTTCAGACTTTTTTTGTGGTAGGTTTGTATATTGAAAAGTGTAGCAGTCAGTCGCATTAAATAAATCATTCTAAAGAAAAACATTTTTTTATTACAAAACAATAGTAATTACTCCCTCTTGACTTTTCTATATAATATATAATGTAAGAATAAGAATATTTGAAAGTCATTGCCCATCCTTTGTGTGGCATTTGGACTCCGAATATTTTTTTTTCATATTTAGTTTTCAGTGGACAACAAGTCTCAAATTTTGTCAAAAATTCTGATTTGCATTCAATTTTAGACATTCATTCATTCATTATCAACCGCTTATCAACCAGCCCAGCTGACATCGAGCGAGAGGCTGGGTACACCCAGGACGAGTTGCCAGTTCACCACAAGGCCAACATATAGAGACATACAACCACTCACACTTACGGGCAATTTTTGTGTCACCAATTCACCTATATTGCATGTTTTTGGACTGTGGGAGGAAGGCGGAGTTCCCGGAGAGAACCCACGCAGATAAGTGGCGAACAAGCAAACTCAGCGCAGAAAGGCCAGCAGTGGTGATTTCTTACCCGGTACCTTCCTGCTGTATTCCCTGTATTCGGTGGCCAATTTCAGCATGGTAATGGACCCTGCCAAACTTCAAAAATGGATCAAGAATGGCTCAATAACACCGCCTCTGGGTGGACCTAGCCTACAAATTCTCCAGATCCCAGTCAAAAACAAGTCCTATCCAAAGAGGCCTCGCCTCCCAACTAACTTGGGACTTGTGGGATCTTCTGTGATTTCGTGATGCCAGACACAAATGCACATCTTCAGAGTTCTTGAGCTCTGCATATCGGGTCAGAGCTGTTTTAGCAAAAAAAGGGGGATCTATGCAAGAATAGGCAGGTGGTTATAAAAATTTAGAATTTTAGAATTAAGTAACATAACATAAATACTAATAGCACTCCCAGAAATACACCCAATTAAAATTGTGCAATGAAACTAAAGTGTGATTCTTTTATTATTTTTTAAATTTCCTTACTTCAGATAATATGACCATCATTGAGTTACATGCTGATACTCTTGTTCTGAAGCTAACCTGTACATCCTCCATCCACAGGCGAGGACTGAACCCCCCACACAGAGTGAAGTCCATTTCCATGACCACATTCACACACCAGGAAATTGAGTTCCTACAGAAACACAGCAATGAGGTAGCGCACACACACTTCACCACAAAGGACGGAATTGACAGTCAGATGTTACTTTTGAGTCATGGCTATCTGGTCCTGATTCAGAAAATGCTATTTTTGTGAAAGTTGTGTAGTCAACTTTACTGGCATTCCTGACCACTTCTCTCCCTACTACCCCCTCCCCCTTTCTTTACTTTCTCTCACCTCCCTTCTGGATTTGCCACCACCTTTGTCCTAATCCCCTCCTTATGTCCTATTCTCCCCCATTCCGCCTCACGCCCTCACCCCTTTGCAGGTCTGTAAACACATCTGGCTGGGCCTCTATGACGACAGGACATCAGTTGTTCCAGATTTCAGAGAACCACAGAAAGTGAAAGAGTTTCTTCAGGAAAAATACGAAAAGAAAAGATGGTAACATGAATCTATTGAATCTATCCTTGTGAATTGAGTCACATATTAGATATCATACCAACCGACACGTGTGGCCATTTTTATTTCAGTGCTTTGTGAGAATAAAATGTCCCCACATTATAAATTGTGCTTTTTTATAAAATAACTGTTGGAGATGTAATAAATACTTCATACTGGTATTTAGGACAGTGTTGGAAGCTCTCCTGGTCATTCAGTGGAGGGGGCATCTTTGTTCTTAGCTGTGATGTGAATAAGAGTGATTTGAGTTTTAGTGCTGCCTAAGAATTTTTTTCAGCTGAGGATGTGCAGCGAGGTAGCAGTAAAAACCAATATTACTACAAATAAGGCTTATGGTGGAATAAAATTAACTAAAGGAAATTAAATCCTCCGTAGTTATTGCTTTGACTTTTAATCGTCAGCTAAAATTTCTCGATCGTAGAAGCTCAAGGAGGAATACAGGGCTTTATTACGAAAGATTAGATTCAAATAGTAAACCCCATCAGAGCACTCAAGGTAATAAGTTCACATTTTATCACACTATTATTATTTCATGTTTATACATTGTGCGTAATATTCAAAAAGATTAAATGATAAAATGTGTTTGTTTTTTTCTTTGTCTCCACTATGTCAGGTATGTGCCTCCAGACCAGGCAAGGGCTGTAGGAACAGTCCAGACCTCTATGTCAGGTTCCTCTGCCAGCAGCACTGGTAGTACCCCAGAAGTCCAACCCCTCAAGACTTTACAGCTCAACAAGACCCCTCTGCGTCAGGTAATAAAAATGTATTCAGAATTCCCCTCCACCTACCTTAAGATTTTTATCTGTGATGCATTTTGGAAATATATTTTTCCTGGCTACCACCCAGTCGCCAGGGCTAGCTCGTTCCCAGGCTTACATCGCTGCCCAGGAGAAGAAATTTGACTTGCTCTCTGACCTGGGAGGAGACATCTTTGCTGCACCATCCACTCATACTTCCAGCTCTGAAAACTTTGCCAACTTTGCACATTTTCCAAGCCAGTTGGGTAAGGTGGTTTTTCTCTCAATTTTACAGATTTTCATCAAGACTAAAGCAGATTAAAAAAGATATTTATCAGTTTGTAGCGTTTGATTTGCCCTCATTCCATGCATTGCTCTGCCATTGCTTTATTTTTCAAATTCATTATCTGTGATCATTTTTCCTGTGTATGGCTGCAGCATCTCAGAGTAATTCAAACACCAACTTTGCCAACTTTGAGGCATTTGGAAACACTACAATTTCATCCCATCTCAGCAAGTCACCCCCCTCAAAGTCCTTTTCTTCAGGTATCCTTCACCCCACCATTGTCTTTCCTCCACATTATCAACACACTCTCACTATCAGCTTTTTTGTTTATTTCTTAAGTACTGAGTTCACTGGCCAAGAATTTTTTTTAGATGTTCACGGCAGCTGTTGAATATGTGATTGAAACACATTTCTCTGGGATTAACTTAATTATTTTTAGCAAAAGCTCAATGGTGTTTTTTGTTAGCAATGTTTGGGATGTGCGAGCACATCATTTCCATCTGGATCGATTTAAGAAAGACTTCTAAGAAGTGATGGGACAGGAGACATCCTAATGTTCAATTTATGCACATATTATTGAAATACCGAGCGTTCTCATAATAAATCAGTTATTTGAGTATGCATGTGACATTTCTTGAGTTTCTAAATATGTTTTTATTTCCTTCAAAAATTTGTTTATAGGGGGAGGTGTGCCAATCCCGTCAATGTCCAGTGCCGTCCCCACCCAGTCCCAGATAGGAAGCCACGCAGAGGATCGCTATGCTGCTTTAGCTGAGTTGGACAATAAGCTCAGCACCTCTGTCTCCTCGAGCAGCAATGTGCAAGGGTTAGAAACTGATGCACAAATGCCCACACATGCACATACACATAGACATCACAACTTAACCTAACAACTTTGTTTTTAAATAATAAATGCAGAAAAATAATTAAAAGTTTGTACATCATCCACATTGCATATACTTATCACATGTATTACATTTAATAAGGATTATTTCTTTACAGAACCATTTTTGGACCTGTACTTGGCTCATCGCCAGCCCAGAATCCACCTGTTATACCTAGCATACAGCCTGGCTTTGGAGGTGGTAATAGTAATTTCTATAGATAAAGTGGTACATTTTCACCTATGGCACAGAAACTAATGTTACGACACTGTGTTTCATCTAGCTGGTCCATCCACAAATCCCTTTGTTGCTGCAGCAGTTGCCACGGAGATGGCAACCAACCCTTTCCAGACCAACGGCAGAGCTCCTTCTGCAGGTGTGTATATGTAAAGTTCAGTGTATTTACTACAGTTTGTTTTCTACCTTGACATTTGTTACTTTGACGTAACCCAGTTACATTTCCAAGTAGCTTTGTTGATTTGTCCAGTAGAAATGACTCCTCCTTTTGTGTATCTGAACTGTGTACACACACTGTGTGTGTCTTGTAGCCTCGTTTGGCACTGGCTCTATGAGTATGCCTGCCGGCTTTGGGAATGCGTCTTCTTACTGCCTCCCGACCAGTTTCAGTGGAAACTTCCAACAGCAATTCCCAGGCCAGGCCCCCATCCCTTACTCTCAACCTGGGGCCTACCTCCCTCAATCTAATGGTTAGTGGCATGCTACATCCCACTGTCTTTTAACCCTGTTCTACTGTGCAGTAGTTTTTGCCTATTCTTAATTAATCTTAATTTACATGTTGTGTTCCCTCTATAGAGAGTTATGTCGTCAGAGCAAGTCCAAAAAGTGATTTCTCAGTGGCAGGTACTGCACAGTGATGAAAGGTTGCATTTATGGCACAAAGTTTTAGAGTGCTGCTCTCAAAGCAAAAAGGTCCGGAACATATCGGAGCTCACTCATAAAGCTCTGTTCACATCTAAATGCAATCAGACATCCTAGGGCTTTGTTCTCTTTGATTTCGTTGTATCCTCATTATGGGCTTGGTTCCATAGGATTCTTGATCCTCATTGTTTAGTTATTGTAAAAAAAATAGCTTTATCTTAAATTTTTTGTATCCTGCTCTATCTGGTGACTCAGAGCTAGAGAGAATGTACCCAACCTGTTGTATATTCCTGTCAATCCCCTCAGGCCCTGCATACCCAGTCTATGGTCAGAACAAGCCCTCTGTGACGCACTTTGGGCAGCCCATGTCTGGCCCAGGCATGTCCAATAATCCATTCATGGTAAGCATGCTTCTCCAAAACCTTTAACTCTTAAAAGATCTTTCCACACAACAGTATGCTATAAAATAGCAGAGAAAGCCCTTCTCTTTTCTTTCTTAAAACATTTAATTTAATACATAAAAATTAAATCTCACCGTCTGTTGAGAGGTAAACTGGTGAGGTTGATGCAGTTTACCATGGGAATTCAAGTAGAGTGATTGCTTCCCTGTGAAGGAGAGATGGCGCAATGAGCACTTGGTCCGTGCCCCCTGGGTGGTGGTGAAGTTGGGTGGGCGCTGAGGTGCATCCCACAGCTGCGGATGAAATGCTACCGGTGGGAGAGCAAGCATGTTGCTGCTGGGGTTTCACTGGCCTCAATGCTTACCTTCTCTAACGGCCAGATTTCACACTCTGTTGCTGTTTTTGTGTGCAAAATAGCAGGTGTGATCCTCAATTAGTCAAACAGGCAACAAAGTGTTCCATCCACTTCTTTTTTTATTGGCTTTTAGTCTAAACGGTTCCTCATAGTCTTTCTGCTCCTTAAACCTATAAATGTGAAAACCACTCTTCAGTGCCAGTGTTCAGTTTTCTGTTCAGGCAACTGTACAATCATGGTGGCGTAACATGGCGTCCTCCATAGAAGAGGTCCTGTTCCCTCTGGACATACAGGACTTGACGGTCTCAAATATATATTTCCAGCTGGTTATACGTGAATAAAAAAGGATTTATAAATCTTATATTCCTTTAATTCAAAGCAATACCCCTAAAGTTTACACACTACCTTTTAAGGCAAAGGCAGAAAATTAAATATAGACTGTGGAAAGGCCTTCATGAGCTGAGGGAAACATTTGAACTGATTGAAAATTCACTAAAAATATTCCAATGTTTCTAATGTTAGTTTGATGAATTTTAATGCTGACTCTTTATTTTTTCAGGCAGGAACTCAAGCCGGATCATTCCCTTCAGGTGGTTCATCCACCAACCCCTTCCTGTAGCACAGCTGGGTCCTCGCCATCAGAGGGCAGCATGCAGCACATATTTAAGTGTCATGCAGTTAGAGGCAGTACATTTTTTAAAAGACTTTACTTCTTTCATGAAAACACTATGAAGAAATACAAAGGACTATATTGAAGACTGTTGTACTGTTTGGACTGTATTCATTATATGCTTTTTATTTTTTGTTTGACTGTTAACTGTGCATATCATCATTAGTAATCACAATCAAGTACATGTTATATATAACAAGGACTGAGTTAACAAGGGTTAGTATACACACCTTGTTGGAAAAAAAAAAACCCTACTACAAACTATATAGATATGGGTATACACCTTAGGATTATTAACAGGGTTTCTCCCAAAACCATCATCTGTGTTCGTGGCAGCTTTCACGATGGCAGGCATTTCATATTTAAAAGGGATTTCTTTTTTTTACCATTTAAGCAAAATTGCTTCTGTATTGGGACTAAGGAGAAACGTGTACAGACCCAGATTCAAGTTGCCTAAAGCCCAGAGTTACCAAACCCTCATCTTTTAAAATTTTAGTAACATCCTATGCAGATGGATCAGACACGGCATTGATGCTGGACTGTAGGTCAAATATTCATTATCTGTGAAATATTGTCAATATGTAATCTGTAATCTGTGAGATTGTTGAAAAAATAATCTGAGCTCAATTTGTGAGTGAGATGGGCATCTCCTTGTATTTGAGGCTGGAATAGACTTTAGATGTTTTGGTCAACCAGGGAAAAGGACAGGCATGTCTACTCCAGCACAATCAGAATAAATAGAAAAGAGCAGGCATTAAGATGAATATTTTTGTTCCTAATTTCAATACCTTAACTTAATGTGCATAACACAGTTAAAAAGTGTTAAAGTAACTGATGTCTGAGGAGAAAATGTCAAATATTCACCATTATTCAGTAGAAACAGTACAGCAAAAGGAAAAATGTTCAAGAAAGCATCAGAGTTTTGGATGTGACTCAAACTAGGGTACCTCAAACAAGAATATACATTCTGATGGTTATCAGTTAGTTGTACACTTGATAATGAATGCCAGTTTTACAACACCCTGCCTAGGAAGATATATGTACAACATTTGGAAACAAATACTTAGTTTAATTGTATTCAGCACACGCTCTTGGTCTATGTTGCCTTTTAATTCAAATGACTTAAGAATGACTAACAGGATGAACAGAATATTGATCTCCCTCCATTTTCTTTTAAAATGAAGCAAGAAAAACAAAAGCAGATTCACAAGGGGTTATTGCATTATGAGATCGACGTGGAATTCCGCAAACTAGGGTCTGTATTATGCCACCAATTGACTAACAATGAATTTCACAATGTGTTTGCTTGTTTTCACAAGAATAGGTAAGTAAATGTGTACATATATAAATATATGTATAAATAAATTTAAAGATTTTTATCTACAATTTTGAGATTCATTATTTTCTAGTCAATATCTGTTAGTCAGTGGAGAGTTGAATAATTGCATTGTATAGCCTGTCTTTGGGTAAACCTGCCTGAAACTGATCAAGACTTCTAAGGTTTCATAGGTTTGTTTGCCTGAGTCAGAAATATTTTGTAAAAACTGAAACTTACTGTTATCTGATTTGCTGAACCACCGAACCTCTAGCTGGTGTGCACATTCCCAGAGCCGTTTAACCAGTTTTTGAGAAGACGGATGTACGGATGGTGAAGGTTGAAGGATGGTACAAGTAGCATGGAAAGTGAAGGATCATTTTTTCTATGCACAAACAAACTAAATGGTGCCAGATATACTATAACTAACAGACAAATGTCAAACTCTACTTTACAGGAGTATTAGGGAACTAATCTACTTTTTGGCATTCTTAGCATAACAGAAAAAAGAATAACACATAAATAATAATCCATTTTAATTATATCGCACTTTACATTTGGATCAAATCTCTAAGTGCTACAAGGTAAAAGCAGATGAAAATTAATAGAAACGAAAAAAATATGCAAACATTTACTAAATACAATCAATCAAATCTCTTTTTAAGGTTTTCAACTAGGGCAAAGCAAAAGGCAGGTAACTCGAGAAAATCTAGATGGATATAAACATGACTGGATGGATTAAACAAAAGCAATCCAACGTCCTGCAGCCATTGCTTGACATGACGTCATTTCAGCTGATGTTGCCATGACAACGTAGGAAGTTTGACATGGCGTCCCTTCTAACAGACCCGCTATTTGAAATCTCAGCACAGGGTCCTGCCCCGAATAGAACTTACTATTATTTTGCCGTTACCAAGTCACATGTGAGTACTGATATTTTTATTAACAAACACTTACAAATACTACGTTACTCCGAGTAGAAACTTCTTGTTTCGTTTTCTTATTTGCAGCACAATGTAAAGTGACACCTCACACATGCTGCTAGGTCACCGGTGTCTTGCTAAACAGAGCAGTTTTTAGCAACGTTTTGATTTGATATACGTAGATAATAGTAATAATGAATTGGACTTATATAGCGTCTTTCTATGAACCGAAGGACGCTTAACAAAGAGGGTCGTCAAATACATACTAATAAATAAACATAAATAGGAAGGATGTGTAGAGGGGACATTGAGATCGTAGGCCTTTATGAACAAGTGGTGGAATTTGTAAGTGAGCAGGAAGGGTTTATATTTGATGTGTGATTTGATAGGAAGCCAGTGAAGGTGGATGAATGTGGGGGTCATGTGCTGCCAGGGCCTGGTGCGGGTGAGAACCCTGGCAGATAAGTTTTTGGACATATTGGAGCTGGTCCAGGGCCTTGCAGGGTACTCCGGACAGAACTCCATTACAGTAGTACAAATGGGAGGTGGTGAAGGATGTGGATGAGAGACTCTGCAGAAGCGTCAGAGAGTGATGGTCGGACACGAGAGATGTTCTTGAGTGGGTAGAAAGCGGATTTTGTAATGGATTTGATGTGTGATTGAAATGAAAGGGTGGAGTCCAGCGTGACGCCTAGGTTCCAGACCTCGGAGGATGGGCAGATGGAGCAACCAGCCACTTCCAGGAGGAGATCTCCAGCCTTCCAGAGCAGTGCCTTAGGGGCCACAACCATGAGCTCTGTTTTGCTGCTGTTTAGTTTGAGGAGTTAAGATGACATCCATGTTTTCATTTCCTGTAGGCATTTGACTAGGGACTGGGAAGGGAGGTGGGTGGATGGCTTGGGATCGTCAGCGTAGGAATGGAAACTTAGGCCGTGATGGCGTCTAATCTGAATAAGGGGGATCATGTAGATGTTGAAGAGGATTGGTCAAAGCACAGAATCATGAGGGACGCCTTGATTGACTGGGGTTGGGGTGTCAGGCGGATCAGAGTCCATGTGGGTGGACAACAACTTTGACAGCGCTGGTATGCTCACTGCCTTGATTTTCCTGAAGGTGAATGAGCGTTTAGTGCGCTGGGCTGAGCTACAGGAATAGTGAAAAGGATGGCATGATAAAAAAAGGGAAGTCTGAGATGATTTATTTTCAGATGAGGGAGAAAAATACCATAAGAGTCTGATGTAACGTGTTACATTATAGATTTTTTGACAAGGGGCAACATTTAAGAAAACTTATTGAGAATTTTATTCCATTTTGTCTGTTTTATGGCCTCCATAAACTTTCCTTTATGGAGAAATTGGTTTGGGTCTTATAGATAAACTGCTACTGTTAAAGTGTTTTTTAACACCAATGGACCTTTGAATGGTTATTTCCAGGTGATATTGAGATGGTGGAAGATATCTAGGAGAAACATAGACAGGTACTCCAAACCTGGGGAGCAGAAGGAGCCTCATCAGATCTTCTTGGAAGACACTGTCCAGCAGAGTGAGAACTTAGAAGAGACAAATACGACCATATCTTAAGCTCGACACATCAATTACATCTTACTATGTTAATTCCTCATAATTGCCATTTGGTTTTACTTCAATTAACAAATAATCAATGCTATTCCTTTTTTAGCTATGACATTATAACCACTGAAAATGAAATCATTTTATATAATAATACTAATAATAATACATTTAATTTATAACACACTTTACATTTGGATCAAATCTCAAAGTGCTAAATCCAAAGGTCAAAACTCAAAGTGCTACATTATTAGTATATCCAGTTACACTGGATAACATGGAACTATGGAGAAAATCAGGGATTGTTTTGGCTTTTAACCCTAAATCTGTGGAACAGGGGGTTATATATAGCATCATATCATCATATAATTTTTATAAAAGTATCTAAAAAGTATTTCCAAGCCACATCCATGTGTAAGATCTGGTTCCAATAGAATCCCAGCGAATCAGAAAACATGGAGCATCAGAATGGAGCATCAGAATGGAGCATCAGAATGGAGCATCCACCTGCATGTCCAGCATTGTATTATTATAATATAGCATGTCCTGTCACAGTGTACATGTTTATTTAAGTTGTTAATCACTGTATATTTAAATGATCTCTTATGAATTGTGTATGTGAAAGTCAACTGACTGTTTAATATACTGCAAGTGACAGATAAACTAATGGACTTCTTCACAGGTGAAATCAAATATATTTTCAGTCATGGGATTTTGGAGTACACCAAAGCTTTGTGCCAGGGCCACTATGATTATCTGGAGCGCCTGCCTGACTCCATACTCCTGCGGATAATTAGTTATCTAGAACTGGAGGATGTGGGTCATCTTGGAAGAATGTCTCGCAAGTTCAGACAGGTGAGGCGTTCAAAGAGGAATATCTTTTAAGTTTCACCATTCTTGTGTGAATACATGAATATGAATAATAATTAATGAATATTAGATATTTTGTATTCATGAATTGTGTATATGACATTATGTGGAGGAAGTAATAGTATGTCGGTTCAACAAAATCATCTCTTACGTTTATCGTAACATGATCTTTTTCATTCATGCTCCTCAGCTGTGTAGGTCAGAGGAGTTTTGGGGGCAGGTGGTGCGGCAGCACTGCAACACAGTTTCAGCTGAGCTGGAGTCTCTGGCCCAAGAGATGGGATGGCGCAAAATTTTCTTTACTAACAAGCTACAGTTGCAGAAATTGATCAGCCGAAGAAGAGGGAATAAGGAGGATGGAGACGATGTATCAGGCTCTGAAACGAATACAGGGAACTCCTAATCTATATCCGGGTACTGTCACTGGTCCAGAACCACAGACTGGTTCTGATTCTTGTTGATGGCAACAAAGGTGCATCACGCTGCACTGAGAGGGAGAAGAAGAGACAGCGGCGCAAACCCAGATAAAAAGTTGATTGTCGTGTGAAATGTTACTTGAGTTCCAGGTTTTTACAATGTTGGTAAACTGATATGCGATCTATAAACATTCCTAATACAAAAGTGATTACTGATGATCTGAATATTATGTTTTATGTGCCAAATGTAAAGTGAATATTTTCATGTTTTCTTTGATTTGATGTTCTTCTGGATATTTGGGGCCAATTCACTAATTTGTCAATTGTAGTATGAATTTTGAACTTAGATGGCCTTATTAAGACCAAACCAACAATTTATATTACAATCATGTTTGTTTTTCACCTTCTACACGTTTAATGTTATTTTATTAAATCTTTATTTTGTATACTAGTATTGTGTTTTGTATTTGTGTATTTGTGCTTACATGTATACTGCTATAACACCATAATTTACCCTCTGGATTAATAAAGACTTACCTACTTATTCATTTTTCATCATAGTAAATGATTGTTTTCTATAAAATTTTGTTTGCAGTACATTAAAATGGATGTAATACACAACATTCACTGCTTTTGTGTATTACAAAACTTCTGTAATGACAATACATTTACACTGGAATTAGTGCAAATGTATCGTCATTAACTCTCACTGTTGGTTGGAGATGTCTGAGGGGCAAATTTCCGATATTCACTATGTTTTATGACAATGGAAAAAGAAAAAGGAAAGATGGTCAAGAGAGCATCAGGGTTGTAGATGTGTTCCAAATCAGGTTACATCAATCAAACCTGATTGATGTAACCTGTTCACCCCTGTTACATCAATCAGGTAGGGAACTAACCTGGTTAAATAAAGGGAATAAATTACAATAAAAAAGAAATTGTAGTTTTCTACTTTGATGATTTAGACCCCTCTTTAACTGACATGATTTATCTCCTTCACTTTATTAATGAGTTCAAACAATTCTAAAGGAATATATATATATATATATATATATATATATATATATATATATATATATATAAATATATATATAAAAGCTTTCAAACTGGAGACAGCGTGAAGTCCAGCATGAGCCACAGCCTGAAATCCACCGCCATGTAAAAGTGAAGTTAAATTCATTTCCCACATAAATAATACTTTATAAAGTGACAGTTTTGGTAATTCTTATGACATTAATTTAACGAGTTTGACTAACCAGAATTAACGTCATAGATGTCTACTACGTCATTTGGACTCGTCCTTTGATCCAGAACCTTGGGTCTTTGATCGCGGAACCGCTTTCATCGTAGAAACATGGCATATACGTCCCTCTGTGCTTGAAAGGAGCTTGTGTCTACATTCGACCATCGGTGCAACTACTCCGAACCTTTCTCACATCGTCTGCGCCTTCATAGAGAGCAGGGAGCGGAATAAAGCCGTTTAAAGGCTGTGTAAACGTGGCTTTTACATGGCGTCCCTCTTAAAAGAGCCTCTGTTTGAAATCTCAGGACAGGGCCCTTCACCCAACAACAGTTTTTATTATTTTGCTGTCACCAGGTCAAATGTAAGTAATTGACATGTGTGAACACAATTTGCATTCCTCTTGCTGGTACCATTACTTTTGCACAATGGTAAGCAGACCTACTATCCAGAATTAACACAGATATCGACAAATACATGTTGACTTCTGTGCCTTGTAGGAACTTCTGTTCCAGACATTTGCAACGTCAGTTTCTCCTCCCAATAGCAGACATTTACGTCATTTTAACTTGTATTAATTTCAGTTAAAGATCTATAACTGGTCTTTAACTTTGAATGGTTATTTCCAGGTGATATGGAGATGGTGGAAGATATCTGCGAGAAGTGTGGATAGGTTCTCCCGACCTGGGGAGCTGAAGCAGTCTCACAACGAATTTGTGAACGACAATGTCCTGCAGTGTGAGAACTTCATATGAGACCATATGTTACACTGAGCACATTCCAAAAATCTTACCATGTTAACTTCTCCTTTAATTTGCCTTTTGTTTTCATTTCAATCTAGGGTAAGGGGCTCCGTGCAAGGTTTTACATTCAACCGATCAGCCATAACATTATGAACACTGATAGATGAAGTCAGTGTAACATTGACTAACTTGTTACAATGACACTGGGCAGTGGAAGAGTTATACATACTAGGCAGCAAGTGAACATTTTGTCTTCAAAGTTGATGTGTTGGAAGCTGAGAAATGGGAAGTGGAAGGATCTGAGTGTCTTTGACAAGTGCAAATTTTGAGGGATAGATACCTGGGTTAGAAAATTTCAGAAAACCAGAGGTCTTGTTGAGTGTTCCCTGTCTGCAGTGGGTAGTACCAACCATAATGGTCAAAGGAATGACCACGGATGAACAGGTAACATGAACCTAGCCTGAGGCGGGAAAGCTAGCCTGTGTTGTCTGATCCAAAAGAGGAGCTACTGTAGCACAAACTGCGGAACAAGTTACATTGGCTCTGGTAGAAAGGTGTCCGAACAATCCGATATATTGCAGAATAATATTAGGCAGGTGGTTTTAATGATATGGCTGATCTTTCTATAAGCAGACAGATAAATAAGCCCTCTTTCGTGTAATAGCAAGAAAACCACAGGTATAAATACTTAAATGATGGACGGAGGATGCTAATACTTCACTTTCAGGGTGTTGGTATTGTGCATGCTGGGACTCTGAATAGAATTCTTTTTTGAATCAAATTATTTGATGATATATAAGTCATGAGAAAAAAACCCCCCATCAAGAACAAGCAGAACCATCAACATGTTTGGTCCAGTAAAGGCGTGGTCAATCCAGAAATATCAGAATAGAATTATTTTTCCGTAGATATTCTGAAATATCATTTAAGGCTAGAGGACATTTTTTTATTTTCAATTTTGGCTCATTTAGACTAAACAGGGTCATATTTTGGCTTTGCTGTGGCAAAAGGAGAAGTTTTATATTTTTCAAACTGACTGGAAGAGGTCATTTATTCTTCAAATATTCTCTATTGGCCCTGAAAAGCCCACCAATGGAAAATGTATGTTAGTTCGATACTGTAAATGTTACAAAATGGCATGAATATCAATGAGTCTGGGATATTCAGCCCCCTCTTATTTGCAAAAGGAATGCTGAGTCAAGCTTTGGGGCAATAATAGCTGACAAAGCAAATTTTTTGAGAGCTATAAAGACTTTTTGGCCTCTGTCACTAGAGGCTTCTGAAACGGTACTGGAATCCAAACACATGTGTACAGAGTCCTGAATCGACTGAGTCTGAAAGGTTAGGAATAGATTTAAAAAACAACCCTTCTTAACATGTTTTACTTAAGTGGGAGCGGTAATGTGAATATATTTATATATGTTTGTTAATATTGCTCCCATTTCAAAGTGGGTTAGATAAATAAATTGCTTTCCTTCAAATCTTTAACCCACACAAACAAACTCAGATTTTAAAGGCAGAAAGAACATTAAACAAAGGGACATGATTGTAAGGGACACAAAAGACATTGTAGTTTTCTACTTTCATGATTTAGACTTTTGCAACATTCACAAGCGTAACTTGCATACAGACCAATAGAAACAGCTCAAGAAAGTTTAATGGATTTATCGCAAGCCATCTTGGACCTGCAAAACAAATTTTCTTGAGCTTCTTGTCACTTCATTCATGTTTTATGGCAAAAATTTATATATAATATTATAAATGCATAAATTGTACCATAGAACATCTGTAGAGAAATTCGTTACATTTTGTCATAGGTGTAAATAACTATATTCTGATGATGTAACATTGTATTTCAGATTGAACTGAATGATATTTAGTGCAGGAGATAACAACTAAAGTGATGGACTTCTTCACAGGTGAGGTTGGAATCATTTTCGGGCATCGACTTTTGGATTACATCAAGGCTTTGTGCCAAGGCCACTATGATTATCTGGACCACATGCCTAACTCCTTACTTCTGCGGATCATTAATTATCTAGACATAGAGGATGTGGTTCAGCTTGGAAGAACATCACGCAAGTTCAGGCAGGTGAGACGTGCAACGATAATTACCGTATTGTGAAGCTAGTTTGAGCATTGCACTAGCAAAATCATGAACTTATATTCAGCCCTTAACTTATTTATATTAGTTATTTGAAGGAAACTACAGTACATTAATGCACAAGAAATCATCTTCAAAGTTTATTTTAATATTCTTTGTACTTCTTCTTTTTATGCCTCAGCTGTGTAGATCAGAGCAGGCGGTGTGTCAGCGTTGCAACACTGTTTCAGCTGAGCTGGTATCTCTGGCCAAAGAGATGGGAAGGCGCAAGATCTTCACCAATTAAGAAGAGCTGGAAAAAAACGTATTAGCCAGAGAGCAGATAAATGAAGATAAACCGGAGGAATCGGTCACTGACCCAGACACAAAGGACTGATTAAGAACAGACATGTATTTGCATTATTACCATTCAACTTTATTATTAATTAGCACTAGAATTCATTTTGCATCCTTGGGCAGTTCTGTATAAGAGATTTTCACTCATGACACATTTTCCATTAACAGTAAAACCACATCAGACAGTCATGAACAATCATACCCTGGAATTCCCGGTCATGGCATTTTATTGATGTGCATTACATATCAATTGTTCATAACATAATTTCTTCTACACAACCTTGTATGCCAATTAAAAATGCATGTGATACATGGAAAACATTACTGCTGTGTGTGACTTCACTGATAAACTAAATACTGATAAATGTTTGATGAAGGTGAACATCAGTTTAGGGTATACCAAAAAGGATGTATCATTTAGTTTGTTGGGAATTTGACCCATTAAAACTGGTGAGTTTAGATATTGATCACTACAGTGTTGCAGTCAGGGTACACACAGTCATCGCTGGGATTAAAGTCTTTACTTGAAAATTGGAAAATGTAGATGATGCAGCATGGGAGTACATTAAAAATAAATGCTCCATCAGTGACTGCACCAGAGATGATTACACTTTGAAATGAATGGAGAAAAACAGACTAAAAAGAGTCTCAACTGAAATGTGTATGAAGGTGAAGAGTTCCCGACATAGATAATGCATATAAAACAACAAATCACTATAATTGATTAATAATAATTAAAAAAAATGTATCTTTCAAGTTCTTCTTTTCTCTTCCCTTTGCATCTAGTCAGGATTCTTTTGTGCCTCTTTATGAAACGTAATCTTCCCTCGACCATTAAAAGCATCAATAGTTATATAAAATAGTAATGGAAACAGTACAATCGATCCAAATGTGATGATATCTTTACAGTGGACTGATGATTTAATAGATACTTTGACAGTTAAATAAATAGTTAACAAATCACCAGTTAAACTTGGCAGTAGTAAATTAATTTCCGTGACTACTGCAATTGCTTTTAAAGTGTGTCTTTTAAAGTATCGTACTAAATCCAAGCTGATCACTATACAAAATATGAAAAAAAGGAAAATATAAAAACAACTTGTAACTGGCTGGCCTTTGTTTTACAAGGGGGCAAATAACAATGAAATAAATATCTAGATTCCTTTCAGGTAAAAGGTCTTTTGGTTTTCATGGTATTATGAGTGTAGTACACATCTTTGCTTAATGCAGCGCTACCACAATTATGAGCCACAAGGTGGCATCAGAGAGCAATGCTTTACCACCTGCAAGTAGAGGTTAATGGCAGAGATCACCAGCAAAAACATTTTGGTGTTGATTGATTACCCTTATGAATTCTATGGTTCCAGATTGTCTACCATAGTGGGTAGCAATATCTGGACCCGGGGCCTTTCAATGTGGAGGTTGCATATTCCCTCCATGTCTGAGTAGGGTCCCTCCAGGTACTTCCGCTTCCTCACAGTCCAAAAAACATGCAGTATAGATGGAATTGTGACTGAATTGCCCATAGGTGAGAGAATTAATTAGATTAGTTAAACCTTTTGAAAAAGCATATTTTTGGAAAACTTCAACTTTTTTTTTTCAATCTGTTTAGTAAGTTCCCATATGCTTTAATATGCCATAAAAATGTTTTATTTCTTGAATTTCTCTCTGGCTATGGTTAATGCCTCCTTTTTGATGGCCCCTTTAACTTGAGGTGACCCTCATGGCTCCCTCCTTGGCCCCTTATTCTTTAGCACACACACACATATATATATATATATATATATATGTATATATATATATATATATATATATATATGCTACCACTGGGTCATATATAAACTGGTCCAGTCAAGCGGCTCACAATACTCAATAAGAAATAGAGACTCAAAATGTGCCCAGCCAAACAGTTGAGGGCATTAAAGGGTTAATCCGCTAAAGCGAAGGATCGGTGAAATGCATGGCTGTAGCAGTGACGATGAAGATTCCAAAATATCCCAGAATTTTCAGACATACATGAAGCAAGACAGTAATAGCAAGCAGAAGGCTAGGTCCACCTCTGGGTGGCTCCCGAAAATGGCTAATGTTTTGGATGAACTCCATGTAAATTATGTGGAGGGACCTGAAAAGGACAGTTTGGGCCCACAAACCCTCCAATGTAGCTGCACCAAAGCAGAGTCAAAATCCCACTACAGTGATGGCGGACACTTATCTCAGAAGGGCTTGGCTGCACTTTTTGTGATACGACAGGTGGCAGAACTGGCTTCTAAGTTCAGAGGGGTGAATGCTTAATACACTGGTGATTTAGATAATGGGTAACCTTCTTTGCCATATCAAATACTATTTGAATTAGAAACCTGTATTTTGTGTTTACTCAGGTTGCATTTGTTTTGTGATTAACATTGTTTGAAGATATGAATGTTTATTATGAGACAAACGCAGTGTCAAAAAAACATTTTAGTGTTAAGAAAATGTTTGTGTTATTCTTAAAGCAATATGAGCCAAATAGAATTTTGACCGAAAGTGATGGAATGTTGGATGACTATATTTACTTCTCCTTCATACACAGACTAGTGAGACAACAAATTTCCTAATAAATAATCAAATGTAATAATATGAGATTGTAATATTGACGATAAGAATTTTGCACAATATTCATACTAATAAGTAAGTTTTTGCGTTTGTTCCTACAACGACCAGCGATACTATAAAATCTGCCTGCCAAATATTGTGCAAATCCCCTTTTACCTCCAGCAGCTCTGTGATGCACTGTATGTTCTGACACCTGTCTTTCAGAACAAACATTAACTTTGTGTCCTGTGGTATCAGGAAACACAGGTTAGCTTTTGCTCCGCATGCATATCAACAAGCCTTTGGCCACAAGACCCTATAACTGGTTCACCAGTTGTCTTCCCTTAACTCCAAAACTATTTCATGGATTCATTTAAAATTGTATGCAGGTGATCCGCCGGGGTGACCTCTAAAGGGAAGAAGATACTTTCATAGACCATAGTGTAGGTAAGAACTGGGTTGATTCTGGTTAAGGTGGATTTTATATTCTTGCATACATGGGGAGCTTTTATACAAAAAAACGCAGATTTTCAGACAGAACTTATTAAACGTTGGTCAGTTTTTTTCCACATTTCATGCACATGAATAGAGTTTATGTGAAAGACACTGCTTTTTGGACATAATTTCTCCTTTTAACTAAAGTTGCACCTTTCCTTGAGTAAAGAAGTCTGATCAATTCTTTCACTTTCACCAGTCTTTCCCTCCCTCAAATAACTGCAGCTCTACTTGACAGTGTACTTTTTCCACCTGAGCTCCTGGCAGCAGCATGTTGACAACATTCTTATATACCCAGCAGATATTTACATCAATTTCATTTAATTTTAGACAGCTCCATTCTCTCCAAAGACTGTGGACATCTCATCTTACTCCAAAACTGAGGACGTGGCAGTTAAAAATAATTTTGGATAGATTCCTTTAAATGAGGCATTTCTAACAAACTACTCATTACATTTCATGCTGCAATACCTGATCAAATTCATATTAGGGGGCTTTGCACTTAAGATCATTTGTGCAATTAACGGCCACTCCTCCTGAGTTAAAATTAGGAGATCTTTTCACTTCTTAAGTAACTTTGCACTAAGCTTCTGCTTCTCCTGCCTCCAACCACAAATTCTTCTGTAGCCACTAGTCCATGGAGTTTGCTCCAAGTCACTCCAGTCACTACTACTCACCCTGCGTGAGGTTGGGGTGAGAGGGCAATTTGATGTTGCATATTTCTTTTATGGCCCGTATGCAGCTCAGGTGTGAAACTCAGTGCTAGGATAGTATGAGCATTACATTCAGGCTATTAATGAAGCATACTTATCTATTCATTTAAATGTCTAGATAGTCATATATTTTTAGAAAATATAAATTTAGAAAATTACTGTAAGTTCACTACGGTGTAATGTGTAGAACTAAAATGAAATTATTCAAATATTTATGGTTATTAAATTGTCTAGTTTTAACTGCCCCCTTTCTTTCTTTCTTTCTTTCTTTCTTTCTTTCTTTCTTTCTTTCTTTCTTTCTTTCTTTCTTTCTTTCTTTCTTTCTTTTTTGTTGCTTATTTCAAGACAATTCAGTGAGAATTTAAGACTTGATGACTTCTCTTTAATGTGGCTGTTTTTGCAGTTCATTCCTTTACCTCATTTAAAAGGACATGACAGCACACTGGTATCTCTTGAATCCTAACAGAGAAGGAACAGAAACCATCAGGTGCATTGCAGGTGAGTACGGACTACAGGAGACTGCTTTTGTGTTTTAGATGGTTCCGTTTAATCTTTGTATATATGCACATGCTTAAAAGATCCATTATTATTGCCTTCTCTCTTTCTTCTATGTAATTCCCAGCGCTCCTGCAGGACTAATTTCCATTCACTCTGTCTTGCTTAATGGCTTGAGAGTGGACTTAAGAGGATGGAGCCAGACCACGTCAAGACCAAGGAGCAGACCATGTGGGAGATAGGATGAGAATGCTCTGCACATCTTAACCTTTACTCTGTCCCCAGGCCACGCTAATCCTCCCAAGGTGAAAGGAGCAGGCTGCTCAAACATCAAATGTAATTTCATTGAAGACAGAGTAAGGGAATAATAATATTAATCATAAAAATAACTACCATACACGCACATACTTTAATTTCCTGATCTTAATCTCTCTTGTGCTGACACTGCATCCCATATTTGTTTTTACAGGCATTTTTTTCAAGACTGATACTATACACATTTCTTAATGAGTACAACCATTGGTGATTGACACTCAATAACATTTACAAAACTCGGCAGGGGGTCCACTGAGTAAATGGGAACCCATTGAATGATTGTGGGAGCTCACAGCTTTACCTCTCTCTGCCTCTCTTGACCTGGTTAAAGATGAACCATATGGTCTATTAAAGGCTTAACTGGCAAGACCTCCTCTATAGTTTTAAAGTGGAAATCATAGTTGATGAAATACAGTGCTATAACTCACTTTTTCATGGGTCCAAACTAACCACTGGTTGCTCTGTGGTAATCTCTTAGCCTTTGCTAACTCAATAGAGTCTAGAGTTCACTAAAGGGAAGCAAAGCCCTTGATCTTGTGTGGGGGCACTGACGGCTTTAGACCATCTGAAAAAGGATTAGCTAATATTATCCCAGGTTTATCTTACTGAATTAGCCCTCGTCACAATATCTGTAATTTAAGGCTACAGCCAAAAGCAACAAAGGAAGTAAGAAGCCAAATCATCAAAATCCAGGAATTAAAATTAAGACCAGTTGTCTGTATTGCTATAATTAGATGAAATAACACCTTGACATAGAAAGTGAATTTTTTAAACTCAATGAGAAAATTATATGTTTCTTCAATTCCGTTTATGGTATGGCTGTAAGGTATCACGGATCGCTCTGGTGCTGGGTTTGACCTCACTTCTACCAGATGATTTAGGTCATAAATCTCAGGCTTTTTATAAGTCAGATTGTTGGAAGAAGCTCTGCCGGCCCATTGATCTGATCCCCCTGAGTCTCTGTGTTGACTCTTGATTTTTACATTCAGCGCTAAGCTGTTTGATGCTTTGAAAGATGTGCATTGCAAAATTACATGATTACTTATAATATTTGGGTTTTCCAAATATTTTTTTGAAAAAAGTCGATGCTGTTGCTGGGTAACTAAAAACAAAATCAACCCACTTTTATTCTAGGGAGAAATCCGCAATTGTGATTCACAGTTACACTGTACATATAAATCCCTTATAACCTTTTCCTTACCACCAGGAAAAAGCATTATGTGCATTTCTTGACTGTAGAGCAGCAGGCACAAAAATAAATAAATACATAGAAATTTGTATAAAAATTTCTATATTCTATATAATTTGAATGAAAATCATATATATTATATATATATGATTTTCATATATAATACATATATTATATATGATACTGCATATATCTGTTGATGCTCATCTGTACTTTAGCTCACACTCAGCAAAAGATCTTTTTGAGGAATAATTCAAGGCATTTTGTAATATCAAAATCATAAAGGAGAGATCTCTGAGTTCCATCCACCACTTTAGGGATCCAGTGATGGTCTTTACATTACATGTATGTTTTTTTGTAACAGTGATGATTGTAATAAGGTTAAGCAGAATTCAATGCAGAAAGTAGTTTTAATTACAACTTTGAGAGTAAAAGAGCAGAAATAGAAGTATGCAGGTTAGGAGTAAGTATCTGCTGTTTCTGCTCTGCTGAGACTAGAGGTGGAAAAATGAGATGAGGATGCAGATAGATATTCTGCCATATCAGAGAGCAATCTTTTACTAAATTGACTGCCTCATGTCTTCAGTATTCTGTTAAAGACTCCAGACACAACCTTTTCTATCCATATGCCGCAATATCACATGTAAATACCAAGACGTGTTACACTATACACTTCAGAAAAAACTATGACGGTATTTTCTCCTTACATGTTTCTTTCATTGTGTCTCACCAGTCCAGGCACCGTCAACTGAACTCATAAGACCACTGTCAGAGACTGCTGAACACCATTTACAAATATAGAGGGCCAACAAAGCCTCTTAGGACAGAGCCCGCTTATGATTCCCTTTCCGTGCACAGCATCCTTGAATAGACCACACAAAGATCCTTAAGCCAAAATCCCTCCCTGGTATTTAATTCTAAATGAGTAATTACTGGGTGTGTCACTGTGTCTTAGGTTTGCAGGTAGGCTGGGTGAGGGAGCTCATTGCATTCTGGCTTAGGAGCCAATTGCACCCTCACACAGGCACACACTTTCTCAAAGACGCTGCACTGAAGAACCCAGTCACTTAGGGGGGAAAGACCACATACAGCCGCCAAAATGTGTGACATGGGTGGACTGGATAATCTGGTGGCCAACACGGCCTACCTAAAAGCTCAGGGTGGTGATGACAAGGAGATGAGAAAGCGCCGTCGAAGCTTGTCTCTCCCCAAGCCTGATCAATGCTGCTCAGCAAGATCGTCCCTTGACAAGGACTTTAGATCCATTTGTGAAAAGCAGCCCATTGGCAAAAAGCTTTTCCGTGACTTCCTGGCAAACAAGGCTGAGTTTAAGCTTGCTGTTGATTTCCTGGATGAGCTATATGACTGGGATCTGGCTGAAGGTCCAAACAAAGACAAGACCCGCCAAAACATCATCAAAAAGTATTGCAAGGCTGACTCCAAGTCCTTCCTGTCCTTCCTTACTGGAGAGCCTGCCGAGAAATGCAAGGCTGTGACGGATGCCAACTTTGATGAGGTGATGAAAGGCAAAGTCCAGGAGGGCGTAAGAGATTATCTTAAAAGCAAACCCTTCTCAGACTACCAGGCAAGCCCATTATTTGATAAATTTCTGCAGTGGAAAGAATACGAGAAGCAGCCCATCAGTGAAAAATACTTCTATGAGTTCAGAACTCTGGGCAAAGGAGGCTTCGGAGAGGTAAGCATGCAAATCATCCTTATCTTTAGTCTTTTGAAATTTATGCTGTGGCAACCAGTTGATCCTTTAACACTGCTTTTAACCGCTTGACTTTCGCAAGGCACTTATGTAAGCTTCATATATTGTTTAATGTATGCATAAAATGCAGGAAAATAAGCAATTTGTTGCGTGTTGTTTCATTCTTAGTACATCTCTAAGCTGCAGAGGTGTATTTGCTTTTAAGCAATAAGAGGAAATATTTAGGATAAGAGATAATACCTTAAATAATCATAAGGATTTGCCTAACCACAAGGTGACCGTTCAGCTTTGTGGGGTACAGGAAAATATCTTGAATTTTAGAAAATTGTTAGAAAATAACTAACAATATAGCAAACACAGAGGCATGAACCGGGAAGCAGTGATGTTGATTCGATAGAAGCAGCAAAGTGATATGATTGCTCACATTCGGATGTTTATCACCATAATGAAATCGAGATCTCTATTTCCAAACAGATATGTAGATGACATCACAATAAGCAAGTCAGAAGTCAGCCGCTAAGAATGTGGAATCGGTCCACCACCGAGCTGCTTCAGGGTTGGCTGTTTTAAAAGGCATTCTACTCTGTAAACATAACAGTAACTAAAGGGACGGGGTGTTGCAGTACGAGTTCCTTTTCATGAAATACAATGTCTTTGCAACAAGCTTGATCATACAACTTAAAATGCGGCGACTCATTGAGAGATGGAGCAATGATATAAGAGGATTTAGACTCACAGATTTTTTTGCAGCAGATATTTGATCCCTATATTGTTGATGAAGGTTGTTGCCATCACCTAATCTCTATCGCCTGTTTCCGGTTTCTTGTTCTTGCACACACAATACTGAGGTCTTACTATATAGTTAAACATTATACATAATAACTTAAGTGGTGGGTGAGATATGTGATAAATGCGGTGCAAAGAACCAGTTATCTTACCCGGAGTCCCACCAGTGTTTCAGTGTCAAGTTTAAAAGGTATTAGAAATGAAATAAATGGAAGAGACCCATCTTCAGGTTATGTGATTATATTTATATAGTGATGACATATAGATGACATCGATTTCATGTAATCATTGCATTTTCAACTAGAGGTGTTCTGATCAATTTAGTACTGTGCTTTTTACTTCAGGCTGCCTAAAATTATTCCTGTGACATCTGAAGACAGTTCTGTGGACTTTTGATATCAAAACGCATACAAAATCATGTGTCTTTCTCCAGGTATGTGCTGTTCAAGTGAAGAACACGGGCCAGATGTACGCCTGCAAGAAGTTGTGTAAAAAGAGGCTGAAGAAGAAGGGCGGTGAAAAGATGGCTTTGTTGGAAAAGAAGATCTTGGAGAAGGTTAACAGCCTGTTCCTGGTTAACTTGGCCTACGCCTATGACAGCAAGACCCATCTGTGCCTCGTCATGACCCTGATGAATGGAGGAGACCTCAAATACCACATCTACAACATGGGCTATGATGGCAAGGGTGTAGACAAGGGCATCGAAATGAAGCGCATCATCCACTACACGGCACAGATCACCACCGGCATTCTGCATCTGCATGACATGGATATCATATATCGTGACATGAAGCCTGAGAACGTGTTGCTGGACAGCCAAGGCCAGTGCCGACTTTCAGATCTGGGTCTGGCCATAGAGATTGCTCCAGGGAAGACCGTCACCCAGATGGTGAGTAGATCCAGACTCATCAGTGAATAGTGAATGATGCCAGTCTCCTCCCAGCAGAATAACCCAGTGAAACAAAATCAAGATGTTCATTGGGTGCATCAAAGTCCTTACACAGCATTTGAGGATTTAGCTTGAGCTTTTCAACAATGTGATGTAACTCATAAAAAGGGTTTACATCATGGCGAGATATGTATATCTTGGGGGAGCCACTTCATCGATTATTCAAAGGGAGGGTAAGGATCCTCCAATCATTCTGTTATGTTACTGTTGTTAAAATTAAGATTTGCAGTCATCATCTACTGGGCGTTGAGATCACACTGTCACAAACTGCAACAGAATGTACATATAGAAACCGAGCACTGGGTGATGCGCTGTCTTATCTCAAGATAGGAAGGAACTTAAGGCTTAGGGTCCCGAATTCTCGTACGATCTGCCAGTATGGATGGGGTTCCTGACTTTAAATACAGAAAGGTATTACTGGATTGCTTCCTGATTGGTGCAATGGGAGTCTTTGAATCCATTATATAACTATTATGAAACTTAAGTAGACGGATTATAGCTTGGCCATTTAAAGACCACTGAATTGTGTAGGGGCTATGTTGGCTGGAGGTTAAGTGCTTGTTAAATTGGCGGTCAATAATGTAAGAATGTTCTCCCGCAGCATCTTAGTTGAGGAGCTTGAAGAGTTATTTTTATGGAGGGGCTAATTTGAGGGAGCTACCTCAACACATCATAAAACTTTGTCTGGCCTTGATGACAAATCCCATTCCATCAGCTTGATGTTGGCCACACAAGGCTGTTCTTACATCAAAATGTGGATCATAGGGAAAAAAGCATTACCTGTGACAGCGCAATGTCAGATCAATCACAGAATTGTCAGATATTAACAAAAATGTAGGCTTTAAAGCCAAATTATTTTTTTGAATATTCTACTCTCATCGGCACTAACCATCGGAAAAATCGCTTAGTGCGGGTGTCTGACATTTGTCAAAAAATAAGATAAACGTGATGAACAAATGATGGAGGGTATTTTTTTCCAGGCTTTCTCCTGGACTTACTTTCAGTAGCAAAGAGTAATCCCTTGGTTCTCTGAAAGTCCAGTAAGCTCATTATCCAGTACTCTGATGCTCCTCAGCCAGTTGAAACGATTGGGCTAACCTCTTACAGACAAGGCTGGCTTTGGTCCCCTAATCTACTTAGAGGGCATTACACAAGTCTGTGCCTAATTAGAGTGACTGATTAAGGTAAAAATCTATGATGAGTATGTTTGCAGATGTTAGGGTCCAAATATGGACACTTCAGCTGGGCGGAAATTATCCTTGAGTTTTGCTCACTACATGAAATAAGATCAGATTGATTTTGTAACCCGTATCAGCAACATACATAAGAGAGTTCTGCATGCAAAGTTTGGTTCGTGAAGTTGTAGCATCGGGTCCGTCATTAATCAGTCAGACAGACGGATTAAGGATTAAATCTTGAAGAAGTTTCGCGTACAGGCTGTCATGCAAAAAGGAAAAGTGACACATTATGTTCCAACTTAACAGTTCGAACTTAAGAACAACAAAGAAAGAAAATCTAAGAGTTTGTTGAGTTTATTCAGTGTAAAACACGCCTTTTAAAATTCTGAAATGACTATCAAAGGAAAGTACATACTACTGTTCTGATAGTACCCACATCTTCTCTGCAAACATCTTTGGAGGATTTTTGCAGCAAGGGTTCTCTTTTCAGCAGCAAAGTCTAAATCCTCGGCTCTCTGCCAGTGTGCAGAATTAATAATACATTATGAGCAACACACCGTCTGGATTTAAGACATTTCTGCTGATGCTATAGCGTCCAGAAATGTTTTGATTTTAACTAAGAGGCAGAAGAACTCTGTTAGTATGTAGAACACATGACTCTTGACAAGTAGTAAGCTTAGCATAAAGATTAAGCTCCTGGCTGCAGGTGGGTTAGGGGTAAGAGACTGCAGGTGAGGTCATAAAGGGTGGGTTAGGGGTAAGAGACTGCAGGTGAGGTCATAAAGGGTGGGTTGGGGGGTAGAGGAGCTGGTGGAGAAGGAATGGTTAAAGTAACACATAGAGAGAGGGAAAATGAAAATATTCCAGTCTGAAAGTTGTTGTTTTTTAACCAGTTAGTCTTTCGTACGACCCCCTTTCTGGTCTTGATGCTTTTCCAGAACACATCCGTTTTATACACTGTTTGCCTCTCATGTCACTCCAATATCACCTAGATCTCTAAATGACTGCGGATTCATTACCTCCATGTACTCAATTGCACAAGAGAAGTGATCTCTGTGTTTTGAACATATTAAACAAGCAATGCTTTCTAACAAATGCAAAATGATGAGCCTAATATTCAATATACCACCAATGATTCTCATCTTCCTCCAGGCTGGAACTGGAGCATACATGGCCCCTGAACTCCTGAACAAGACCCCATACAGGACTTCCGTGGACTGGTGGGCCCTGGGCTGCAGTATCTACGAGATGGTGGCCGGCTACACACCTTTCAAAGGCCCCGAGAGCAAGAAGGAGAAGGTGGAGAAGGAGGAGGTACAGCGTCGCATTGTCAACGAGGAACCCAAGTGGGAGCACAAATGTTTTGATGCTACCACCAAAGACATCATCCAGCAGCTCCTCAAGAAAAAAATTGAAGATCGTTTGGGCATGAAGTAAGAGGTTCTCCTTCTCCTTCAAGCTGTAGGCGAGTCATTCGGTGTAACGCGGCAGTGCACAGTGGTGCAGTGCATGTTCATTGTTTAACTATAGTGTGTTCATTTATGTCGGGAATCAGGTCTATCTATAATTTGGTGTTAAAATATTAATTTTGCAGAATTCCTTTAAGACACTTATGGAGAAATACTTTTTGTCTTCCCGTTAGGAACAACTTGGAGGATCCAAGGAAGCATGAATGGTTTAAGTCAATCAACTTCCCCCGGCTGGAAGCCGGGCTGGTGGATCCTCCTTGGGTACCCAAGCCGAACGTCGTCTACGCCAGGGACACCGACGACATCGCAGAGTTCTCGGAGATCAAGGGCATCGAGTTTGACGCCAAGGACGAGAAGTTCTTCAAGGAGTTTAGCTCCGGTGCCGTGGCCATTCCCTGGCAGCAGGAAATGGTTGAGACTGGACTGTTTGCAGAGCTCAATGATCCAAATAGAAAAGAGGGTGGGGGAGATCCTGATGATGAAAAGAAGTCTGGCACATGTATAGTGCTGTGAGGAGCCACGCATTTGAATCACATACCAATAATAACAATCAATAAATGGTTTTATTTCTCAGTCATAAGCACATTAACAATGAAGTAACAGATGGATCCAAGTGAGAATCCCTGGTGAGAAAGATGTCCTATCCCTTACTTGTAAAGATGCTCATGGTTGTGGCGTACGAGGCAGGGCTCAGTCAAACATGGAGGATGTGATAATGCATTTTGAGCATCATCTCTCAGATTTAAAGCTTTTCTTGCAAGCATACGTACCACTTTTAATGATGTAGATTTGCAAACATGTTAAACATGTACATCTGCTAGGATTTTCTCAAAGATTAGGTGAGAACATTTAAGGTGTCTGTGCCAGAGACCCTACACCATTTTATAAAGAATTTGTTGAAGTATCTGCATTTGAATAACCTGCTAAAGTAATGTTACAGCAAAATTAAGCTCTGAATAAATTTCCAGGACAGTAACGGAATTCCATACCACTCCAAATCATTTTACACCCTTTATTAATATCATCCAAAGATCCAATTCATTCACGGTCAGACTTCTTTTGTACACATCAGGTATAGATTATTCTACTGATTTATATGTGATGTAATTACACATTTTAAAAAGGGCTTTTGTTGCAATTATATTTATTGAGTATAAAGCAAGCAATTATCTATGCACTGAGGGACAAGCAAATATGTAAGTAATTTAAAATTAGACTTGACTGGAAAGTAAATGAGTCATCATCGCTTTATTGAGACACTCTACTGTTGGTGCTATGAGGCTCAACTTAGCTAGAATGTGGGTAAGGAGGCGTTTTAGCCCAGCGATGCTGGGAGGAAGATGAGCACAGAATTTGCTGTTAACTGCTGCATACAGTGGAGGAAATTTTAGAGAAGTGGGGCAGCACATTCCTCATACAGGAAGGATGCCCTGTGTATGTCGCTGAAAGACTGTGATGCTTCGGGGCTCATTTCTTAGTTTGAGGTGAGTGAGAATAACTAAAACTAGCCAGATCCCGAAGACATCACTGTTGTTGTCTGGGAGATGATTATATAGATGTTTAGCTCAAATGGAAATCCTTGTGATTCTTGTTTACTTGTCTCAGGGTAATTTTGTTGAGGGACAGTTTTTACAGTTAATGTTAATATGATATAAATATATGTGATACACATAATTGTAAATATGTGAGGAAATGCTAATATAGGAATATCGGATGTAAAGCAGAACCTTCCTTGTATCATGAATCATTTGAATAAATTCCAAATGTCTTTTGAAAAATATGTGTTTTTTCTGAGATGATGGATATTCATGCCTTTGTCTTGATGCATTTGTTGTTGGCATGAGGCTTAAAACCACGCAGCCACCACAAAGCTACCGTCAGCGTCAAGGAAGACCTCAAATTGGGTCATGTTATGCATGTTCTCCTTTGGACTATATATAACCAAAGAGAGAGTGAGTGATTCTGATGCCTCTAGAGTAAAACCTAAAAGTATCCCCTCCATTAATCGCTTGCAGGATGCTGACCCCAGCAGTGCTGTGCTCCATGCCGCCACAAATTGGCAAGTTCAACTCTTAGCTGATAAGGAGATAACCAGTGTTATCTCTGTGCCTTCTTTGCTTAAATCAGCTTCAAATCCCTTAGGGGTCTGATGAAAGTCAATGTTTGGTGAGAGCAACTAAAAGCAGTGATAGGCTTAATTTCAAAAATGTATTTACCAGATTTGGGATTGAAAAATCTGCTATAAAGGTATGTGAGTACCATTAGATCTCTCCGGCTCAGACCTGCAGGTCCGAGTAGGTCCAATTTTTCCACAATGTATCATTTTGTCCAGATGACCAAGAAATAGAGGAGAAGAAAATATCTGTTTGGTATTTTCTTTGTCTCCAATGTCTCTTTCTTATTGCACCTCAAAGATTGTCTAGAGTTAGGAGACGCTGCGGTGGATTCGTGCAGCAGATAAACCCCAAGAGATTAGCTCATATAGCAGGACTTTGGTACAAGCTGATGCTAACAGTGAAGGACAGAGCCACTGCTGCCCCAGGGCATTGTGGGAGATTCTGTGAAATTAGAGGTAGACAGGTATGGTCAGATGCCGTTTAACACTGACCTGATAATAAGTTACAATTATGTTTTCAGAAGGCAGGTGGAGGAAACTATACCAAGACCCATGGAACTGAGAAACAATACTTTTCACAGCTATTAGTGGGTAAAACAATTATGAAAAGAAGAACACAAGACTCACAGCTCAGTCCCTGTGGCTGCAAGTGTGTACTACACTTACAGTGACAGCACTATCGGTGAGACAAGTCAGCATTTCCAATGGAAGTGGATGGCTGAAAATTTCCACCAACCAGTAAGGGCTCTCCTTACTGTGTCAAATTTGACATATACTATCAAAAAAAAAAATCTGGTGTATTATGCCATTGCGATTTTACGTCATAGTACTGACATTCCTCAAAAATGTCTCTATGTGTTGGCCCTGCGATGAACTCCGCCTCTCGCCCAATGTCAGCTGGGATAGGCTCCAGCCCCCAAATGGCCCTAAACAGGATAAGCAGTTGATAATGAATGAATGAATGAATGAATGTATGAATGAAAAAAATAATAATAATAAATAAATAAAAAAATACGTATATATATATATATATATACACTACTCCAAAAATTGAAGTATATACTTAATCATCGCAGTATGACACCAAGCCAGTTAAACTTCAGGGATATCATTTGTTCATTTAGGAAGCACAAATGACTGTGAATCAGCTTCACCTGTTTTGGTGCAAATGAAAGTGACACAGGTTAAATTACAACAAAAATCAATACACCCACACACATACGTTATGAAAGGTGTGGATTGAACCAATTCCTTTACCTGTGTACTCCATTTGTTTGTGGCAGGGGATAAATAACATTTCATGCATTATGTAACCACTGTTTTTACAATGTGTTATATTTTACTCATAATATTTGTGTGAGTATATAAGATGTTGAGTGCAGAACAATTTTTTTTTAAAAACTAATAATAAAAATGAAAAAGAAATTACTGCACATATACAGGAAAAAGTCTGTTTTTTTCTTCAAAATCATTTTTATTTCACAATTTATTTTATCAGGTCTTAAGGCACCCTGAAGAGATGTTAGAAGTTGTTCTTTCAAATGCGGGTTCCTTTTAAGACTGTGTAAACATAGCTTTGAATAAGATCATTTCTTGTAAATCTTTGCTTAAACGATTTCTTTACAGTGCACAGACATTGTGTTTTGTGACAAAAATACAATGTGAAGTTAACATGGTAGATAGTGTGTATATATATATACATTGAAGAGTAATAGATTGGCAGACAATCAGATCAACAGGCTGAAGAGGAGAGAAAACTAACCAACACTCTTTGAGATCCAAAGACATATACAGATCGACTAAAGATATACAGTACATAGAATGAACTTTTTATTTTTGCAACACTTTCTCAGTCCCTCTCTGTCCTAAAAACAGTTTTTACATCGTACCTTCTGTGTGTGTGTGTGTGTATGTGTGTCACGTCAGCCACCATCAATACGCAACACCCTAACTAGGTGGAGCGAGACAACGTATGTAGTTGTGGAGGGCTCACCCACAACGTCGGCAATTGCAGTGGAGAAATGAGTAGACGGGAAGACAGGTAGACAGACAAGCAGACAGACATGCAGACATACATACAGACAGCACAAGACTGAGTTGTGGCTACGTAGACCACAACACAAAGATCTACCTATAGTTCCCTAAATATGATAAGGATCACAATGTATTAATATGCAGAAAGGGACTTTGTAGTTGGCATTTCATATACAGGGATACATTGGCTATACTTGATTATCAAGGTACGTTCCTATGACGTCGTTGAAATGCGATAAAGTGAATACTCTGGAGATGTAATTAGAAAGGTTCTACTTTCTCAATTGCACTATACAACAAGATAAAAATCCTCTCAGAAAAACCAATAATACAGTAGTTCATATGGTCTGCTGAGATGAGAACAACAGTCTCTTCCTGACAGCAGGAGGATCAAAAAAAGAAAAATTCAAAAATTTCAAAAAAGTTTTTTCGGCAGTTACACAACAGCTCCAAATAGCTTGATTGCAATGGCTATAATTTTTGTAACAACACCAATGCTTAAAAAAAACAATGAACAGTGCACCGGAAGAATAAGAGAATGGATGGATGAGGGAGGAGAGCCTATGTTTTGTTCTGGGGATCTTTGAGGAGGTGGTCGAGGAATGGTGAGGGGAAAAAAGGGGCAAAAGGTCATCAAAGGAACATTCGATTCCTGCATCTCCCCCTACTCTCTACTAGAAGCCAAACTTTTCAGCATCAAACTGAACAAATGCACAAAAACAGCATCTTTGTGACATATTTGACACTTCCTTCCTTAAAAATAAAAAAAAGTGAGAGAAACATTTATCCTTAGCAAACATTGTCAGCCTCTTCATTGGGTTTCATCCGCCATCTTCCCTTTTACTCCACCACCTTGATTCTGAAGGTGACACGGCCCAGGAACTTGTCCCTTTCGTCATTGTTGCTGAGGTTAGAGCCCTCTACCCTGCACTCCACCGGCAGCTCCTGGTTGTAGTCTTCCTTGTTGAAAAGCAGCTTCACAGCCACCAGGGGCTGTACGTAATTTGCCTGCATCGGAAAGGAGACAGTCGTGTGTCGATAACAGATCCCCCTCAGGATGTCAGGATCTGACTGGGGATAAATACTTACATGGGCTCTCTTGCCATAGTAGGGGAAATACATCTTATCAAAGCGCCCCTCCCTTGGAAAATACTGCATTTGGATTGGGCTTTCTCTCTTTCAAGAAGAGAAAGTGGTAGTCAGAGTGCGTCCCATTGCATGCATTTTATTATTTCAAATAAGACAGTACTCCAAAAGCACAAAATACAGGACATGAAGAAAAGGAAAATGACTGATCTTGTGTGGTTAATGGAGAGATATGAATGACATTTGTTCTGCTATCATTTCCCAAAAATTACATTTGCGACTAAAAAATATGCAGATTAGATAAAATAACGAAATGGCACTTAGATGGGTTTAATGGTACCTCTATACTGAACTGTTAGAAATTCAAAGCATATGTAAGTGCTCTTTCATGCTTTATCCTGGTAATTTACATATGATCTTACCCTAAAGCCATCAGTGACAGCATGCAAAAAGAAATGAGACACAAAACAAACAAAAAAGAAGGTAGAAATGAAAGTAAGACCAACAGAAAGAAAATACTGAGACTGACATGGTCATTCTTTATGAGAGAAATGAAAAATACACATACAAGCAAATAAAAAATGTAAAGTATTGTGTGGAGAAATGTGTTTACTTTGACTGCGCAGTTGATGTAAGGATCCCCGATAGGCATCAGGCCGATGATCTGTGAGTTGAGGGAAACAGGAGAGGTGTAGATTGTGCAGAAAGTTAGACATTAATTGGATAAAATTTTAATTCTCTGAACTAGAAAGGGACTAAAGGAAATGAGTGACATAATCCATCAGGATAGGAAGATCGAGATTAAAGACAGAAAAGCAGTAAATAGCTTTTAAGGCTAAAATTGAGCTGTTTGTAGCGGTTACCCTGTTCATTTTCAGCAGCACGCAGGGTTTTCCCTCAGAATACCCAAAGCTGGTGTCAGACAGGCCGGAGCAGAGACTCAGTAAGCCCCTCCTGAAGGGACAAGCTTTCTTGGTCATTGCCTCCTTTTCGTCCTGAATATAATAAACTCCTTCAGTACAGGCCTCATTCTTGTCCTGCTCCATATCATTATAAGCTGAGAAACAAAAGTACAAGTATATAAATACATAAAAACATGAAAGAAGGCAATGAAGGTGGAATCGGTCTTAAGAATAAGAATTAAGCATTTGCATCAGGGAGAGTTGGACTTACTCTGCAGGAAGGTCTCCAGGTTTTTGATGTACTTGGCATACTGGAGCGGGTCAGATTTGTTGAACGTGATGTCCAGTGAATCTGGACGAATCACCAGCCCTGCAACAACAAACAAAAAAGGTCAAAGTAAACATAGTTTTGAGCAGTAAATGATCCCAAGCGGTCAAACTAATGCTCATGCATCATCTCAGATTACAGCTGGATGGAAAACATTCTCGATCCAGGGAACGAGCAGCACTCTTGACATCACACGGGAAGAGCGTTCAAAATAGATCGATAACAAAAACCCGCGATAATGTAGCAAATTGTTGTGATAGACACATCTCATTGGTGCGAGTATGAATAATGAATGTGGTCAAAGACAAATGCTGCCGGTTATAGAAGCTGAAAGCCCTCTTTCCTCCGCTGAACCGTGTGCTGAGAGAAATTTACCTGGGCTGCGGACTCGGTCTTGGTACTTCGGTGCATTGTCATCCAAAGTGAGGAGCAGCACCCACATGGTAAGGGCGAACATGCCGGCCAGGAAACAGTAGAAAACCAGGTAGAACAACAGGATGAGGGCTGGAGGTAGAGAGACAGCACATGGAATGATGGCAAGAGAGAGCGAGTGGAATCATGTATAATTAAACACAACCTTTAACCACACATGACTCAGACAAACTCCGTCTTTCATCAGCTGTGGGTTTACAGAAACTGTTATTCGAGTGCATGACCCCTTTTGAAAGAAGCTATCTTGGACAAGAGGGAAATCCTACTCCTTGCTAACAAACCTCAGGTCATTTCTCACTGGAGACGCAACAAATCAAAGTTAGAGTTATCATGCTGCAGTCGCCCAAGAATCTGATTCCTCATTTATCAAGGTTAGGGAGGGGTGTGTTAAGGGCCACGGTTATGGAAACCTGTAACTCCAAATCTTTGGTCACCATCCAGCTTGTACAGCATGAATGCCCTCTAAGTTGACACACACAAAAAGGGGATGGACCCCACTGCTTCCTTCTCTACAACCCCGTTCCCCATCCTCTCCAACAATATCCCACAATGCACCTGCCTAGTGCGTGAAAGACAGAGAAAGAGGAGAGAGGGAATCCCATTTGACCTTGACAGGCATGCTAATGTGGGCGGCCATGCAACTGCAATGGAGCATCCCACTGCACAGCAGCACAGAGGCCCAGGCAGTCTGAAAGCCCGCACTAGCCTATAGGAGCTGGCTGCTGGAGGGAGGGTGGTGTGTTACTACCTCACCCTGGAAAAAAACTGGGGAATCATTACATAAAATGTATGGCCTAATCAGCAATGGGATGCTGAGGAATGCTGCAGCACAGTCCTCATATCTCATTACGTAATGAGTTTTTTAATCAGATGATAATCCTGTTAAATGCAAGATGATAAATATGAAATCAAAACAACCCAATGCTGTTATGGTTGAGAATGAATGTGCCTTTGCATCCAACAGAGAGTGGTGCACAGCTCCTGATAGCATCATTCATCCTGGTGAGCCTGCTGGTACAGGCTTCTCCTTTAAACCTTCATGTAGGCCTATGATGGCTCCTCCACTCACCCAGTATCATCATGGGAGTAATTTTAATCCAGAAATACACTCTGGGCTCTGTGCTCAAGAGGCACGCGTCAATAATGCGTTTGAAGGGGGAGAGGAGGACATCAGATTAGGTCTAAGTCCTGTGAATGTCAAGCACATCCTCTAATTGGCTACTGTGTAGCGGGGATTCTTACCCCAGCTGCTGGCCGTGCGTCCCAGCAGCTCGCCGGTCCTTGGGTTGTAGATGGAGTCCTTCCAGCTGGACGTGTCCTTGTTGGCGGCTTTATCCTCAGTGCTCGCCATGATTTTGGCAACAAAAGTGTGCAGGTTCTATTCCTTCAAATCAAATAAAAAAAACGCAGAGAAAGCACTGCGGACGATGCGGAAGAGGCGAAGACGAGGCAAGTCGGCGGTGTGTTGAGGGAGAGAGAGAGGAGAGAAAGGAAAGACGTGAGCTTTGATGGGGGAGAACGAGAGGTATGTGAGAAACGGAGGGAAGAAAATCTGTGACGTCCACATAAGAGCCGTTGTGGCAGTAGATGCAGCGCGAGCGAATGGACGTAGATTGGCTAATGACGGAGAGACGCACCGTTACGCGCACACATTATAAACAGAGCGTACATTATCTTTCCCATCATCTCTTAGATTATAATGGCTTCACGCATTTTCGAAGAGGATTTCATATGAATTCACAACAGGTTAAACCATTTTTTTCAAAATACAAGAGAAACGCAAAAAGGCGCAACTTTCATCATGAATGCAAAGGTGTTCATGATTTAGAAGTGCGCGTGTGCTCCTTATAGGTCTACTTAAGGTAGCTCACTGATTCTACTTGTTTATCACATCGATTCGTTACACAGCTCCTCTGCTTGCATGAGTTGAGTCAATATCCACCACCCGAGCCTAAAGGCTGGTGTGTATTTGCTATGGTAAATGCTAATGATAAGGAGATGTTTTATCGATATTTACAAAAATGTCCAATCCCTGTTGGTTTGAGAAATACTGGAACTGGAATGTGTGTGAGGGCATGACAGCAGATAGAGCATATGGTTAACAGATGTGTCTAAGTTGATGTTTAGGAGGGTGTAAGCAATGGATGCTTTCCTATTCCAGTATCTAATAGTCACATAAATAAATCATCTACAGTTGTAGAAATTTCTATTTATATATATAAATATATATATATATATATAAATAAAAATTTCTACAACTGTAGATGATTTATTTATGTATAAATATATATATATATGTATATATATATATATATATACGTATATATATATATATACGTATATATATATATATATATACATATATGTATATATATGTATATATACATATATGTATATATATATATGTATATATACATATATATATATATATATATATATATATATATATGCCCTCCCGGAAATGTATGGGTTCATAATCCAGAACCTTATTTGTGGTTTCCATTGAAACCACGCAGGGTTAACCCTTACCTGTTTCCTACCACAGTCGCACAACACGCAATACGGGACAATTGGTGACTCTAAAACCCCAGCAGGTGTTAATGTGAGTATCATTTGACTTGTCAGTTAGGATAGCTCCAGTCCTCACAGCAACCTTGCAAAGTATAAGCACTTATAGAAAATGGATGGATGGATGAATATATTCAAACCTAAGCTTTGCCAGTCTGAACACTTGTTGTCTGTCAAACACCTAAATTAACTAAGAGAGGAGTTTGGTGTTTAGGCAGCAGGGGAGAGACTGAGGGGGAAAAAGACAAAAGCTTAACTTCCAACCCCCTGACACTCCACTGAACAATTGTTTTGTGGCAAAGATAAAACAGTAGAGAGAGTTATATAATGAGCCCTGTTTCAGGGTTCAGCTCATATGGGGGAGGGTGACTGGAGAAGTGGTCGCATTGCATCCAGTTACCCCTGTCAGATTGAATTTGTTGCAAGGCAGGGTCCACCATAACTCACACAATACAGTATCCCACACAATACTAGCAGACACACACACACACACACATTTCCTGATTAGTGAGAGTCGACTTTAATGAAGCACTGATTCATGGGCTAGTTCTGTCTTTCTGTCTCAGCAACGTTTTTCTCTTTGAAGACATCCCGCTGGAAACCAAGCCCACTGGAGGAAACAAAACCCTCATCTGCCTATGTTTGAGGGAGAAGCTGAGATTGACAGCTAAACTAGATGAAGTGTTGCGGAGGGGTAGGTGGGTGCAGAAAAGCTATAATGTATGCATCTGTGTGATGCGCACATTACTCATTTCTGCTCTTCCTCTGTAGCGACACGCACACAGTCCTCTCATTGTTTAGGAAAACCCCCTTTATGTGCACTCAATTAGCGCCCTGTTCAACATACCAGCACCATGAGCAGGAAAACACACCCCATTTGTTCTCAGTCACTCCATCCGCAAGCTACCATAGCAACCCCCACAGTGGGGTTGGTCACATCAGTGGGAATCCCGACACTCATCCAACAGCCTGTGTTTGTGATTATTCTGGGATGATCCCAGCAGCACAAGACAATGTCCATGTGGAGGTAAACCCTTTAAGCAGCAACCGTTTAATCAACATGTCAGAGATGGATCATTAGCTACACAAACCGCTGTCGATTCATGCTCTTCATGTTTCCATAATTACATCATTCAAAGTACTTGGTCTTCTCATGCAATTTAGTAGCAAAATATATTATCACACATTTAATCACTAGTATTTTGCAGCAGATTAGAAAGACGTTTGCCATTCAAGAACTGAATTCAGTAAAAATGTCAAAAATTGATCTATTTCAGTCTGAGGTGTTGATATTCCTATTAAACTCAGTTTCACTGTGTGTAAACATCTTTTAGTTCATGTAGGAAGACATTAGGAAAGAATATTTAACAATACATAGCACATACAGAACATTCAGATTTACAGTTAACATTCCTTTCCTAATTTATGAGCATAATTTTCATTACAGCATAGTTAGTATTTGGAAATTTGTCATCAACCAAAGACTTAAATCAATGCACCCCAATGACATTATCGCCAAATCCTATCATTCAGGTCATAATCATTCAGGTTAACTTTGTCCAGAGAAAACAAGTGCATTCATTTTCTTCCAGTTCTATTTAATCAATATCATTATCACATTTAGTAAGCGTATGAGGTTTGAGTAGCGTTTAAGTGCTGAGTAAGGTGAGCACTCAATAGTCACTGTTAGAAAAAATGATTTATTTGACTGGATGTTGTCACTAAGTGTTAATTTTTTCTCTTGATACATTTAAAATATTTAATTATTTTCTTTTTAGTCATTTAGAAGCTCTTTCTATTTAACAACATACGGTTTATTGTTGCTATGAAAAGTTCAATAACTTAAAAGGTTCAGTGTGTATCATTTAGGGGGTATTTAGTGGTATGTCTTTGAATAAATGGAAAACAATAATTATAACTCAGTAATTTTTCTGCACTTTCAGCTGAAAACAAAAATATTTTTTTTAGGTTTGTTTAGAAAAAGCCATTTTCATTTCCATAGAGTGGGTCCTGATTTCCGTATGGAGGCCGCTATTTTAGCACAGACGGAGGGATTTTGTGTTGTGACAAATAAGAGGATCTTACTTATTATCTAGAAAAAGAAAGGTCGCACAAGGAAGGAGGCTGCAGCCGAGCCGAGTTGAATCCTTCGGGATACTTGGTTTAAAGGCTGGCCTGCAGCAACCCCCCGCCCCCCGGCAAAATTTTAGACACTGGACTTTTAAATGCTATTAATGGGATTATGAGCATTTCATTGTGGGAAAATGTACAGTTGGAAGCAAAATCTTTCATCCCTCATGGTAAATTAGGTCTATTGCTAAAATATGCTATCTATCAACAATAATACAACAACAGCTTGAATAGTTCAATAAAACGGATATTACTATTGTTTTCACCCAAATATAACCCAAAATTCTACTTTTCCTTACTCCTGCATTCTCCAAATGATTCAACCCCCTTAATTATGGTGTTACAGAGACCCTTTTGCTGCTTTGACCAGCTTCACCAGGAAACTAGGACCAGGAATCTTAGCCCATTCCCCCCAGTGAAGTTCTATGGCAGTGTTTCTCGCCCTCTAAACGGTCTTCAACAATGTAACTCTTTGAATTATTTGCAAAGATGTAGCCCATAATTAATGCAAAAAAAAAAATTAATAATAATAATTATAAATTAATTATAGTAAAATCATGAATAGGAATAATGCTGATATTTTTCAAAACATGACAAATACACACTGCAGTAATCAAAGAAGCCCTATGTGAGAAAAACTACACTATGGAATTCAAGTCAGACAGCTTTAAGGGGCACTCTTTTGGTAACCAAGCCTCGGTGGACTTGCTTGGGAAAATTTTCTTTTTGGAACGCCCATATGACGCTAAGCGTTAGTTTCTTCCCTGATGTTAAGATATTTTCTTTTAGGATTTCCTGATACTAAATGGGACCCATCTTAACCTTTGCACGCTACAGGGTTGTTTAATTATGCTAAAGAGAACAGCAAACCAAAAGTTCTGCGGTTTATCTGGATGGCTTTGAACATACCGGTGCAGAATTCTGCACGTAGTTGAGCAGGTGTGTACGTACATCGTGGGAGTTTGTGCATGGAGCCCTGGTGAATTAAAGCCCAGATATAAAACTTTGTTCTCCACTGCTAACGTGAGTCTATGAAGGTTAGCACAGTGCTTTAACGCAGATGTGCAGCATGAGCTCTCCTGTGGGCTGATATTCAGGGGGTTGAATCATTTTAAAGTAGCATTTTGGGTTGAATGTTGACGACAATAACATAAACTTTGTTGCAAATTTAAACTGTTCTTGTTTAAACAGCTGATAAATTTAAGATTTTAACAACAAAGCAAATACACAATTGGGATGGACTTGTGTTGCTTCCAACCGTATTGTTTAGGTGTCTGCTACATATTATGTTAAACATAATATTTAGCAGACAAAATATTATTTAGCAGACACCTAAACAATACGGTTGGAAGCAACACAAGTACTACGGTTGTGTAAACAGGACTGTCTGCTATTATCTGGACTCAAATCTATGTGAACATCCAGGGTCAATGATTGCTGTACCAATTCATGGAGCGTCGAACAGCTCTCTCCCAGCTCAGGATGACAGGTTGGTATTCTTCACTTGGGCTAGAGGCACTTTCCTTTGATAGTCTGTTGGGCAGGAAGACCTTATCGTTGTTGTGCAGCTTCTTCAGCTCCTCCCTAGAACTCCAGAAACCTGCATGACGATCAGAGAGTTAACACCAACCCTTTAAAACGGTGGTTTTTAAAGTTACAGGCTATACCCCCAAACACCCTGGAAAATCTTGAGCCCAAAGTGGAGTATCACCCAGCACTGCATAACTATATGTAATTCTAAAATATTTATATAACAATATTTAACTATATTTGATTATAAGATCTCCCTCCTCACTCACCAGTGCATCCATGGCTACGCACCCCCCTACCTAAAATAACTACTCACCCCACTGACCTCAACACGATCCCTCCGTTCTACCCACTCATACCGCCTCCTCCTTCCCCGGACTAAGCTCAGCACCAGGGGTGGAATGCTCTCCCTGACTATCTGAGGGCTCGACAGACGACTGACACATTTAAAAAAGGACTTAAAACTTTCCTTTTTAGCAGAACCTATAACTTTAATTACCATTGCTTCTTTTTGGTCAGGTTTTTATATAGTTATTATTTTAATTTTATTTTTTATTGATGCTTTTATCTGCTTTTACTTCGTAGCACTTTGAGATTTGATCCAAATTTAAAGTGCATTATAAATTAAATGTATTATTATTTTTATAGTATTATAGTATTATAGTATTATAGTATTATTATTATTATTATTATTATTATATGAATTCACATTATTTAGCCATCAGCACCACCTGTTTTTTGCCTGTTATAAATCTACATCATATTAATCCTCTCCGTACTTCATTAGTTGAAGCACTAACTAATGCACAACAATCTAATTACATAATGAGAGTAATTAAATGAAAAAGAGGTTAAATAACAAAAATCAGCATTTCAGGCAATGCCTTTTCTGTCCGTACCAAGAATTAATACTTTACGCTCTCGTATATTTAGAGAAAAATAAACACCACAGAAGTAAAAGAGTAGTGCTGATGTTTTTGCATCTGACTGCTTGACAAAGCTGCTGCTCGTCTCATCTCACCACTACAAAGTTGGCGATGAGCCACCTCTTTATGACACACAGCTTCAAACCTTACAGATCTGTGTGATATAACCCCTCCTGCCCAAAGTTATAGTATAGTATTAATATAAAATCCCTTCTAAATGCAAAGACAGTTGTTTAAAAAAAAAAGTTCATTATTCAATCCACATGTAATGAGTGACTCTGTGAGTTTAGCTATATTTCATTCTACTAAGCAGTTGTATATACTGTATCCAAGTATACTTTTGGACAGTGTGGCGTTGCTTTCATTTTACCACCAATTTCACGAGCTTTAAAAGTCCTTTGAACTCCTCCCCTGCTAGGTAGCTAAAATGCCATCCATTGAGGGTGACAAGCGTCCATTATTCTATATCCAGTTTTTGGGCTGTATTGAGTATGCCATCCTGGTACTGTAGAATACTACATTTTGACTTCTGTGTGTGATCACTATTATGCAATCAAATTTGCAAGCTTAAGTCTGGAGGTCTACCTACCCACTCTGAGTCCTGCAACGAAAGCAGCACCTAGACACGACATTTCATGACTTTGTGGTCGAGCCACTTTTCTGCCAAACAAGTCTGCAGTCAGCTGCATGACAAAGTCATTGGAGGACACTCCGCCGTTCGCCCTGAGAGAGAAGGAAAGATAGATAGAGCACTTGATTACGCCGCAATTCATTTCATCGTACAGAATTAGAGAAACATACAACCATAATTCATTGACAATAAAACCTTTACTGCATTACTAGATGCAGGGAATTCAGTTATACACTATCGGTTAGACTCACTATGGTGTCCTCAATCAAAGTCTTACAATCAGTTATTGCCCTGTAAGTTGTAGAAGGGTTTTCCCCTATCGTCTATGTTATTTGATCATATAGACAACCCAACAATTCAGCGACATTGGCTGCATTCACGAAATGCATTTAAACGGTCTTCCCAGTTTCTGTGGAAATTAACAAATGCTGCCGCCCCCTCCAGACCTGATTTTTGTGATGGGGATGTAAGTTTCTCTCAGCATCGTCTCATACAGTTGTGTGTTCCTGCAATGAATAGGAAGGTTACAAGTTGGCGTAAATGAGAATGAATGGTGAATGGTCAAGAAGAAGTTTAATGAGAACGGCCCTCTGAAAAATAATCTCACCTGAAGGCGACTGACTCCAGAATGGCACGGACCAAGTGAGCTTTATTTGTGGAAGGTTTTAGACCCATAAAGGATGCACAGGCATTTGGGTCATTCAGAGGAGCCTTTGGATATATTCATAAACAAATATATCAACAAGTGATATGATAATAAAAATGTATGAATGGTCATAATGTCTTTTGCAGAATGCAGTTAAGATGTTTAACATAGTTAGCCCTTTATCGGAAAACTATGATATTATCATATATCATATAAGTGCATATAAACTAAACATTCCATACACGCACTTACAATTGCCAGTTCACAATGGAGGGCAGTGACGAAAAAAGACACAGACCATGTTACAGAAAGAGAAACACACACGCACACACAAAATCAATAAAATAAAATAAAATTCAATGCCTAAACAGTTAAAAACTGTGATTTTAAGAGTGGGGAAGCCTCCCCCCTTGGAGGTGCCCTTAACAACAGTGACTTAAGTTTGTTCACTATAATTCCATCCACAAGTAACACAATATCATATGTAGTAATACATCTAAATTCCTACTATAATATTATTTCCAATATATAGTAATAAACCACCAAATGATAAATGGAATAAAGTATCTCCCTCCTTTAAGTAGATAATAGATCTGGGTTCTTAAGGTTTAAATGCAGCTTCCACTGTGTGTTGTTCTTGGCAAATTAACAGCAAATATCTCAAAGCCATAGTCTCACAGGCTATGGGCAACATTTCAGTATGAGCCGCTCAGTTCTCTGGCTTTCATGTCTTGTGTCTCCCTCTCTCGCTGTCTGTTTCTTGCCCCAGTGGTCAAGCACACAACCTCAGATAAGGGAGAGACCAATCAGTTCATCACCAAGCCCAGTGCTAATCAGATACTCTTATTGAGATTATTTCAGTATCTCCCTCCTTTCACTGTGGAATCCCGTCCTCGCTGCCAGAGTAATTATGCCGCGAAAAAGAGTAAGTACAAGTTTGGTGTGAATACGGGTTTGTTTTGGGATACTTTTTCTGAGAACACTTGGAAATGACTGCGTTAAAAATCAATCACACGTGCAAAAGAGAATAAAAAACATATAGGACGTTTGACTCAGACACACTGACAAGCACCTGCAGGCCACTGAAGGATGGGACGAAACAGACTCCATCCGAGTCACTGACACTGTAAGCCATAGTGCTGGTCTCCTGGACGTCAGTGAACAGCTCTGCAACAACACACACACACACACGCACACGCGCACACACACACACACACACACACACACACACACACACACACACACACACACACACACACACACACACAATCTTCTCTAATGTGTTCAGTTTGAAGAAGAACTAACCTCAACTCATTGTGTTTTTCACGTAACATTTATAAATGATCTCATGTTGGTTTCACTACGTTTTCAAACCTAACCTAAACTACCAGCCCCATTCCTCCCATAAAAGGAACCAATCAATACTGTTATAACTCACCTAACTCCTGTGCCCATTTGATAGCAGTGCCTGTGTCTGCTGCGTTACCCTCTGCTAGATAGACCACCTCCGAGCCGATTTTCCAGCCCACCAGAGGATACAGACCTACACGGATGGAAAACGGCTTGTAATAGATCTCTAAGGACATATTTAGATATAACGGTGTAATTTATATTCACCTCCAAGAGATGTATGAGGTTGGCTCCCAGTGTTGATGTCCATAAATGTGCCCGTTCCCATGGTGATCGTGACATCACCAATGTTGAAGCAGCACTCACCGAACATGGCAGCCTGCTGGTCCGCCATCTATAACAAGGTGATAATAATAAGTGAATTAATTTCAGTTCAAGGTGGCTTTCTGTTCATGAGTTCACAAGATATGCTCTGACCAAAAAAAAAGAATCCCGATTGACTAATATGAACCCTTGTGAATTTAATTTCAGGGGGATAACAAGAAGAGTAAACATAATGCAGTACAGACTTATAGGAGAATCCCTCACTAGACCATTCCTGCATCTTCAGGCATAAATGTTTCATTGGTTGTTCACCTGTAAGATTTAAAATGTACATAAAATCCTTCAGAAAAATAAATACATGCAGAAAGTGTTGAATATAATACTACAAGTAGCAAAGAAGATCATTAATTTTTCAAACAAAAACACACTAGGAGGTCATAAACTCACGTCTCCAGCATTATTATTATTATTATTATTATAACTGAAACAGCAATAAAGTGAGGCTATTCTGCTGACATTGCAGGCGACCCAATCGAGACCTTGGATATGCAGATAATCCTTAAAGGCATTCCGTACGACTTGATATGTATACCCCTGGGTAAATTAAAGAGATGGATACAGCAGGGGACAAGAACTGCAGTTTTAGAAGCTTTGATTCATTTATTAGGGAAAATAATCCTAAATTTAGGGTTCAATTGTAAAACAATTGAAACCAACTTTTTTGGACGTCCCTCTTATTTTGTTGTTCATCACAATGCATTCGCTTTGTTCATATTTGCATAAACTATATGATCTTTGGAGGAAAACTCTCCAAGGATCGAAACAAATGTGTCAGCTTTGACCAATGTGTCACTTCCAGCTTCATGAACTCATGATTCATAGCAGCACGAGTCTACATCAGGATGTTCCTTGTGGCTGACTAACAACCTAACTTCTTAGTTTCCTTTTTACAACATAATGGTGGTGATAAAGTTTTACAAGTTAACAGATATTAAAATCAGAGAGTAGGGATTAATATTTCATAATCACACAGATAACAGAGAGTTTTATGTATTAGACTTTGTATTAGTCAACTCACCACTGACATGATGGGGATGGGCACTCCAAAGATGGACGGGTCCGTGCAGCCAAAGTCATGGCTGATCATGATGAAGAAACCAGAGAATATACATCATCTCACACTTTTGTTCAGTTTTTAAATTGTAGGTAATCAGATATTGGAAATTTGAATACACAATATCAATGTTACTGCTTTTATACAGATAACATAACAGTTAGTTGCTTTTTGTCTGAATCTAATCAGACAGATGTGAATGAAACCTGTCTTGTGCGACAATAGATTTACAAAAAACTTTAAAAACAACTATTTAGAATGTTCTTCGTGTGATTAAGTTGTTTCCTTTGCTTATGACAATAGAATACCAAGCCATATATTTACAGTATATATATTGGACTTTAAAATCCATGTTTCACCTCATCAAATTGAATGATTTTCTGAAATTGATTTCATCAACATATTTCAAATTATTTGAGGAAGGGCAACAAAATATTTGCTAACTTGTAAGATGCTCATACAGTTTGGTACCATTTGTGAAATTCTTCAGGTAAACTGGTTAATTAGTAAATAGGTGGTAATATCATTATTGCGTATGAAAGGGTGATCCTTGAAAGGTAAAGTTGTTCATGAGCAATGATTGGACAAGGCTCAACCCTCTGTGACGAACTGCAAAAACTGCAGACTGTCCAGCAACTTTAAAATGTTATTTCTCAAAGCACAATTACAAGGACTTTGGTAAAATCTCCATCTTCAATCCATAACATCAACAAAAGATTCAACTGAGACACTGAGAAGTCTCCGCATACAAGGATCAAGGCCTGGTGAAAACGAGGAATGGCCATGACCTTTGTCACACCAGAAAGCACTGCATTGAAAAACAACGTGATCTTGTAGAGAATTTTACTACATGCATTTATGATACTGAAAAGAAAAAAAAGGATCACATTTAATTGCTGCATCTAGAAACCGACATTGCAGCTGTATACCCGTCTCCATCCCCCCCCCCCCTCGCTTCTCATCTTGCTGATCTCATCATCTTGTTATGAAGCCTCTCAGCCAGGTAATTCTGTTCCTGTGATCAATCATCAATCCTGTGGATAATCTTTATCAAATGTACTGGCTGTTAAATGTCAGGGCACAACATCTCCAACTGGATAATATGATTGGCTGTCAGAATGAGGAGTGGGTTTACCTAGGGTGTAACTATTCTAAAGGGATTGACAGCAGCTGTGGAGGAGGGACGGATGTGATGTGAAGCTGTGTGCTGGATATGGGACAGTTCTCGGGTATTGATCATTCCATAGGGTCAATGAAGTGTTGGTTCACTGACCCAAACGACTTCGAGGCCAATGAGCCGAACATTCACAGATGCTGCCAACCACTCTGGGCCTGAGTTCATCTGATGAGGAAAAGTGTCCATATTACAAATTGTTTTTATAAAAACTAGCGGACAATTCCTCCGGCAAAGAGAGGAAAATGACTTGATATAAACACATGACCTCGAAAAACATAAATATTCCACACATAATACCCCAGGTCTAGATTCTAACCCCGAATCATCTTGTTGTGATGCGACTGTACTAAATACTTTTCCATTGGGGCATTCGTTGCAAAACAAATGACAGTTCCTTAATCAAATCATTATTCCTTTTTTTTTTCAAATAACTTGTTTTACGTCAAGAAGGATTCGGTCACAATCTATATTTACATTTTGCACCATGTCCCAACTTTTTGGGAATAAGGGAGAAATTATCAGCGGTTGCATGTAGTATTGTGAGCAATTTAACTGAGAAATGTAGTTTAAGAGGCCAAAGGAGGTTGTGCTTGTCAACTTCAGCAGTTTATGTTTTTATTCATCGTACAAAAAACAATGATTTTTGTTCTTTTGTGTGTTTTTTTATGAAACTTCTTTATGTATGGAATGCAAAAGAAATGATGAATAAAAGTATCCAAATCTGCTATTACATAGGACTAAAAAACAACAACCTGTGATCCGATTAAAAACAACCCAATTTCATGGCACATATCTTCTTTAATAATCATGTATAATATAAATCAAGTTAAACATTCAGCCTATCAGTACTATCTCTTATATTACTCACTCTGTATTTTCAACCTTGGGTAAAATGGAGAGAGGCAGAGACACAAGCCAGCAGAAAAACTCACTCCAACACATCTGTGAAAGAAGAAATCACAGCGGTAAAACAAAATAAAAATGACAAAAACAGGACGAAAAATGAACTTGAAATACACCATACCTGATAGGAGTCAAAAATTCCTGTTGCGCTGGCATTAGAGTAGTCTGTGGCATGGACACATCCTAAAACAGATGTAGTTGAAGAAGTAATTCCATCAATCAATCAGTAAATTAAAAAAATAAAATAAAATAAAATATAATTTAGGAAGTAAATAAAAAAGAGCTTCTGGTTATTTTTCCCTAATCCTCCTCCCCTTAAGGGGGTATTTAAATGAATTCTGAGGAATACCAGTCAATCAGTGATGGAATAGTTCTGGTATTGAAAAAACCCAAAATATCGGTCCATCCATCCATCAATCTGGTAACCACTTCTCGTGTTCATGGTTGAGAGGGGCGAGAGCCTCTCCCTGCTATCACTGGGTGACAAACGGGGCAAAGCCAGGACAATTCGCCAGTTTGCTTCTTGTTTTTAAGCAAATTTAGAGACACCAATTCACCTACTTACCTGTTTCTCCAGGACCCACTGGAGAAAAACAGGTGAGAACATGCAAACTCTGAGCAGAAAGGCCCCCAGAGTGTGTTCAGAAAAGGGACTTTTCTGGCTATGAGGTCAGTGTGCTTGCAACCGCACCAAAAAGAATAAAACAAAAACATTTTTGTTCTAAAAAATCATGTTGGAACCTAACAGAACCAGTAATGCAAACGACTGGACAAGTTATGCATTGCTGTGCTGCTCCAAAGAAAAAGCAATCACATGAGTATCACATGTCAAACAAACCTTTTGTCAGTTTGAACAGGAGCCAGGTGTCTATTGTTCCAAAGCAGCAGTTGCCCTCGGCTACTGCTTTACCAACCTGGAGGAGGAAACAAATGTTACGATGTTGTGAAGATGTGAGGCTGAGCTGATAAGAAGGCCTGTCTGGATTAGCTTTCATTTTCTTTCTGTAAAGTAAAAACATGAACACATGGAGGTTCAGACCCACAAATATGTTTTAAGGGTCAATTTATACCTCATTTATTCTGGGTTTGAGTTGTTATAAATATGGATATGATTTCAGCCTACAAACTCAAACACACACCTCCTTGTAGTGCGATAGGGCCCAGGCCAGACGTATGATGACTTGTTGAGTGGAAAAGATCATAATACTCGCTGCAAGCGACCGTTTTTGCCTGGTCAGGAAGTAAACAGCTTTCATCACCCCGTGGATTGCCTGCATGTGTTAGAATTTGTGTTAGTATTTTATCCCTCATCTCTTAATTGCCAATTTTAGGTAGAAAAAGTATAGGGAAGGACTCACTTTCATTGTGCAGGATTTATTCCAGGACTTCACCAGGTCAGCGGTTCTCTTATCCTGCCAGCTGATAAAGTTATGGAAAGGAACCCCAGTTCTCCTGTACCGGTGAACAACAGGAAATGAAATACACTTGTGATGACACAAACATCACACAGGCAGGTTAAATAGGTGTGCTACTGTTGGGTAAAAAAAAAACATATAAATAAAAAATAAAAAAATAAAAAAAGGCCTTCCATTGTTCTCCTGATTTCCTTTTTGTGACTGAGCAACTAGCCCCTTTGCTGAACTCGTCACTTCTAACTGGGAGAGGATGAAGACTCACTTTATAACTTTAAGCTACAACTCCTTGAGCCCCAACAATTCAACAGGGAACTGGGTGAAATGGTCTAATGGCCCCTTTTACACATAAGCAATTTTATCCATGAGTTCTCTGTATTTACAGCTGACGCTACGCCAAAACATGCCAGCCTCTTAACTCACAGAAAGTATAATATTGATACATATTGTCCTTCTTAGTCAACGATGGACAAATTCTTAAAAGTCAATCTTGACCAGCCAGGTCACGCTATTTATTTTGACATAGCTGTGCATTTATCTGAACTCTGTGCCGCTACTTTTTACGACAACTTCCTATTATCTTTAACATCCACCTTCCTGATTTCACTATCGCTACTGGTGTCCCTACCTGGGTTCTTGGTTAATCACCTCCAATACAGTTTATCACTTCACCACTGTTTGTACAGATACTTCTCTTATCTTACACTGGGATATTTGTCCATCCAATCGTTGCGCTGAAGATATGTTATCTTTATTTAATGCCAACAGCTCTGCTCTCGCATCACAAAGCAGAAGAACAGACCTGAAGTTGAAAAAAGGATAACTTAAAATGTCCTATGAAACTAATAAATAGCTAACTGGATACCAAAAAAATGTAAAAGCAGCAAGGAAAAATTGTCACACCGACTTAATTTCAAGTTGTTGCCACAGGCAAAGACTCCTACGACAATCATAAGTTCTGCCGCCATATGTTCATGTATGTCTTCTGAAATGCTTTTGAGATAACAAATCTGATCGGGTTTTGTATCATTTATCTGTGATCAATTCAGTTCACTCTCAATCCGAGCTGTTCTGGAGCTACAGAAACCAGTTTGTCTTTTAGCTTGAACTGTAACTATTACTAGGCTGAAACCACCCAAATGCTACTGTGGCTTCATTCATTCGAGGGGTCTTTTTTCAATGAGAGATATTTTATCAGCAAAGGATATTTTTCGTTTTCCTTAGCCCCTTCAACCGGTGGTGTACCTCAAGGTCCCATATTGGGTCCAATTCTGTTTTCTCTATATAGTACATAGCACCTCTATGCAGATTAAACACTGATCTAAGTATAAAACACGTCAGTAACTCATATATTAACCACAGCCAAGCTGTTTAACAAGCTTTTATGTTAGATTTTGAAATTACATTTGAGATTTAATGGGAAATTTGTTTTGCCTTCCACCAGTTTCTCCTGACAATTTTCAAACTCCGATTCAAAAACGTAAGCTTTTCTCACATTCGCAATGATTTTTAGCTTTATTCTATTTAAGTCGTATTCATATCTACTGAATTGACTTTATCCTCCTTTACTGTTTTACTTGTAAACATTTATTAGAATTATTTTTCAAAGTTTCATTTGTTTGATGTTGTTAATATACATTTAAGGTATATTTTGTTCATTACCTGTCCCATGTTGTGAAGGTTCCTCGTTGAGTGGATATGCCAAGGGCCTCTATGTTACGCATTTGTACTCCTGCATCTATGTCACAAGCACAACAGCACAAGAACTCATATTAAAGTGGTTATGGCGAGGAGAAAGTAATTTTTTCTGTGCAGTAGAGGATCTTGGACCATGAAAGAACAACTTTTGATATTGTAAATATTAAAGTAATGAATCTGATGATGTACAATGTATACATTTGCAACTGTAAAATATAAATCATAAGCTAGATCATGAAGAAAACCGCCATTAATAAAAAATTAATATTTTCTCTACTTTGAAAAACTATTCAGTTAATAACTATGAATAGCTAATTTGTGTGTTTACCTTCAATTACCCTTTTACAATCACAAAGATAAGATATGCACCCCCTCATTAGAAAAAATATCCCATCCTATAATAGAGTACATTTACGGTACAAACCCTGACGGTGAACCATGAGGACAGGTGGGAGGAGAACAATTGGTCATTAATTGTAATCGTAGTAAAGGTTCAGTTAATCTTGATATTGATTTGAGGTCATGATGTTAGCCCTACTACTGTGATACCAAATTCTTGGGAGTAGGTTTTCATGGTCAATGAGTCACAAGGGTCAGACTATAATGGGACTATTGTATTTGGGCGTAAAGACATAATGGGTAAAGAAAAATATTTTATTCGGGTTATGCATGAATGTTGTCTATATATTCCATTTTATTATATTGAATTCATGCGTTATAAGGAGCCTGAAAAATATCTCAAAACTTTATTTTGATGTTTCTTTACAAAACCACTAAAATAATAGAACAGGCTATAAAATGTTAATATTATTTAGCAGTTCAAATTCGTATTGAAGGAATATTTTCATACCTTGCTATGAAATTTGGAAACCAAAGTGTTTTTAATGTATTATGAACAAAACATTCTTTGACCATTTATATTATCTAATTGAACAGCAGCACAGTTTACATCCTCAATAATAAAGAATAATTCAAATGATCTTCCCGATACGGTCTTAACAAAGAATGATTATGGTGTTGTTAACAAAGCTTTTACTTATTAGATCACTTCTTACTGGATTTCACAGTAGTCAGATGCACCTGAAACAGCTAGCATATTGATGTACAATGATCAGCCATAAATTTAAAACCACCTGCATCATATTGTGGCGGCTCTCCTTTTGCCACAAAAAACTGTTCTGCGGTACAACATTCTGGCAACTTTCAGACAGCACCAGCATTAACATGTTCTCTGCTATTTATTCTGTAATAATTTTTCTGTGTGATCCCACAACATGGGCTAGTCTCCACTCCCCACATACATCAATGAACCTTAAGCTCCGATGACCAATTGTCTGTTCACCTGTTATCCTTCCTTAGGCCACTGTGGTAGGTTTTGTTGGCTGGGGATGCTCTGACCCAGTTATCTAGTGATCAAAATTTGGCCCCTCTCAAAGTTGCTTAAATTATTACGCCATAATATTTTCATGCCTCCAACACATCAAATTCAAATAACCTACATCTATATAGTGCCTTTCAAGAGGTCCAAGGACTCTTTACATAGTTTTGCACAAAAGCAACAAAAAAAACACCCAAAACCCACTTGCACATTTGTTCGCTTTTTTATTGGTAAGACAACACAAAACTACCCGATTGATCGGTATGAAACTTTTTTGGAAGGTTGGTCATGTGTCAGGGAAATATACATCGAATCTTGAAGTAGCTTTGGATAAAGGATCAGATCCAAGAAATGTATTTTATCAGACATGCATTTGTCCTAGGATATGTTCATTAACAAAAACGTTTGCAAGTTAAGTCTCAGTAGGAGCTGATAAAAGTGTACCTTGAACAGCTCCCTTGACCACTGTGATAAAGCTTGTCCACAGTGCATCTGGGTCCATCTCCACATAACCCACCTCCGGATACAAGGCTTCCACCTGTATTAGATATTACAGATGGGAAACACGTACAAGTACCTTTGGATAATATAGTTGATTTTTATAGTAATGTTGCATGTTCCGGTGTGTGGAACCCACGGAATGTCATGAATACCTTTGCTATGCATGATCCTCGGATTTTTGCGACCTTGTCGTAGACGTGACATCGGACTGATGTTGTACCGACGTCCACTGACAAAATGAAGCTTTCCCTCTTGAAACCGTTTCTCTGAGTTGCCATTGATGAACACTTTGTCGTGCTACTCATCAAATCAGTCCAACGATTTCCATGGTCAGCTCATAATGGTCAGATTTACAGCCCTAGGGGATTGCGTGACCCGATAATACCTTATCTGACCCAGTTGTCGTGTGGAGGCTGAAAGTCGACCTTCGGACCGTGGCTTCACCGAAGTCCAGTTCTGTATGTTTTGGTCAACACATAACTCCAGCAGACGGCGTGTCCAAGAAGAATACATATAACGCCAAAAAATTAAAATGATCGGTCATTACTGTTGCTACATTTAAATCAAGTTTCGATACTCCAGTGGGAGGAGGAGAGCTCTGGCACATGTCTATTGAAATGTAACGCTAAAGTTGCCCAACTTGTGGGGGAAGCGGGCCAAGATGGCGTCCGTGTGACACATCTGCCTTGAGTCTCCAAAACAAAGCTCAACTGGTGGTCCCAGTTGACGCCGTAAATACACTTAAATGCTATCGTGAGTCTGTGTACATGATTACCAAACTATGATCCCAACTTTTTGACCAGACCAACGCTTAAGGAAACAGGGGTACGCCAAGTTAATTTTTTTCTAGCTATCATTTGGAAGAAGTGACACCCAACGAGCCCTAAACTCAACAGCGGGAAAATAAAAGACGCCTACAACGCCGAACAGTAAGGTCATCGCTGATGAGCATTCCTACTCTGGCGTGAACGCTAAAACGTCGGCTCTAAAAAATGTGGAGGGGAATGAGGATATTAGCTTACAGCCTTTGCTCAACTGGCAATTGGTTAGCCCCGCCCCCAGAAGAAGCAACCTCAACGACATCCCCGCGCACGAGCCTCAGGCAAACATAATTAGTGCCCTCGCGACCAATAGAAATCAAAGAGACAAGCTAGAAAATATGACAAACGACAACAACCCAACACAGTCAAATATCTAGAAATTTACCCCTTGAATTTGTGTATGGAGAAATTTGTGACATCAATAACGAAAAGCAGATGCTCCTGGAAAAAATACGAAACAAGAAAAAATTGAGATCAGTGCCTTAACTGAAAGATTCGGCGGCGCAGTGCGCTGCAATACAAGATGGTCTCGCCGTCTGTCTCGTGATCAGGCGGAAGAGGATGTGAAACAGAAAGTAACCAGGATCTGCCAAGAAGTTGCTCCTAACTGGGAAAGAGAGCAATTGAGGGTATTGACGTGGCAAACAGGCTAGCAAGACGAAACAAGCACTTATCCGCGCGCATTCATCAACGTCATTGCCTCTCGCCCTGTGGAGGTTTATGTGACTTAATAGTTTTAGCAGTTGTTTCTTTTTTGGCTTTTTCTTATTGTTGAAATTGCAGGACATCAGTTTGTATTAGGGAATGTTTATGGTTATAACTCGCCGACATCAGATGCAGCTATGCTTGAATAATTAGATAATTCATTCATTTGCCTTCTTGAAACAAATCAATCAGCTAAACTTATATTAGGGGCTGACTGTTATGTGATTTGGTCTAACCTCTACGAACGCCACCCGTCACGGTCCACAAACTCAGATTAGAATGAATCCAGTTGTGTTATAGATTACATGTGTCGAAATACAGCAGTCAGACGATTCTCCTGGGCAAACAATACATCTCTATTCAATCAAGAGTCGCCTTAATAACAATTAGAACAACAAAAGGAAAGTGGATTACTGGAAATTGAATAGTTCTCCTCTGAAAAACTAACAGCTGTCATCAGACGTCAATTACCTTATTGGTAAAATTTTGAATATGGCTACATTGAGGAAATGATATGGAAAACATTGAGATTTTTTTAAATATGAAATAAGAAAACTGGCCATTTCCAACGGAAAAGATACACGTATGATATGATATCCAGAAAACAGAAGGAACTTGATGATGTTTATGCAGGAAGAACAAGGAACAAGACGGGTCTTTGTACGCCTTCGTTGGAAATAGTTGTAGGAGGGTAAAAAGTACAGAAAGTACAGAAAGAAAAAATGCTGAATTAAACCTAATTACCAGATTAAGATTGGATACAGCCTGTAAAGATGGTAACATAAATTCCAAATATATTGCCAATTTCTATGCCAATCTTTAACAACCTCATGATTTAAAAGATAGCTATATTATTTTGAATACTATTAAAGATTTCAAAAAAGCTAGGGATAATCTTAACAGAATGCTCCAAAAACGTAACTTTCGAAGAAATACTATCTGGTATCAAATTTTTAAGAAAAATTGTCGGTAAAAATTCTAAGTATTTGACAATCAAATTGGAAATTTTTTAATGAAGCTATGTGTAAGAAAGAGTTACATTAAGGCAAGAACTACTCAATATAATCCTAAAAGTCCATTAATAATTGATAACTAGAGATGAATCACGCTCCTTAATAAGGATTATAAAAATATCCCCTCCATTTTATCTTAAATTATATAATTTGATTTAATTTGTTTAGTTATTGATTTAGTCAGTTATAAAGATCTAATCAAACGGCAGTCCCTTCGTTTTATTTTTAGACTTTCAAAAGGCACTTTGTATAGTTTCCCACGGCTTTATTTTTGACTGCTTCAACTTCTGTTTTGAATATTTTCTTTATTATATCAAAGCAATCAAAACCTTATATAATGATAATAACAGCTCTGCCACACTGCCATGTGGAACATTACCAAGATTTGGCAGAAAGAGAGGAATTCGCCAGGGCTGTCCCATCGCTCCTTCCCTTTTCTTACTGGTCGGCCAAGTTCTTAAGTAATTAATAACACAACATCTGTTTAAACACATCAACCTATGTGGTAAGCAAATCAAAATATCCCAACTAGTTGATGACACTACCTTGTTTTTATTGTTTTTAGAGGGCAAAAAAATAAAGTTTTTCGAATAAAGTTCTGGCCTTGAAGTCATCACATGCACTGAAATATGTACATTACCAATAAAAGATACAATAAAAATATTTAGGAAGTATTGCACAGGATGTAAAGAAATTAGTGAATGATATTTTGGACATTGTTATTTCTTTCATTAAATTGAAATTCAACTCTTAGTCAGAGATCTATCTATATGGAAGAGTGCTCCTAAGCAAGGCAGAAAGTCTATAGGAGCCTTTCCCTTTGTTGATTTCCACAAACATAAAACCTCTTGCTTAGACAGACTTCTCTTTAACTTCATTTGGAAAAGTAAGCCTCACAAGGTGAAAAAATAGCTAATATCTATGTCTCTTGCAGAAGTAGGCCTTAATGTTATGGATTTTTCCTCATTCAACTGTATGTATTAAAATTAAATGGATTTTCAAAAATTCTAAAAAAAACAATTTTCATTTGGAATATTATCCCAAACTTTTCGTTTATAAAAGTGGGTGGTCTAAATTTCCTAATAATGTGCGCTTATGCCATTGGTAAACTTCCTGCCAAACTGTGCAACTTTCATAGTCAAGCTTTTATGTGCTGATTGCTCATTTTTAGTTTTAGTTTTTGTTCTATTTGTCTTTACCCTTTCTTTTTGTTCTAAATTGGTGCATTGTTGTACGATACGTTCAGCGATATATTTCAATGTGTTCACTGGTATGTGTTTGTACAACCAATTGCACAAGTTTGCACAATGCATTGTATATTCAAAAAATTAAATAAAGAATATTAAAAAAAAGTTGCCCAACTCATGTTGATTAGATAGCTGCCAAAAAAGTGGCAGTTAGTGGAATCAACAGACACTCCAAAAAAGGTTCCTCTCGCTGATCATCGTTCAATGATATCCAATAGTTACCAGAAATATGTCCATAGGGTTGACATACATCCATACACGTACATTTCCTGGATTCCTGAAGTTATTCATGTTAAATCGCATTACACCAAAAATCTATGGGCACCCGTAGCACAGCTCACGCATGCGTAGTACGCAGCTCCTATCAGTCGCATGTGGATGTTTTTAGCCTGGCAGACACGTGCAATCATCGGCCAAGACCAGTCCAATCAGCCTGTGCTTTTTTTAAAGCACAAAATATGGCAAAGAAAGATGTAAGAATTGCGCTGCATTATATTGCTATTCAAAAGATTAAACTTACTCTAACTTGAAAGTATTACGTAAGCCGATGTTAGTATTTGCAAACTAGCTAGGTGTAAGCTAACAGTACAAGCAATTGAAATGGTAAACTAGCACTCGTTTTTTCTAACGAGTACTCAATACCAATAGACACGTTTTTACTGGTAGTTATGAAGCAATGCTTCTGATAAGGGTTGGGAGACAATGAAGTATCAATGATTATGGTATTTTGAGGATAATTGTCGTATACGTCTAATATGCAGAAGGATTCAGGTGTAACTAGAATAAAACTGCATCTCCTTGTGCAGACTCATATTTCTGTCTCAGTTTTCATTGTCACTTTTTGCCCTCATAAACATACAGTTTGCACACTTTCTCTGCATATAGCACATTTAACTCTATGGCTATATTTATATTCTTGTTATTTATATTTGTATCTTATATTCTGTGTAGGTGTATTTCAGACAGCTACTGTAACGACTGAATTTCCCAAATTGGGATCAGTAAAGCATTTTTAAGTATAGTGCATCCCGTAAGTTGAGGAAAGGATGCCATTATAAGTTTATTAACTTTTAGAAAAACACTTACACAGACGAAGGACCCATATCCTGAATGTGGTGGCAATTAAATAAAATAAGATGACTTTTCCTTGTAGTAAGTGTCATATAGTGACTATTGATTGTTCATGAGGTGAAATTATTGTTCAATACAATAATTATCGTACGTCTGGCAACCCTGGCATAGCTACACAGGATCCTAATTTGTGTCTTTTCAGTCTACAAGATGTCGAAAAAGACAGACCAAAGTTCTCCCCAGTGAAGCTGTAGAAGAAGAGGACATCAACACTGGCAAGACATCTATTTTAAACAATTTGAAAATGAAAATTAGCAACATTGTTTTGACCATACAATAACATTAACTGATTTGATTGATGACTCTTTCAGAGGAACTGATAAAGACTGCATCTACAAACAAGGAAATAATTGGAAAAGAAGAAACTGCACCCACTGAGAGCAAAGAGATGGAAGGGGAGGAGGAGACTCAAAATGAAAAAGGTACTTTTTCAAACTGATCACACCAGATGTCTGACTGTAATTTCAAGTTGTGAATTAACAAAGCTGCATCTTTAGACACTCAGATGGACGTTGTCATTGAGGTGAAAGGACAAAAGTCCACCATAACTGTATCCTGGGACAAGGAGACTGGGGAAGGAGAGGGGGATGATCTCGACAATACCAAGGCAGGTGGTCAGACGATGGAAAGAGGTGAGCAGGTTCATGATAATCACTTCTTATTACTGCATCATGTGTTTGAATAATTAAATTTAAGATATTCTATAAGTTGCAAGTTTATTACATCAGTTATAGGTCATGTCCTCACAATAAACATTAAAACAAATCCTCTTAAGGTTGAATTAGAACACATACCTGTAAATACTGAAATCAACAATAAACATCTAATCAAATTAAATGTTTTGTTTAATTTGCAGGTGTTAACCAAAAGTGCCTGCCCATTATTCAGTTTTAGGAACATACTCTGAACACAAACTTTTGCAATGGTTAAAGATAAACCCTTTTTGTTGCAAAAGTTATTTATTGATTTGTCAGTTATCCAAAACTGGACATTGTCAAATACCTGTAGGACCAAAATTTAAGAAATCTTTCTCACTGTCATACATTTTTATTTTCATTTCGTAACAATTTTGCACTAAATAACTAACATTTTCACTGGTTTTCAGTAAATGGGAAACGGAAGGCCCAATCTACCGTTGAGTCCTCTCCATCAAAGAAACCCAAGCTCATCAATGAGGGTATGAACTCACTATAAGACAAGCTGCTAAATGTTTAATTGATGCTTTGTTGACTTTATGTACCCACAAGCCTAACATTAAAACGATATTCACATGCAATGTTTTGTTTGGTTTTAGGTTTTTGTATTTATGTTGGAAACCTCAACAACTCTAAAACATTTGAAGAAATTAAAGAAGCATTGGCAAAGTACTTGATGACACAAAGTCTCCTTTTTCAAGACATCAGATTAGACCGATCCAAGTGAGTTTTTGATTGAATTTGAATTTGTACCATGAGGCGTCTAGCAGGAAAACCCTCTTGTAGACAATATTTCATTTGGGGCTTTTCCATACTCCTGCGGTTTTGACTTGACTCGTTCTGACCAGGCCTGGTTCTATATGAATTTGCATCTACAGCTGAAAGCAAACATGGCAAAAATCTAAAATAAAGCAAATATCGTGAGAGAGAGAGAAATTACATTCACTAAGCCTCAGTAAGAAAGTGCAGAAGAACTTTCTGAACGACAACTTTTAAAAACGTGGTTCTCTCTGGATCCCCACCTGTGAGCTTAGTCACGCAACACATTCTTGCGGGGGAAAGGTGGTCATCACTAGTTGGCTGCAGTCAGCAAAAAAAATCTGTTCATCATGCTTGAAAGTGAAGTAGGGCCCCTTTGGTCTAACTTCTTGTATTTAGTTTGCCATAACTGACTCTGGCTGAACTGGTCATGGGATTGCAAACCAGAGCTATGGGTGGTTTGACTTGTCACACCAACAAAATGCCCATGGAAAAGCCCCAATGATTGTCTTATCCTGTCTGAATAAATATTGCTGCAATCTGAAATACTAGGCCATCTTCAATTTTATGCTTTCATTTGCAGGAAACATGCGTATGTTGATTTGGCCTCAGAGATAGACTTGACCAAAGCCTTGACGTTAAATGGAGAGGCGGTTCTTGACATGCCGATGAAGATTGAAAAAGCAAAGATCAAAATGGCACCCAAGGTGAAAGTGAAACCTTCAGCTGAGGAAAAAAGAGGTAACTAAATTTAATCTATTTACAACATTTTAGTTGAAACATTTTTCTAGGGTTTTCCTCTGACTTGATGGCTGTTTCTTTTTATTTAGTCGTGAAAGATGCCCGATGTTTGTTTCTGAAGAATGTCCCGTACAACGCAACAAAAGAGAACATTTTGGAAATCTTCAGTAATGCAATTGACGTCAGGTTTCCTGGTGGAGATGATGGCCCAAGTAAAGGGTGGGAGTTTTAAAAACCGTTTCAAGTCTTAAGTAGTGTCAGATATGTGAAACATGCATTATTAATTATATTTAATAATGAAGTTGGTATTTGAGAATATGCATTATGTATAATATATATATAAAAAATTTACTTTGCTGTCAATTTCAAATTCATTTCCTTATTTTTCACTAGTATTGCTTTTGTGGAGTTTAAAGATAAAACCATTGCTATGAGAGAGAAGAAGGAAAAGCAACACGCCAAGATCCAAGGTCGGGTTTTGGTTGTGGATTTTGTAGGAGAAGCAAACGGATCTCGATCCATCAAAACTAAAGACAACAAAAAAACAAAAGGTAAATCCCTGAATGTGTATAAATGTACTGGTCAAAGCTGATATGGTAGTTTTGCAAGTTGTATTTCATCTCAGTAAAAAAAACTTAGACTCAATGACCAAAGACCTTTCCTCTTTTTTGCAGCTGCCCCCTCTCCAAGTAACACATTATTTGTGAGCAATTTGTCTTACACTGTGAAAGAAAAGCATCTAAAGAATGTTTTCAAGAAGGCTGTTTGTATCAACATGCCTCAGATTAAAAGCAAACCAAACAGGTAAGCCTACATGCACAGACAAACTCACTTTTTTCTAATGAAAAAAGTATGAATATTCTCCAAAACGTCCTTCTTTCTCTGCAGATATGCGTTTGTCGAGTTTGCAACTGTGGAAGATGCTGAAAAAGCCTTGCAATCAACCCAAAACCATAAGATATGCAAAAGGGAGATTAAAGTAGAATTTGGTGAAAAGCAAGACAAGGCAAATGGTATGTGGGACTGTTCTCATCATGTAGATCGTCTGATATTCAATGGTAAATGAAGTGTCTGTGAAGTCAGTGGGAGCTGTGATGAAAAAACATTTGTCATTTCTCTCTATAGTCCTATCAAATACTTTGATTGTGATGGGCCTGTCTGAGAAGACCTCTGCTGATAATCTTCAAAGTGCTTTTGAAGGTGCACTTAATGCAAGAGTCATCGTAGACAAACTGACAGGACTTTCAAAAAGGTGGGCAGTATTTTCAAATATGAGTTTATTTATTTAAGTTTTTTCTTCTTTCAATATTCTGTTACCCCGCTTTTTTTTTTACTGATTTGTTTGGATTTAATCTTTTTCTCAGGTTTGGTTTTGTGGAGTTTGAGAGTGATGAAAACTGCAAAGCTGTCAAAGAAGCTATGGAGGACTGTGAGATCGATGGCAGCAAAGTGACTGTGGCTTATGCAAAATCTAAGATTGAAAAATCCCCCCAGGATCCAGTGGTGGTCTGACTTGGCAGGCTGATGGACAGACCGCTGATCAGAGGTGTTTGCCAGAGATAGGTATTAAGACAGAGGAGCTAACACCTATGCTGCAAGATCTCTCCCTCTACCTGAATTTTTCCTTAGCCGATTCATTGCACCACCAAAGAAGAAATGTGACCGGGGAATGAGCGATCATTGTGGTGAAGTTTGTCCTGTTTGTCCTGTTCTCGGGGAAGGGTTTAGAGCCGGCCGGAGATGTGGCGCTCTGAGGCTCACAGCTAGTGCCGCCAGCTTCCTTCCCTGCGCGGTTACTGGGAAGGAAGCTAGTGAAACAGCCGGAGTGAATCCTCCGGGCTGCTGGAAGACCCTTCATCTAATTTAAACAGCATTCAATCCATGACTATATAGAAAGAGGCCAATGCCATGAGGAAATACAGTTTGCCCTTGGTCTGCGATAATGTAAAGTTTGATGGTATGGCAGAACGTTGTCCAATTTTCCTGCTTACAACACATGAGCATCAAGGACATGTTGTTCAGTTCACCTGTCTGTGGTTACAATTTTATGGCTAATCAGTGTTTTCACTGGTTTATTTGTTTTTCTGTCTATCTTGAACATTTAATATCTGTTTATTACACATAAACAAACATTTATGGACGTTTTTTACAGTTTCCAAAGCCACATAAAAAATATAGATGTGATGGTTGGGGTGTGCTAAGGAAAAATTCAGCCAATCCAATTTTTTATTTTTTTTGTAAAACCTTGCTTTAATGGAACCATGTCTTGTTTTGCCAATTTTTATTTCAGGCAGCGGATATGCCAAAGTGACGATAAAGAAGTGGCAAGAAAAAAGAGATTGTCCAGGCTAAAAGCTGGGAATAAGAGACTTCATTGAAAAAACACTCTTCGGACTTTGGTTGACTGCAGAGTCTGCGCAAAGGCCTACATATTTTTACTTTATTGATTGTCATTATTGATCGTATGATACGTCTCCCAAGATTTCATTCTATATGATTAACTTAGAATTAAGAATTTCATAGCCATACTGAATCAAATATTAAACCTACATGTTTTCACATAGATTTGTTATTTGATTTCCTTCAGAGTGTTATTCCCTAACATGAAAATAAAATGATTTTAAAACCAAGCCATCTGTGTGTTGACCTATTGTTTTGACATCTGTGACGAATACCTAAGAGAGTATCTCAGGACATTGAAACCTGATCCACTGACCTGAGCCAGCAGTCTCGGTACTGAACGTGTTTAATCTGCACCCCTGGGGCGTTAACTGTATTAAATGAATTAATTTGTGGTTAAAAAGGAGACTCCAAATCTCTCCACACTCGAAGTTTGGCTGCTCCGAACAAACTGTTGCTGAAATTGGCGGATTTTTTACAATTTACCTGGACCCAAAGCGGTGTCCTTCAAAGACCTCACATCCTGTTTGCACACTTCCTTGTGAATGGCCCGGTTTGGGACGGTCCGGTCCGGTCCGGTCCGGTCCAGCGCACACAGTGGAACAGCGGTCGAGCTTTGCTGCAGACATGTTTCCTCCTCAGTGCTGCAGGATAGCTGGAGGTACACACTGACACCCGAACACACTGTTAGGATCCTTAAACCCTTAAGACTATGCAAAATAGGATGCACTGACTACACAGGAGTGGTAAGTCGTCGCTTCACTTAAATGTGGACTTGTTTACCCTTATTAAAGGAGGCACATCCACTGATTTAGGAAACTATTACATCACTTTTATAGAAATGCGGCTATATCAGATTCTCTGTCTTTTTTTCGCGTCTTAAACATTCAGTGGATGCAGCAACATCAGACTTTCTCTCAACACAACTTTCACAACTTTCATTTGTATTTGGTTAATTCACATGTGTTGACACTTGTTAATAAGTAATTGCCTATCATTTTACAGCAAAGTTAAACTAAATATTAAGTCAATTATTATTAAAGCCATCTTTGCACTAAATTGAACTCTTTTGGAGATTTCTTTTATCCTCGTTAATCTACTTTCACCCCAATTCGTCCGTGCAATGCTGATGCAAAACGATGTGATGTTGTGATGGAGAACTTACCTAATCAGAGAACAATTTGAATTCCTGCTACAAATCCTGGATTGGATTAAAAACTTAGTTCTACTGCTGCTGCAGGTCTTAAACATAGTTTTTTTTGAAGCCATCACAGTGTAGCTTTAAGAGCAGTGTTTGGGGTCTTTGTCCTGTTGGAAAAATAAGTCTTGGCCTAAGCACCGATACACTTTCAGACTTTCAAGAAGGAGTTCTCTTTAGTTTTTGCCGAATTTCTCTTTCTGTCCAACTCAAGCCCTCGGGGCCTTCTGCAGAAAGGCATTAATGTAGACCAACCTTCACAGGGGTGGGGGTGTTCCTGGTGTTATGTTTGGCCTCCTGCCTTCAAAGGTCATGAGTCTGATATTTGATAAGGATTTATCATTCTGATGGTCAATTAATTGTGTATTACTACCAACACATTTCACTTGTCACAGAAGTGTGTGGGGAGTTATCATTGACAGACATCATTGACACCAAGAGCAGCTCTGCTCTTGGTACCGGTATGGGTTAGAGATAGTGGCACTGACCAAAAGACAGTAGGCAGAACTGCAGGTGGCAGAGTTCAAGATGTCAAGGTGTTCTTTGGGAGTGACGGGAATGGATAGGATTGCGAGCCCATCAGAGGGTCAGCTCGGTTTAGAGGCCAGATTAAGATGATTTGGGCAGGTGAAAAGGAGAGACAGTGGATATACTAGTAGAAGGATGAGTCCTTGTCTTTCCCCTTTTTTTTTGGCAATTTTTGCTCCAGAGGTCATAAAACTGTCAAATTTGTCCAAATGCTCTGGACAGAGATTAGACTTAAAATATTTTTCCAGATTTTGACGATAAACAGGCGCCTGCAAGACCTGTAGGATATAGTAAATCAGTTGATCTCTTTTTCTGTTTGCAGTTTTTTGACAATATGAAGACAAGGCAGGTGAAGATCATAAATCAGGGTCTGGAAGATGAGATGGTAAAAGTAACTTTCCTCATGTTTTTGTAGCATTTGGTTATAGAATTGAGCCTTTTTCAGTTTGAGAGTTTATTTTGTTATTTTCTATCTGGATACAAATGCAAATTTGCATGCAATGCATGTTTTGATGGAAGCAGAAGGTGTCTAACACCAACAATAGCAATATGGCGTCCGTACAATTTTTCCCTTGAAGGTAAAAAGTCGCGGCTATAATTCAGTTTTGATTTGAACTGTAGGTCACTGAAATCACACAAGCTTTGAGAATACAAAAAGATACATTTTTAAGATGACAGAAGGCTGCAATCCTCAAAGCAAGTGTCATAGGAAATACACTGCTCCTTTTTAATACAGTTTATACAGGATTTTAATCCGACCTGGAAACTATTTGGTCATTGTTAGGCTTTGGTGTTGGTACACAGCAAGATAAAATAAAATACTTTTAACGTGTCTTTACTGATCCAAACTACCTGAAAGTATTAAATACTGAACATTAAGTTAGGGCTGTAGAAACTCTGTCAGTAGCTTAAATTTACACGCAGCCACCTGTTAGTGTTAAGTCTACACTACATCTGTGTATAGTATCAAAAGTTAACATTAAATTGAGTTTCAGTTATATTAACACTACGTGGAATGTAAAATTTAACCAGAAAAGGCTGTTATGACTATTTTGCTTTTATATCTAGGCCACCTTCCCATCCAGCTACCTATCTCTACCGGGACATAAGGGATACTTGGCTTTTGGGATTGAGAATAAACTCGGAAATCTTTTAATCTGGAAATTTTGCCACTCCACTCTAATAATACCTACGACTCCAGATCAGTGATGGGCTGTTTTCTAAGCATTGATTACTCCGATAATAGTGGACCACCTACTAACTCTATACTTCCCGGCCTCTTACATCCACTGCTTCACCCACCACAGCATTAAATACTTCTGGAATGATGCCATACAGAACTTTGAGTTTTATAAGCAAGAGTCCAATTCAGAAACTAGCAACTGTCTTGTGTATAAACTTATTTGATAGCAATTAATGTGTGTGACTTTTCTAGAGGCCTTGATGATGTGGAGTTGAATCTGATCACAGTTCTGGACTGTCTAAAACCCTGCAGCACCACAGGTTCACACACACACGCACACATAAATTATGGTTTTAGGAAAGGGATAAAGAAATGAGCTCTGTCTTTACCGTTTTACACGGGGTATGACACCTGTTGAATCATTTTTTGAAGCCAACCTTAGCCAACCAAAATAAACAATTTCTGAAGTAATGCATTCTGCTATTTAGTGACTCTTTGGTTTGTTTGTTTTTAAATTTGTTTTTTTGGTTCCCATAGTTTCAAGCTGAATTTTGAGGAGGAATTATGAGGAATTGTCTTGGAATGAGCGTGTCAGGGGCATGACTCAGAAACTGTTTAGTGTTTTCTTCTTCTTCCTCTTTTATGATAATCATTATTTGTCTCCCAAACTATAATATATTTTTGCTTTATGTAGACAACTATATCTACACAATAATTAAACGATTTAACATTTGACCAAGTCCTATTTCGCTCACGGTCACCTTTGATAGGAGGTAGCGTTTACCCATTTCTGTTAATTCTATATCTGGACATTTATCATTCGAAACATCTTTTTCTAGTCAGATATGGTTTCTTTTGAAACATTTTGTTTTAGGTGACTCTGATGGTTGATTTTGAACATTCTAACATTCACAAACTTTTCAAACACCTTAACCATGACATTTGAATTTGCCTTTTAATATTTCAATTTTTCTACAAATATTATTTTTTCAGTTTTTGATAAGGTGATGTGAAGGTGGCACAGAAGCTTGGTCAACCCACCTGTACTTTATATGCAAAACAATGTCCACTTTGATCTAGGCTGATCTTTGGAATGATGGCTTTGTATTTTTTTGTGGGTGTTTGGGGTTATGTCATCTTCAGATTATCCTTCTTTCCTGTTACCATTGTTAAATTTTATTATTTATCTATTTATTATATTATATTATGTCTTATATTGTTGTTTTTCTTGTCTCTAAACTATGTACATTCTTCTCTAACTAAATTTAAAAAAATTTTGTTCTGTTTAGTTCTTTGAAATACATGCAGAATGTTTGAAAGGTGGTAGATAAATAAATAAGTAAATAAACAATTTTTAATATTTCGTGTTTCTGTACAAATTATTCTAATATGTCATCCTTTTTGGGGAGTATTGAGAAAGATTTAAAATTTAAATTGTTTTTAATTTTTTTTATCAGGTTATTGTTTTGGGGCAGAATGGGATTGCTGTGAGTTTTCCCTCTCCGTTCAAGCTCCTTCTTAAGGAAGTGAGTTCAGATCTCTGTGCTCACATCTCTTCCGTTGTCTTCTTTATCTTTATCTTTTGTTTTTACTCTCACAAAAGTGGATTTGATGAAAAATGGCTAGAATAAAGCAAATTTCTGTCATGTTAAAAGTCAAGGTAACTCACCCAGTAGTCGATCTCTCTTTCTCCCTGAAATCAACTTAACGATAAAATAATCCAGCCAGAAAATTAAAACAAGATGATACTTTGTTAAACTGAGTCAAAATGCTATTTCTCTAAAATGGTTGGACGTATTAGTTTACGCAATCCACAGCAAGGGATAAATATGCCAGATAATAAACTTTGCTTCAATTTACACAATTTGACTGACAAACCAACTTGAGGAGTTGTCATTAAATTAAAAATGTTAGGGGGAAATAATAAAGATATCTCTGATCGGAAGATTAAAAAAACTTAAAATAAGATTCAATGAATGAGTGACAAGCTGGAAACCTTCAAGGAAGGCAAACAGAATTAAAGTGTGTATATAAAAAAACAAACACCCAAAGTGACTTTGGCACATCCGGCGTTGAAATCTTGGCATTATGCCTGTTTATGGCATTTGGGACTAAAATGAAAAAACACTGAGGGAGCATTAAGTTGTTATCAACATTTCTCTGAGGAGGTTTGATTCTCATCTCTCTCTGGATCAAGTAGCATCACAACTGTATGTTAAAAACCACCATCTTCTGTCTTGGTCACAGACGAGTGAGATCTTCTGTCTCTGTTGTAGCTTTTGTCCTCCAGAGTTTGATGCAGCTAAAGAAAGTAGGGTTCACTGTGTTTGAGGACTGCATTGCCGCCCGACACTCCCTTACCAAAATAGAGGGCAAGCTCTCAGGAGACCCTTTAGACCTCGAGATGTTTTCTGCTACTGGCTGGGTGAGCAAAGACTTCCAACATTTTCACCCAGCATGATCATGTTGATGAATAATGCAATATCAAGCGTGTCGCTTTGCTAGTTAAAGTTTTGGTAGGTTAATATAATTAAAAGTCTGGTACCATGGATACTTAAGCATGAAGAAAAAAATCATACTGAAAGCAGGACACACCTTTAATTTGCAGTTTCTATAAATCCTTAGAAAGTAGCGTCTGGATCACAAACAAGGACTGATATTGATTTTTTCTCTTCGGTCCCACAGTGTTTTACAGAAACTTTGGAGACCTACACCAGACAGGGCTTCAGGGTTATTGCCCTGGCACATCAACAGCTGGAGTCCAAACCTTCCTGGCACAAAGTCCAGAACCACAGCAAGTAACTCATAGATTGAAAACTGTCCACAGTACCTGTACACCAATGATGACAGTACAGAAAAAGCCCACCCCCAAATAATTGAAATCAGCTATTGCTGACGGAGCTTGTACTGTACTCCATAATATGTTGAGGTCATAGTCCCACTGTTACCAAACAAACACAGACCAAATTACATTTTATCCAAATATTTAAGTTGCTGGCACAGCAGAAAAGAAATGTTGTTTAAAACGGCTCACAAACAGCCTGTAGGGAGAAAGCCACAGTAGAAGAAGCATTTATAACTTTATTTTTTCCTTTGATGTTGGCCTCACATTATCATGATACAACACAGTCACAAGATATAGAGCAATTTGTGTTAAAGGGCAGGGCTGTAATCAGGGACCGGCCCCAGTACTGATGGACTGCTGGGCTGCCTTTTTAGACCATTTCATTGAAAGTAAAAGTTTCTTTCCCATTGATGCATTTTACCCCTCCAATAGATAAAGGGAAGCAAGAAGTAAAGATGAGAAGGCAGTGTGGGAGAAAAAGTCTTACAACTCTTAAAGTTGTTTTGTCCTCCAGAGTTTGATGCAGCTAAAGAAAGTAGGGTTCACTGTGTTTGAGGACTGCATTGCCGCCTGCCACTCCCTCACCAAAATAGAGGGCAAGCTCTCAGGAGACCCTTTGGCGATGAGATGTTTTCTGCTACTGGCTGGGTGAGCAAATATTTCCAATTCGTTCACACAGAATTGCGATGATGTCTATCAAAGTGAAAGTTTCGCGCTCAAGCCCCTTAATGTCCTCACAGAAAAAAAGTGATATAAAAATATTTTTTTTCAGATTTTATTTTTTGGGGTGCATTAATTATTATTGACATTAATTTATGATTTTGGACACTATAAATTTAGCATAAAATGACTTATTGTACGGTCAAGGATGTTTTTTTTAGAACAATTTCATTATTCAATCTTGTATTTCATTGAGAATACAGGTTGTCATTTTTTATTAGATTAGCTCAACTTTTTGCAAAAGCATGTTTTAGAAAACTATTTGATCCTCATTAGACTTTTTTTTAAAGATGTGTCAATTTACCAAATTTTGTTTAATAAGTCTTCACATGCTTTAATATGCCAGGAAAAATCCTACTTATCGAATAGGACTTTCTCAAAAGCCTTGATTGATGTGTCCTCCTGCATTATTATTAAAAATATCCAGAAAATGCAACAGTAAGTCAGTGCTAACTTCTTAGCATTGTCCTACTGCTAAAATAAGATACGATAAGATATGATATATATATTATTGGCCCCGAAAGGAAATTTGTTTTGGATTCGGTCCAACTACAATTTGTTTACAGAAAGTACAAAGGCAGAAGACATGCCGTGATTTCATTTACAATCACAAAGACATTCTCCATTCGCAACCGTCAGATAAAAATGGGTGGTTTTTATCACTCATGATCTTCGTAGCAGTCTGCAAGAGACGAGAAACCTGCGACGTCAGCTGCACTGTCAAGCTGCCGTACCGGGCCGTAATACCGTATCTGATGATGCTCTCAAATACAGCTAGGTAGAACCGCAGCATGACCTCTTGTTCCAATATGCAGACTTTGAGTTTGAGTAGAAAGTGCACTTGCTTTTAAAACATGCCCATTCAAAATAACTTGAATAAATATATGCTACGTTACCTTTAATTTGTAGTTATTAAGTCAATTCTAAAAAAGTATTCTGCTCCGCCCAGACCAAGGAATGCGTATCACGTTACAGAGGTTATTGTCTAATTTTACAGACAAAAATGCCTTTTAATTTAATGCATGTAAACACATCACCTTTTGAGAGTAGGACAACCTTGCAATCAATGTACAAAAGATGGGTTGGAGAGCTGATCTGCTTAGAAATTTGCTTTGAAAGCGTGTCGACCATTTTGGGTGAGAAAAGCTTCCGAACTTGCAGTATGCCGCTCTCTCTCTCTCTCCCTAGTTTCATGTCAGTCTAGCTCACCCAGTGTCCAATAATCTTTTCTCTCTCTCCGAATGCAGACCACTTGAATTTAAAATGACCTAGGCTAATCGTCAAAACAAGATGATGGTTCCTTAAATATAATTAAAATCTCAGTGTTTTAAATGAATAGATTGAGAGGCCCACATCACAGCTGATCAAAATGGGGGCTCTGGTCCCCTCGCAAGGGTGTCACAGGGGGCTCTTTGCAAATTGGAAGGAGGATGAGGGAAGATTCCAAAAGTGATTTGAAAAATAATAGAGCTTGGACCCCACGTACGGAAAGTAAGAGTCCTCCTATAGAATTTCCTGTCAGATTCTCAACTGGCCTGTAGATAAGGGCCTGTGGAATCAGCCACATTGGCTGCATATCAGTTAATATCAGTCATTTCAATGTAAACATGAATGATTCAAACTACTGTGACTCGGCAAAACTCCAAATACTGTCACTTTGCTGGGTTTACTCACTTAACACATGTATCAGTAAGTTGAAAACAGGACCGTGTCTACAAAACAACAATATTTTTTATGAAATACTCTCTAAACAAAAAAAGCTGTAGAGTTTGGAAACATTTATGTATTTAAGTGATCACTGACACATCTTCCCTCCTACAGTCAGTGCACATAAACCTGGAGGAAAAGGTATTTGAAAGCAAAGATACTCGGATGGAACAAAGCTATCGCTTTGCCCTGACTGGCAGAGCCTTCGCTGTTATCACCCAGCACTTCCCTCATCTTATCCAGAAGGTACCGGCTCATCTTTGGAGAGCTTCAGCTTTAAAGATCAGCTTTAAAGAGGATGTGAAGTCAATTGTTATGACTTACTACAGTGGTTTCAGGTTGTTTGGATGATGGTGGATGAAATATTTACATCCTGTACGACTACAATCTTTAGGTATAATTGGTGAAATGTACCCAGTGCTGAAAAATCTCTCCTGTAACATGTAGACTATTAAATATGATGTCATCAGATTAATGTGAAAACAGGATTTCACAATTGTTTAACAAATTGAGTCATAATTTCATTTAAATGATAAATTAATATGCTTTTTTTTTCTTTCTTTCTTTTCATAATAAATGAATTCATTGTGAAATATTCTGAAAATAATTAGTAAATGTCACAGCGATTACTCCAAGTTGAATCATTCACTATTTATTACACTATATACACCTTTTATTTATTATTATTTTATTCAGTGCATTTGAAGTCAACATCAAAATTCTCAAGTTAATTCATACCTCATACTTGAGACAGTATTTGAGGATAAGTACTTAACTTAACTTCCGGTTGTTGTTGTAATTGTATGCTTATCCACATGATGGCGCTGCAGCTCCTACTTAGAGCCACTGTAATCGCCCGCATGACTCCAGACCAGAAGACTCAGCTGGTGCAGTTGCTGCAGAGCATCTAGTGAGTCTTTCTTTACTTTTTATCTTTATTTTAGTATGTGTTGATTCCCATCTGTTGGAGGTTTTATAGATATTTTTCATCATAGTAAATTTGCATCTTTTCTTCTCTATACTTGAACGTTTATAACGTTTTATTTGAAGGAATAATCTTCAGATTTTTTAAAGGGAAAAATATTGATCAGTTTCATAAATAAATCATCACATCTTTTAATATCAAAGCTGTCAGTATAATCTGTCAAAGTGAGCTCTTGTCAGGATTTGACTCCCTTTTTAAGGGGCACTGTGATTGATAACATCAGATATGTTTGTCGCTAGCAATTGAAAGCCCCAGTGTGATGTCTTGTGTTCCATTCTCTTTATTTCATAGATTAATGACCTTCCGGATGACGGGGTTCCTACTGTGGCTTAGAAATTCCAAATTTTTATCTGAATTTTAAAGTCAAAGATAAGTTGAGGTATTCTGTCTGCAGTCTTACATATATTCATGCTTATTTTACACTATTTGCTCTTTCTAGCTTCTGTTGTTATAAATACATTTGTTTAGGAGAAATATAGGTTCTCAAGACCTATGTTCTCGGTCTAAGACCATATAAGAGCAGACCTTATACGAGCAGATGTTTATCTTGGGGTCATCTCGGCGTCCATATTGACCACACTCTTAGCTCAAAGGTGCACGTTGGAACTCTCTGCAACAAAACCCAACAGCTTGTGTACGTTCTACACAAACTCAAAGTCTGCATATTGGAACAAGAGGTCATGCTGCGGTTCTACCTAGCTGTATTTGAGAGCATCATCAGATACGGTATTACGGCCCGTTACGGCAGCTTGACAGTGCAGCTGAGGTCGCAAGTTTCTCGTCTCTTGCAGACTGCTACGAAGATCATGGGGGATATAAACCACCCATTTTTATCTGACGGTTGCGAATGGAGAATGTCTTTGTGATTGTAAATGAAATCACGGCATGTCTTCTGCCTTTGTACTTTCTGTAAAAAAATTGTAGTTGGACAGAATCCAAAACAAATTTCCTTTTGGGGGCAATAATATATATATCATATTTTATCGTATCTTATTTTAGCAGTAGGACAATGCTAAGAATTTAGCACTGACTTACTGTTGCATTTTCTGGAGATGTTTAATAATAATAATAATAATAAAATTACATTTTATTTATAAAGCTCTTTACATTTGGATCAAATCTCAAAGTGCTACAAGGTAAAAGCAGATAAAAGCATTAATTAAAAAAATAAATAATATTAATATAAGCAGCACGCTGAAATTTTAATTAAAAGTCACAGACACTGCTAAAAAGGAAAGTTTTAAGTTCTTTCTTGAAAGTCTCAGTTGTCTGTGGAGCCCTCAGATAGTCAGGTAGGGCTTTCCACAGACGAGGGGCAGCAGAACAGAAGGCCTAATGTCTAATATCTGTTATTTTCTTATGCTCCCAAGAGGGCTCTCATTACATCATTCTGCGTGTTCAAGTTCATGGCTCTCTATATATAGAGCATCATCCAGTACCTCAGGTTCACGCTGCTCTACTCGGTAAATCTTCTGCTGGTTTGCTGGAAAACAGCAGTGCCACATTTTTTAATACAATACAATTACAAGTTTTCCGTTTTCCATATTCAATGATTCTGGCCACATAATAAACATCACGAATGTGATTCATGAAGGTGTTTTAAATTTGATGACCAGTAGCGTGAAAAGTAAAATCTACAACCTTTTACTGGAGTTCCAGCATTTATTTGCTACATGGATGCTGACAATTAGTAACAAACACTGGTATGGCTCCCACCAGAGATGCTGAAATATGTAATATACATTGATCAACCATAACATTAGAACCAGTGCCTGATTCTTAGGACGGCTGTCAATGTGGGTAGAATGGCCAACTCCCAATTGGAAGATTGGAAGGTGGTCGGTTCAAGTCCCAGCAGGGTCCACATGTCGTAGGGTCCTTGTGCAAGATCCTGATACTTTAGCTCTTGCTCCCCTGGCGCTTCATAGAGGTCGTCCCACTCCACACCCACAAAATGTTAAATAAATAATATATATATATATATATATATATATATATATATATATATATATATATATATATATCCAGAACTGCACTGAAATTTAATGGGGTCAATTCTGGCCAATCCTCTTAGATACGCTGCACCCTACATACTCTCTGAGGCTGATCTCCCTTTTTTTTTTTTATTCGAAAACCGTGATATGCATGCATCAGTAATTTATCCTTGATGAGTCAATGCTAAGTGGTGCATCACTATCAAATACATGAATTAAATCAACCTTTTGTCTTTATTAAATTATGTTACTTCTCTTTGCATTTCTGCCGCTTTAACCAAACTTTTGTGATCAACTGATTCTCAAGTTCTCATCAAAATCTACCCATACATTTTGATCCTTGACATCGTCTTGAGGTCATCCAATAAAGTTCCCCTCTGCTGATACACCTCAGGTTAGAGTGCATTAATATTTGCTCTTTTTTAATTAAAAAAAATATTTTTCCGTCCTTACCATCTTTAATTAGTTATGTGTATTTCCCATTATTAATTATATATTTTCCTTCTGTTACATGTTTTGAATGAATAATCAGTAGAAACGAAATCATCGAACAACTGAATAGATGGCTAGCATAGAAGAACTGGGAGTCAGTACATGGTTTTATCTGCTGCTTGTATTTATTTGAAGGAAACAGAGCCTCACAAGAAGCGCAATGTTACAACTAAGCTGTATGAAGCCCTTGATATACATGTAATTACAATGCTATTACATGTTATTAACGATTTACTAACTATTTTTTCACTCTAACTTTTTCATTACATATTCCCAAGCAGGTCTCATTCTTTCCCCCCTGGTTGTTCTGTCAGCGACACAATCTACCAACGGTACGCTACATGTACCAGGCCCTGGAGCTACAGAACGACGCCTACTGGCCTCCTACGGCCTCCACCGTCACCTACGCCAGTGGTCCTCACTCCCACATCTCTAACCCCCTTTGACACCAGACAACAGCACAGACATTCATTGCTCGTATTATTTTAAGGGGCCATCTGGATGCCAGTGACAAATACAGGAGCCTCATCAAGCAGATATGTCCCACTTTAACACATGACTGACAGTTTTAACTGCTTATAATTTAAATCCTCTATTTTAATTTAAATCATCTAATGGGACAAACAACCGTCACTTGGATTTTAGACATACTGTTGAGTTTAACCTGAAAACATTTGATGGTGTAGCTGCGAACGTGTCTTTTTTAGTAATAGCTAATGAAGGAATAACGTGCTTATTTTGTTTCGTGCCACGAGTTATATGAGAGGATTTATACCATAATAAGCACTGACAGGTGAGGTCAGAATAACGTTGACTATCTTCTTACAGCGGTACCTAAATCTAGGTGGGATAAATTAGGCAGCAAATTAACTTTTCGTCATTGAGGTTGGTGTCGGAGGGACAGCAAATAAACGCATACAGCCAATCATTATAATCAGCTTCTGCGAAAGTTGAATGTTTTGGTCAATGGATACAAAGATGCACATCAGACTTTAGCTTATTTGCATTTTCAGGAACTTAGCTGTTACTGTAGCAATTCTGTCCTAGTTGCTTCCATTGAAATTCTTCCCATGGAAGAGAGAAACAGATTTCCGTGACTCTGATTTTAAACTGTATCTTAAATTCTGTGTTTGATTATGTGTGTATAGATAAATAATCGTAAAATCTTCATATTGTTTTTCTCAAAAGGGGAAAAGAGACCCTTTTCTTTATTAAATGTATCAATATAAACGTTTGAAGAGATTGTCAATTTCACTAAAAATGTATTGGCACTTACCTACATACACAAATGATATTACTTAAAGAAATTATTTTTTTATTATTATTTTTTTATTTCAACCTTTATTTAACCAGGAAAATACCATCAAGATTAAAAATTATTTATTATTTATTTTTTAGGGCAATTACTCAAAACAAATCAATAAGGCAATAGGTTTTAGTTAGGCACTAGTTGTTGGATATAGGCTTTGACAATTTAACTTAAAAATAGGATAAATTTTAAACTTTGAAAATAATTTAGGGAATATTTTTTGGAAAAAATTGTTGGATTGCATTTGTACTTATTTCCATTCATTTCTAAGATGTGACTCAAGTGTTTTAATGTTTGTCAACGAATATCTTCGTGTTTGCTCTGCAGAAGTCCCATTAGATTTTCCAATAAATCTGTATATTAAGCCTCTCATGTGTGCTTCGTGGGGGGCTGACCTTGGTCGCACTTGTTCAGCCGAGACTTACTGATCAATTATGGGCTTTCCCAGCCTCCTCGCTGCCTGGCATATGGGTGCTTTAAGGCGGGAGTGTGGAAGAGAAAGAGGGGTATCATTTCATGTGGAGATCAGGGCCTGTAGGCAGTGAATGGGTGGATTTAGGGGGGACTGTGAATAAGGGAAGGGGCTCTGTGCTTGTACCAAAATGAAAAGAATCTCTAACAGATCAGGGAAGAACCTTTTTGGGAATATTCATGATGAGGATGAGGAGGCATCATGAATTCATGTGTGTCTCCCTGACTTGCATAGATCATCTTTTCGGTAAACACTGATGTGTGCAGAGCCAAGATGTCTGCTTTGGATCAGTGTTTGCCATGTAGTTTTGTGGATAGTGTTGCCTCTCCACAAAGCAATATGGGTTTTTGTGTACACTCTGCTGTATTCCTTTTGTATCGGAAGAGCAACAGATGGAGAGTAGTGGAGAGACATAAAGAAGCTAAAACACACAGCTTTTCTTCTTCACAGCTAGCTACTCCCTCAAAAAGGTTTTCTCAAGCTTGCACTCAGACGTGTGCTATTTCAGACATTTTGGACTATGGGTATGGGTCCTTTTTCTATAACCCTTACGTTTTTGTTTTTTTGTGTTTTTGTGAGTTGTGTACTTTCAAGATTTGGCCCTGTGCACACATTCTTTGTTTTGTGTTTCTTTACTCACATCAGTCCCCATAGAGAGATCGGACCTGCTTAGAATAATTTGTAGACTAACAACCACAGTTACCCACTTTATGCAAAAGTTGTTGTTGTTGCAGATGCCCTCCCTGTGTTTTCACACACATGCTTTTGCTTATTCATCTCACAGCAGAAGTCAATCTGCTACAACTTCTCTTAAGGTCTGGACACTCATAAGGCCCTCGTCATGATGAATAGTCAAAACACAAGGCCAACCTGATGCTCGCTTAAGGTTGTCCCCATTTTACAGATGACACAAATGCACCCAGGTCTGCTAAAAGGTCTGTGACCCACCAGACGGTCACAAAGCACTTCTCCTCCTCCAGTCCCCTAAGCATGGGCTTCTTCCCCAGGGCTTCATGGCATCCTTGTCCTCTTCCTTTATCAGTCCTTCCAGTCCTGAATGGGCTCTGTGGTTGGTCAATAAATTCAGTGATTCAGGGGGTGGACAGTTGCAGCCGTGTTAACGTTTGTTCACAGCCTTGTCGGAGGGACGGGCCCCGCCCTGCATGTCTTTGTCTTCCATGGTCCCTCTACAGGTTAGAAGTCAATGGAAGGCCTTGTGCAGAGGTGGCGGGGGCATGGATGGAGCCGCCTCTCACAAGGCATTCACACAGGGGGAGGACCAGTCTGGATCACTGCGACACTAGTTAGTGTGGGACCACACAACATTGCCCTGGTGCCTTTCTCGCTCTCCCCCGAGGGCCCTGTGCCATATTCAGAGCTTTAAACAAACTAGTGGTTGAGGCCGCGTGGTTTGCGTCGGGGTAATATGATCTGCTCTCGGAGGCCTGTGGTGACCACACTGAAAAGAGGTCCACAAGTGTATCTTGCAATCTCATTTTACAGATCAGACTCACAATAAAATGAGGTCAGGCCATAATTTTGTCAATAGTTTTTAGTCTTGCTTAGTCTATTTCTAATAAAGTTGAACGCTGCTTCTGAGTTATAGTTCCTCGGCCTCTGCTGGGCCAAAGCATGGGAACAGAAATATCATGAGAAAAGAGACACAGAGAACCATAGATAGAGTAACACACAAACAGAGGAGGGCTTTAGAAGACAGAATGTGATTGACAGAAAAAGACGCACAGAGACTGAAGAGGGACTTAGAGCCATGGCTGTCATGAGAAGATGAGAGTTGCCATGGCCACCCAGGAGCCACCCAGCAAGCATGTGAGCAGGGGAGACTTGGGGGCTATTGGCCTGGGCCCTGGCTGCTGGATCACATGCACGAACCAGGGATTATGTGCATAAGTGATGAACACTAAGCCGGCAGGTGAAGAAGGGAGGCCCTGGGACAAGGAGTGCGCCATCCCTCAGGACAGCTCCCCCTGGTACACAGCAGGGACTTTTTCCCAAGTGAGGCTGATCTCCTGTGTGAAGGGGACTCAGCCAGAGGTCCTCGAGTGCTGAAAGGGCATCCCCCCGGGCTGCTTTCACGGCATAAGTGGCCAAAATGCTGGTCTTGTGAGTCATCTTGAGTGGCAAGAATGGGCCATCTTCAGATTCATAAATCCCAGAGCAAACAAACTCGTGGATATGGACTGAGCATGGATAAGAATCTGCACCACGGGGTGCTGCATCAGCGAGATGCTTGTTGTAGCTATTTGGCTTGGTGCTGACATAAACAAAAAATAGGTTTTACCATCTTTATCTGTCAGAAAGAAAATAAATATTTTAGGCACTAACTAGGTTAGCTTTTTGATGTATGTGTGGACAAAGCACATCTAACAGCTACCAACAAATGGTTTAGACGTTTTTCTGCAGGGAATCAGTGACCATAATACCCATGGTCTTAGAGGAATGTGTTTGAACCTTGATTGCACAAAGAAATCACATTCCTATGGTCCATGGAGAGAAAATACAAGGTTAACTAACCTCCCCCAAACACCTTTTCAGCGCGCTAGTATCCCTGGCCATATTAACATGTAAATACACTTAGATACTTGGACAATGCACTGAAATGCATATAATCTACATGCTAACTAGTACTTTAAAGGGTTTCCACTGCTGAATGTGGATTTGGAAACACTTTCATGTCTGGGTTTTAAAAATTAAATGTGAGGCCTCCCTTAGAATGACTAAAAGCGTTTTTCAATTTGATGAGGGATAAGGCGATGACTGGGCTCCCTTTTCAAATGGGAGACCCAGAGTTCAATAAGACTTCAGTCTCATTGCCTTTGCCTGGAGGTTGAAGATCTAAACGCTGGCTTTTCTTTTTCTTTTAAAAAAGAAACCACCACGTTAGGTGACAGATGGCGGGTTGCCATAGCTAAGCATCCGCTCTGCTAGTGTACTGACTTGGAATAAGCTGACTTGAAACTGCTCAAGTTGTTGTTGACAAACAGGAGCCTAGATGAGCCCACTAATCTCCTGCTTCTTTATTCTGTCTTTATTGCCGTATAAAGAGAGCTGAATACGCTGGAAAAACTAAACCTCTGTTTTCAGCCTTCTCTTATCTCATGCAGGGTTTAATCTAATGGCCTCTCCCATCTTTACATCTCTGCCTCCTCCAAATTCAACCATATTTTTTGATTCAACACGTCACCATGACAACCACTTTATTTCCCATCCTTGAGCCCCCCCAGCTCCTCTTCTTCGTTGATACCGCTACCTCCCCCTACCCTTTCTTTTTTTTTGTCTAAATAAAACAAAGCTGAGTGAATGTGCTCTGAGGTAGGTAAATGTATTCCGTGACATCAGCCAGGACGAGTCTATTCTGCTGGATTCCTGTACCACTTGTTTCCAGCCTTGTCTGGGGGCCGGACACTCTGTTGGGCCCATTGTCCCATGTGTATTCCACACAGGCCCACAATTAATGGATGCCTTGTCTAAGGCTCCTGGAGCAGAAACTGCTGTTGGGGAGGGGGACAAAAGGCGAGTAGACCCAGGGGCTGGGAGTTGCTATGGGAGGGCCCCCCCTCCCTTGTTGAAAGGGGGGTCTCAAAGGGAGAAACGACGCAGAGAGTGAGCAGAGCATTGGATGAGATGTTTAAGTGATCCCCTATGTCTTTGCCCTCCCCTCCTGGCCCGAGACGTTTTCATACCACCAGTTGAAAGGGAACCCGGGCACTATTTGATCAAGATGATGATCATTTCACAGCCAACACTGCGCTGCTGGCTGGGTGGAGAAGCAGGGGTCATGGCTTTTAGACAAGGTGAATATGGCAAAGGGTGTGACTAAAGGCAGCGCAGAGGGTTCATCAATTATTTTATTTTTTTTGAATGTTTTCCAAAATCTTTTTGTTTTTGTTTTGCTTTCTTGTACATATATCTTAGATGTATTCCCCCATGGGCTGATCAATTATAGTTAATAGTTAATATGGTTATGAGAGAAAATACTTCTTTTGCTGTGAGGTTGTACGTATTTTGTGCAGGCCAAGGACGGCGTCTGATGCAGATATTAAGATGTTGGAAACTCAGCTGCCTCAAGATTCCCTCTTTGGTGGCTTGGGGATTCATAATAAAAATATCCAAAAGGGGATTCCATAGCTTTAATTATTGTCGTTATCCATAATTCAATGCTCAAACAATGACCTGTACATAGTGCTCCATAATGAAATGTGGAGATTAGATCATTATAATTATTTAATTGTTAATTTTCAATCTACGTTCTGCCTAAATCTTATCGTTTACCTTTCAATCTCTCAGTAGAATTCACTTAATTGTTTGTCCAGGTTTTGTTATTTTAAAAACTTACCTTTTATTCATTTCAACATCAGGGACAATGGAAATAAGTTCACACTTTTATCATTCTTTCCCTGATAACTTGTGACATATTGTATATTGTGCCAAACGTGTTCTTATCAGAGACAGCCTGGACCTCCATAGTTCTCCAACTCTTCCCTCTCTCTCTGGAGGCTCCCATGCCGGAGTTCCCACACTGATACAGATCAGGGTTGTGCTATAAACCTTATGTCTACATCAATACGCTCACAATAAAGGGTCGTTTGTGGTGGAGCAGCAGCGGGCTGACCGAAAACACCACTGATAGGATGTAATTTATTGTCACTCAGCCTCCTCTCCAGAAGCCCTCTCATCTGCTGGGATATTTTGAAGGAGCGTCTTGTTAAAACATCCAGTAAGAAGATTAAAAGAGACCTTTTAAATGATCCCAGGAGGGCAGTTTGGAGTTGTTGTATGTGCTAGAGGAAGTTTGTCTGTAAGGTCAAAGAATCTCACTACTTGTCATCAGTGATATCTCACTACTTGTCATCAGTGATATCTCACTACTTGTCATCAGTGATATCTCATTACTTGTCATCAGTGATATCTCACTACTTGTCATCAGTGATATCTCACTACTTGTCATCAGTGATATCTCACTACTTGTCATCGGTGATATCTCACTACTTGTCATCGGTGATATCTCACTACTTGTCATCAGTGATATCGCACTACTTGTCATCGGTGATATCTCACTCAAATGCTGATGTGGGAAAATCCAAGCTAAAAAACATCTTCAATATGTCATTATCACACTTGTTTTTTAGCAAACACTGATCCAATATCTTAAAGGTAAAACCAAATAAGGTGTTAATATTTGACTTGATCTGGTGGGTGTTTGATGTATTGCTCTGAGACGAAAAACAGCAAACAAAAACTGAACTGGCTTTTGGGGTCATTTCACCTCTGAGGATTAAGGAGCTTCACAAAGACCATTTGTAGTCTGGTAAACCTGACAGAGTCGTCTGTCAATAAATAAATCACGAAAACCTAACAGTCAAACCTGTATTCATTTGAGCATAATTATTAGTGGTTGTGGTCTATTTTATGATTAATAATTCAGATACTGTTGAGCCAGTGGATGTTTTAAGGTTTAACAGTTACATTATTAGTCGGAATGGCACTATAATGAATTGAATACTTTACACATCAAAATAACACCTTTTAAAATAATAGAATAGAATAGAATAATGGAAAAACTTTATTAATCCCCAAAAGGGAAAATTTGGTGGTTGCAGCCGCTCCAGCATACAGGTATTGTAAATAAGAACTACACATGTAAGTTAAGACTGAATTTCCCCTGCTTCTCAAACATAAGAAAGAAAAAAAAGGTAAAAACAGGAAATAGTCATGCACCATTAACTCTCATGAAATGATTATACTGGATGACAATCATAAATTTATCCTAAGATAATTACAATTTTTTTTCTACTTTTGTTGACAAAAAAGAAACTCCTCAAACCAAACAACCACAGCTGTTTCCACACACATATACGAGATGTAGAAATATTTACCTTTGAATGTAGTCCTTTACAAAAGGTTCAAGAGGAGGAATCCGTATAAAAATAAAATGGAATCCGTATTGAGCCCTCGTGTCATCTGCATATAATTTTTTATATTTACCCATGCATTTTCTTTTTCATATCGGATAAAAAACACTTAATATTGTGCATGTTATATTTCTCTGTGTTTCTCTGTGACAAACAAGATACATGAGGAATATAATGTCTATTTTGACAGTGATTGGGTAATATGATAAAAACAGATAACTAATGACATGAGATGAGGTTTAAAGGTAGAAGGTCAAATTTGAAATTATGCCACACTTATCTTCAGACTCAATGAATAAAAGAAATATAATAATATTTATATTATATGAATAGAAAAGTTACATTCAGGGCCTGATGCTGAATTATATTCCAAACAAAGTGTGCAGTAGCCTACATTTTCTTGCCCTTAATGATAAATGATATAAACTGTAAAAATGATTTAAAAGACATTAAATGCAAATTACCATGAAAGAAAATGATCTATAGTAAACTTTTGTATAGTACAAGGGCATTACTTAAGTTGAAAGTAAATTACAACAAATTCAGACTTTTTTGAAATCTTGAAATTAACAATAAACAGTAGTTCAGAAGTCAAATGCTGGCAGTCACACCTGCCGGACATTTACTGGAAATTACACAGGATCCTTTTTTTAACAATGTAAAGTGAAACGAATTATAGAGAATTATTCAATTCAGTTATTTATTGGGCAGCTAGAAAGACATGACTTAAAAAAAGATTTTGGTTATAGACATTTAAATATATCACCAATATATTGTATTTCCTATTATATATTGTTTTTCCTATTTCATAGTATAAGATTTTTTTTCCTAAGTCTTATTACTTAGTATGTCTTTGTTTTTAGTCATCGTTAGAATAGCTGTATGTTGGAGCTGCTGCCAAGACTACGTTTCCCCTTTTGGGGATTTAAAAAGTTCCTATTTTTTTAAACATTCCATGATTTAGGTTCAGATTGAAGTACAGGTTCAGGTTACTTTATTTGTACCAATAAGTAGATTTGTTTGCAGGTAACTATTTAACGTTTTTTCCAATGGATGGTCGACGTCAGAGGTCATGGCAGTGAGTGGACCGATGAGTGTCTCAGAAAATTCCTTCTTCGATGAACCTCAGGCCTGGAGTGTGTCAGAGGATTGTTCACCTTCATTCTTAAACTGTGAAGCACTCAATGCCCCTTAAAAAAAATGTGTGTGTGTGTGTGTGCGTGTGTGTGTGTGCGTGTGTTTGTGTGTGTGCGTGTGTGCGTGTGTGTGTTTGTGTGAGTTAGGTAGTCTCTGCAATTGTGAATGTGATTCCATCCACATCCATCATCCATTGCTATTTGGACACATGTGGAGGCGCCTGCTGTTGTAATTCTCATTTTACAATAAACACAATTTAGGTCTAATAAAGGCAATAGAGGACTTGCAAATATAAAAATATTTCTTTGATGAGTAGTACTTGAAAAAAAACCCTCCAAACACTAATGGATAGTCAGCATTAGAAAACCTTAACCCGACAAATTGAATGTTTTAGTGTTAATTAGTTTGTTGAATCGTCGGCTTTCTTGAAAACAAAAAAATCATATAAAATTCCAATTTTCACATTTTGGCAGAGTATATAGGGTCCAATCATTCCTATCTATTTCCATTAAGCTCCTCAGAAATAACTACTAACATGACTTATTCAAACTTTGTATAAATTCTTTACATGTTTACTAATTTCATTGACTTGTTATTTGTATACTAAATACTATGTGAAATAAAGATTTTGCTTTTAAAAAAATCCTATATTGAATTTGATGGAGAATGGATTGAAATGATCATTTCATATCATTTGTCTTTCTGGCAAGGTGTGGTATCTCATTGTTTTAATCTCCTCTTATCAAAATAGAACATTTAAATAAGGCTACTTTATAAGTGAAAAAATGAATTGAGTTTGAGTATACAGCCACTCTTTGAAAGATGCTCTCAATTTTATGTGAAAAATCAAATGCATTCTAACATAGTAATTGGCACACTTTGAACAGTCTTCACATTTAACCACAGAAAAACCAGACAAAAGAAGTGCTTTTATAACAAAGCAAACATGCACTCGTCAATATAATGATACACATTTTGACTACCTTATGCGAAAAAAAATTTGGGAGTAATGAACAAACACACGTTTCCCTCACATAACAAACACAATATAGTCAACACTGGTCTTTCATATAACTATATTTTGTGACCAATATATAGTCTCCAAAGTATTTGACAATCAATGCTCTCTGGTATGACTTGTGGCATGTACTCTACCACATATGGCGGTGTAAGATGTAAATGGACTGTACTTTAGGAGCAACTTGGGGTTCAGTATCTTGCTCAAGGACACTTTGACATGTGGCCCGCAGTCGTTGGGGATCGAACCTCCACCTCTCAGATAAGTGGAAAAGCACTACCTGAGCACCAACTGAGCCACTGTCGACCCACAGTTTGCCATGAAGATGTATGCGATTACATTTTTTTTTAATTCTGACTATTTTTCAGTATTAGGATTTTATTCTCAGAAGTTAAAAGTCTTTTTTTTTTATAAATAGAAAAAAAAAAATCGCAGATTGGGTTTATGATTGAATGAATGAATTGAGTATACAGTAGAATGCAGGCCTTGTACTTGATCGTAGTATTTTCGCAGTCTGGTATGAGTACTTTTAGTGAAGTAAAAGATCTGAATAATTCCTCCACTGCTGAAATGAATCCAATGAGGCCTACTGTTGTAAGAGTGATTGATTTCCCGCAGGAAAAAGATTTTTTTGCACTCCTCCAGTACTTTTTCTGACTAAAATAATCCCTGACATGTAGCCAATGAGAGCGGCTTGTCGCACGAGCCGGCCGCCCTCTGCACCTTCTCCCGCGCGTCTATTGGACGGGCGGATGGAAGCCAAGAAAGTTGTACACGAGCCGCTCGCGTGCAGGACGGCTCTCCGTGGATAAAACCAAAGGAGCTAGAGACAGGAGCTGACACTGAAGACGGACACTTCTGACATCAGTCAGCACTAACCAGTACCGAGGTTTTCCAGAAAAGGACCTCTGGACTTCACTGACATCATATTAGTCTGGAGTGTTTTAGTTAATTAAACTAAAGATGCCAGCAGGAACTTTTGAGAGAGCATCTCCGTCCGCCGTGGCTAGTGGAGACCCAACCGAAAAAACCCGCAGTCTCTCAGAGAACAGGAAGGTAGGCCATGCGAATCACTCTTTTGATCATTTCATTTTTAATTCCCATCTAATAAATTGCCATTACATCTGTTTCCCTTTCTGTTTGAAGTCCTCGAAACCCATCATGGAGAAGAGGAGACGCGCGCGCATCAATGAGAGTCTGGGCCAGCTGAAGACCCTCATCATGGACGCACTCAAGAAAGATGTAAGGAGATAAAACAACTTTAAACATATCCACTGGATAGGTTGAGTTTAGGAACTAAATTAGCCAATCCATCACTAAATGAAGTGGTTGAAGATCTAACTAAGTATCTACTTACCCCAGTTTTAGTCTTTAAACCCAGCTGTGAAAATACTCCTCTCTAAGTAAAAATCCTGCATTCAAAAATCACTTAAGTAAAACTATTTATTTAAGTATGCAGGTCAAAAAAGGAAATTGTCTGGCTGTTACATTAACTTCAACGCAGCACATAGCCTATCCTAAATGAAATTCTTTTTAGCTTTGCAAGATTGACTTGCATAAAATTCACCAAATTAACTCTTACTAGATTCATAAAGTTCACATAAAATAACAAGATCAAGTTTCTTAATTTTCTTGTTTTTGTGTCTACCCTTGATGCGAGCTGTATTGAAACTTATATTTTGTTACTGCTTTCAGCAGTTATTCTTTGAATTAAAAACTAGGTTCAATCAACCGTATTGAAATAAGGTGGACCTAAACCACCGATTCTGAATCAGCCATACTAGATTATATTGACCCAACACAAGTATATTGAATTAAGCCAACATAATTGCTTGATACTGGAAACTAGAAAGAACTCCACATGATCTTGTGGAAATAGTTCACGTGATTTTTTCAAGTACCCATTGTTCCGTGAAATGCTCCCTCTGAGTGTTTCGATTTTTCATGAGATGTTTTTGGATGAATATTACAGCTTCATTAATGTTTATAGACTTAGGTTGCATTTCTTCTGAGAAAGAAGTATTACTAAGAAGTCAACATTACATTTACTGTCGTTTCGAGACTGTTTTTACATAAATGTAATATAGTTAATTTATATTAAGAGGTAAGACAAACCATATAGAAATGGGACCTACTTAATCCTTGGGTTAATAGCAAAAATTCAAAATCAATATAACCGGTGGCACATGGTTTCCAATGACCAAACGGTTATGAAATATTGTTATCTGAAAAGTAACTACTGACTACAGCTTACAGACAAATATAGTTTAGTAGAAGTACAATATTATGGAATTAAAGTATTAAGTAGCTTAAGATGGAAATAATCATGCTAACAATAACTATAACGATATATATAACATTTGAACTTCACTACAATACTTTAGTAAATGTACTTCGTTACTCTCCACCACTTACTTGATGGTTGCATTTGTCTATTTAGAGCTCCAGACATTCAAAACTGGAGAAGGCAGATATACTGGAAATGACTGTGAAGCACCTCAGGAACCTACAGAGACTTCAGATGACTGGTATGTGATCCACCCATCCATCCACCCATCCATCCATCCATCCATCCATCCATCCATACATACATACATACATACATACATACATACATACATACATACATACATACATACATACATACATACATACATACATACATACATACATACATACATACATACATACATACATACATACATACATACATACATACATACATACATACATACATACATACATACATACATACATACATACATACATACATACATACACACATACATACATCCATACATCCATACATACATACATGAATTTTATTTATTCCTTCATGTTTTTCTCTCCAGCTGCTGTCAACACAGACCCGTCAGTTCTAGGAAAATACCGAGCTGGGTTCAGCGAGTGTGTCGGAGAGGTCACCCGCTTCCTGTCCACATGTGAAGGGGTGAACACAGAAGTGCGAACCCGGCTCCTAAGTCACCTGGCGACCTGTGTGACCCAAATCAACGCTGTGAACTTCTATGGACCTCACCTAGGTGCACTGGGACTTGGTCAGACCGGTACACAGATCCCTGCTGCCCCACAGTTGCCTTGCAAAAGTGGCTCAACGATACCTGTCTCCTCCTCAGATGCCATGAAGGTGTTTGGTGGCTTCCAAGTTATGCCTACGCCGGACGGACAGTTTGCTTATCTTGTTCCTAGTGCAGCTCTCATGCCACTGAAGGCACAAAACAGCCATCACATGTCACCTGCTGCCCCCCCGGTCACCTCGGACTCTGTGTGGAGGCCGTGGTAGGAGAGCACCTCATGGACTATCACACATCAAAACACATTTTTGTACATTTGTAAATGTTTTTAAGACCTACTTGAGAGAGATGTTTACAACCATTTATGTTTTTTTTATTGGACGATAGGATATATTTTGACCTCTTTGCTTGCTGTGATTTGATAAAGTCACAATTCAACTGCCTCAAGAGGTCAAGAGAATCTCTATGTCACTTGAAAGTTTATTAAAGCACTGTATTTTTAGAGACTAATAAAATGTTTCTATGATGTTTACCACAAAATTTTGCACAATGGTGTCTTTGTCATTCCCCTTCCTGAATTTCACAATGGATGGGCATGTCATGCTGACGTCCATTCAAGCACAAGTCCATGATTTACACTTCACCTCAGACTTCTAGAAAGACAATTAACACCACTTGTACAGCAGTTGTTTAAATTTAGCCCCCTCCTGTGTTCCCTGTCCAAATCTGATCGTTTCCTTTGTTGTGTGGGGGAAACCTTCTTACCATCAGGAAATAAATGCCTCTCTGTGACGTAAGGAACCCAAAGGTTGCATTTAGCCCAAAAGGGCATGCTGCCTGCACAGGGAGCCTGGTGGGTCAGGGTTTGTTTACATGCAGGTCTGATGATGCTCCTACCAGATAGAAATTTGCTCTGCAATGGATGGGGTGTGACTATGAGTTGATCACCTGACATTAAGAGGAATCACTCACAGATTAATAATTCCCTTTTTAAAATGTTTCCCGTATTAAATGCGAGAAAAAAAATTCGATGATATTAGTGTGTGCGTGCAAAAGGCTCATGCACAGCAGCCCAGCAGAACCAGTCCGATGATTGTCCATTAAGTGGACAGTTGAGGGCTGATGGCCCCAGCGTGTGTCCAGAGCGTGGTGCTGACACCGCAGGACACAAGCAGAGCATGACCAGAGGTCACAGGTGCCCCTCATTCACTCTTCAGAGACAAACGTAGCTCCAACAGCATGTTGCCTCGAATCTGGCAACCCGTCAACAGACGTAGCAGCCCATCACCATGAGACAGGGCCTCCCTTTGACAGTATCAAACAGTGGCACCTCCGCAGGCAAACCCATGCACACAGTTCATGAACATTGGGTTGTTGACGATTTAATATTCATGGAATTTAAGGGATTAGGTCAAAATGCAGCAGCGACCTTGTTTTTGCTAAGTTGATTTTATTCACGGAGAATAAGACACAATTGCACAATTTCAACTGCAGGATCCTTCTAAGAATAAAATTTATAAATGCTAGTTTATAATTCTGCCTTTCAAATGATGGCATACCAAATCCTCTCAAACTCATTAAAACTCAGTTTGCGCAAATGATACAGTCAATTACGTTTACATCTCTGTTTTGGCACAACATTGGCAAGACTGGCAGTAAAGAGGACTTAAAGACAAAAATAGTGCTCCCCCTCCATCAGAGCATCCTTTGAGAAGACCCTCCGAAACACAAAAACAAAGACGGGCCCCTCAGTGACTCAATGGCTCCTCTCTTTGTGACCCTCTCCATCTTCATAAAGGACTTTCCCCTTGTTTATCCAGGAAGAGGTTTAATGGCTAGGATGGGGGGAGGACCATGCTGTCACTTTCAACGTGCTAAAGAAGGCTTATTGTTGCCTGCTCTCAAAGGTCTTGGTCTTAAAGGCTTTTTGAGAACTCCTCAGGCCGGGCTGTTTGCTTTAAATAAGAGGAGCTGTGAAGTGCTGACAGGTCACCCCTGTCCACACATTTATACGATGGAGAATCTGTAAAAAATCTGCTTTCCCGACTTGTCATCCTGGTGTTCAGCGGTATTGAACCCCTTCTTTCCATTTTCCTTATCCCCTCTCCCTACATCTCCTTTATCAAACCAACTTTGATGCCCTGTTTTCCCAAACTGTGTAAAGCACAGAACGTAAACATCAAGCAGCGCAAGGTCTTCCCCTTCGCTGCACTCCATGATTGATGGCCTCCCCTCTGAAATCCAGTGACAACAGTGACAGGTTCCCTGCTTGTAACTCCCTGACACTCACCGGAAACCTTCACTGCCTCCGCCCCTGTGGGTGTACTGGCGTAGTATTGTTCCAATGGATGCATGGTGGATGATGGGGGTCGGGGCAGTCAGCTGTGGTTCACATCAAGGCTAATGAATGCATTATGCGCTCAATATCAATGGTGAATGAACAATGCTCTGTGTCCCTTCACTCCAATTCATCGTTTTTGATTTAACTGGTTGTTTTGGAAAAACTCACTCAACAACATACTGGTGGAAGCTTAATTTCCAGGGGGTGAATTTAACTTCCACATGACACGATAACACTGGAAGGGGAAAATTTATTACGCTCAACCCACATAGAGTCATGATGTTGTGACCATTAATACCAAGTAGCTCTGGAACCAGATCACAAGTCATGGCATCTTCAAAGGAGATGTTGTGTTGAATGTCGTCGGAGAGAGGAGGGGGCTGTTGTCTTCTCTGGTGCTTCTGGCCATATGCCCACCAACACTTCTGAGAACCATGAAGATTCACTTTCACAGCAGGTTTCCCTTTAAAGTGAAACATCTCATCATACAAATAATGCAAGTACATTCAAACTGTGTCCAACAAACTACTGATTCTTACCTGACAGCAACCAAAGGGGAGCGGGTCAAATGCAGAGAAATCATTTCACTATGTTGTGCTGTATGTGATTTATAAAGGACTTCATCTGCATCGTTTCTCCCTGGAGCTATCAAACTGTACAACTCTGGAGTGTAATCCACCTCCACCTGCGAAGTCCCTCTCATTAGAGACTTTTTCATCAGTCTACATTTTAATACCCAACTCTGAACACTCAGGCTGTCCTGCACAAAGCTGCATATACTTTCATGTAACGAGGTACGCGCTGTGTCTCAGTCACTTGACTGCAATAGAATTCATATTTAAAAATGACACATTTTGATGACTCTATTGTAAATACATTTCAATTTTTTACTCTCTGTTTTATTTTATATTCATTTTGATATTCTTTCTTCATTTATATTTTTACCATAGGGCTCTGTTTTATCTGTTTGTGTATTTTGTTCTACCTGTATGCTGCTGTAAAACTATAATTTCACTCTTGATACTAATAAAGTGTCATCTCATGTCATCTCATGTCATCTCATGTCATCTCATGTCACCTCATGTCATCTCATGTCATCTCATGTCATCTCATGTCACCTCATGTCATCTCATGTCATCTCATGTCACCTAATGTCATCTCATTCTCTTATCTTTCCACAGACACCACTGACCTTTGGGTGCCCATGATCCTTAGGCCAGTTCACCAGCTGTAATTCCTCAATTTATTTTGGTATGTACTAACTACTGCAAACCAGAAACCCCAAAAATGATGCGTCGAGATGACCTAGTCATCATGCCATCACAATGGCATCCTTGTCAAAGTCACATAGTTACAGTTATGCTTGCCCATTTTTCCTACTTCAAACACATTAACTCGGAAAACAAATGTTGTTGCTTCCAAATATATCCCACCGCTGTCAGGTACGACTGAAACGGGATGATCAACGCCATTCTGACTCCACGTCTCAGTGGCTATAATGTAATGGTTTATCAATGTATGTATAAAGTTGGTCATCAATAACTATTACACAAGAACATCTCCATTTGTTTATAGCTTGTATATTTGTTTATTTCCTTATCCATTTAATTTAAAATAATTTATATGACCTTTGTACTGTGAGAGCTCAGTTAACGGGAGTCAAATTCTTTGTATGCATATACATGGCCAATAAAGCTGATTCTGATTCTGATTCTGTGCTTTGCAGTTCTGTGTGAAGTCAGACACATGACATTGTTTCATCCTTCTTTATTTTATACTACCAAGTGAGAGGAAAAACGCTCCAACATATAATCTAAAACAAAAAGAAAAATGGCTTTTCTGTTTATAATCAGGCAATCAGACATCAGAGATTGCAACTGAGGAAATAAACGAGTGCCAGGTAGAGGCACTTTCCTCAATGAACTGATAATTTATAGCAAGCAGTCATGTTTGTTTTGGAGGCTCTGCTCTTTGAGCTAGCACTCCAGAATTCCCTTCAGAAATCGGGATTCTACTAACTCAAATATTCTAGTCTTAAGAGAACATTTTTATGTCCAGCGGGGCTGAATGTGCGAGCAAATGCATATTTAATTCATAATCCAAAAAATGTATTTCAGTCAGAACAAACACATGACTCAAGAAAAAAAATGCGAGTTACATAAAAAATATTTGCTATTAGTTTGTCAGATAGTCTTTCCTTTGGACCAGGGAGATGGATAGTCGGTTCCGTGCGGCATAAACAGTAATGTCGGTGTTGTATCGGTGAAGAAAGAGCTGAGTCGTACGGCAAAGCTCTCAACTTACCAGTCCATATACGTGCCAACCCTCATCTTTGGTCATGAGCTCTGGGAAGTGACTGAAAGAATGAGGTTGAGAATCCAAGTGGCTGGTAGGAGTTTCCTTCGTAGGCTGGCTGAGCGCAGCCTACGAGATAAGGTGAGGAGCTCCAGCATCCAGAGAAAACTCGATGACGAGTTACTGCCCCAGACGATGACAGCTGGAAAGGAAGACTGAGCTTGCATGAGCGGATTTCCTTAGAGCATTGTTTTTTTGTGGATAAAGTACACTTGAGAGAAAAAAACAACGTTATCAAGGGTGAGGGTTACACTTTGTCAAATAATATTTTTGGGAGTTTTTTCTGAAAAACAAGACAAACACTTAAAAGTTGGTTGATGTTGAATGGACCGAAGCGATAAAGGGTAATACAACATCAGAGTGACATTTAATCATAATTTTATAACATTACTGGCTAGTTGAGAGCCATAACAGTGTTTTTGAAGCAAGAGCATCTGAAAATGGAACTGCAGCTTTGATGCTCTAGCCGGTTTACATTTTTCCCATAAATAAACTTGAATCACCATCACACTTTGTGTTGTTTTGATTTCAAATGCAAAAAGGGTTTATTAATTGAATTTAATGACTTAATGAGAGGGCGAAACATTTTAAATTGACTAAATGAGCAGACAGCGTTATCATAACTGTTATTCATTCTCCTCTTTAACAATTTGTTTTATCTTCATGTTGAATATTTCAGGTAGTTTCCAAACCACTTATGATCAACTGCAACTGCATGATTACGGTTTTCCACAACACTGCTGAGAAATTCGGAGGATTTTAATGATGATGCGCCGGGGTGGATAACGAGAGCTTAATATGTGAAGTGAACTTAAGCAGCTTCTCAGTGGGTTTTTCCACCATGGAACAATAGCCTCTTGAAAAACTTATCATTTAGCTTAAAGTTGGTGCATTGGAGGTATTTCACTTGTTTCCCTGCAACAATTCGTAAGATTTTGCAGTCGCTCTTCAACATACAATGAAGGGCTGCATGCATGCATAATAAAACCTCTCCATCTGGGCTGCTGGAAACAAAACAAGCAAAGTCGTATGAGAGCCGGGTCCACATGGCCATAGATCCCGATTCATCCTCCATAGTTGTAATGTGATGATAAGAAGCTTATAGCCTCTTGTTATCATCCAATAGGGACAGACAAGACAAAACCCAGTATACCAGTATGCGAAAAGATTACCATTCTGATGAAATCTCTGCGTCCACTTAACACCCACATCGGGTCAACTGTTCTTAATTTGGTCAGCAACACCAATTTAGCTTCCATTTGGGCGTTTGGGTGCACTGAGGGGTAAATATTGACCCTTGTTTGTAAGCAAGATGCACATATAGAGTGGGTGAAGTGGCCTGTTTGTGTTCTCGGGTTGTTTAGGTCATTGTGTCATGGATGATGTCACAATCTCATTCGCTGAGAGATAGGATCTAATGGACACCCACTCACTCAAAAGCAACAGGTGTTGGTTTGACATAATTTAAGTGAAGCTGAAAAAAAAATCAACAAACACATTTTTCAACTGATTTGAATAATTTTAATCTTGAGATTGATAAATATACCCCATGCAAATAAAAAGTATGATGTAATTGGTGATAGATGTGAAATCAGCTTACATATACGGATCAAAAACCCTTCTCTAGAATTATTGCCCCAGGCATTGAGTCTCATATGACCTCTACACTTTGTCCGGGTATGCTGCCCTGCCCTTAACACCTCCGGCCTCACCAGCCGTCTTAACTCTGTGGGAAACCCCCCCAGTGCTTTGTGTTGTTTTGGGCATTTTGTGTCTCAGCAGATAATGTCCACACCCCTTCGTTTCTTTCCTCTCCCATCTGAGGAGCTGCTGTGGAGAGCATGGTGCGGCACTAACTGCCATCTAAGCAGGACAGAAAGCGGTGGTCTGACCATGGTTGGGGTTAAGCCCTTAGGGGGTTAAGAGCTGCTTTTCATTGAGTGACAGAACAGCGCTTCCACCCTGCTGCTGTTGGTTTGCTAGGTGCTGAGAGTAAGGGGCAGTGATGGAGGCTGACACATGATTTGGGATTGAAGGTAACTCTATGAACCTCTGAAAAGTTGTGGGAACAGATATTGCTCAAACCCATAGAGCTTTAGTACCAATTTTTCTAGTGATCGCAAATTCCCAAAGATACAATAGGTATAATTCGAGCAAAATGAGTATAAATTTCAAGTTGAAATTATTTATAACGATTATCTTATTATTAGAAACCGATTATATTCCTTTGCTTATTTCCTAAATATTAACAAGCCTATCGCTGTATTACTAGAGTTTGATACAATTGAGCAACTTACTAACAGCACTTAAAACCACAGTGACACAGTCACCTTTTAAATTGATATGTCAAACACGTTAGCACAAAGTTGAATACAGTCATTGAGCCACATGGTTTTAATTTGGTAATGGTAAATGGACTTTACTTATATTGCGCTTTTCTAGTATGCTTGACCACTCAAAGCACTTTACAACAAAAGCCAGCATTCACCTATTCACGCAAACATTCATACAGCGATGAAAGAGGCTGCCATGCAAGGCGCCTTCTGCTTATCAGGAGCAGGAGCGGTCACGCCATCAGTCACACACCAATGGAACAGCCATTGGGAGCAACTTGGGGTTCAGTATCTTGCCCAAAGACCATGTGGACTGCAGTGGCCGGGAAGCGAACCACCGACCTTCAGATAAGTGCTCAGCCGCTCGACCGACCGAGTTTATTTTACCTGGCAAACATAAATCCGTCCCTCTCCTTTAGGACCACTCTGCTTCCGAAAAATAGAAAAAACAGGACCTGTTCTGCTGTAAGGTCCCTGGTTTATGTGTGGTTGAACATTGTCCAACAAAATCATCTCAGGATTAGGATAGTTTTGTTTAGGTGAAGCAGAAATGGAGTCGGAAAGTTCCATTCCTCATGAATGACTGGGTTCATGAAAGTTTGATAGTTGTGTCAAGCATTTTTAACCATTATTTTTTTTTAAATTTGTTCAAAATGGAGCTGTTTAGTAGTTTTAAGTTATGGTTTATGTAACTTCTCGTAATATAGTAGCTTATTAGGAACAGCAATCGGAAAAAAAAGGGTTCCGTCATTCTGTCAGTCTTTTGGCTGCTCTGAATTATTTATTAGAAAACACCTTCATTGAACAAAGATTTGCTTTAAACGACGTCCATATAACTCGGTGCTCAAGTTAACAGCCCAGTTCTTTAAACATCCTGTTCATCCCATAGTTTTGGTCAAGTGATGCTTACGTCTAAAATAAGACCATCCCTCCATACTCTGAAAGCTAGACAGCCACAACTTTTTTGTCGTGTGAATTGTGATGTCATTCAAGTGGGACAGAGCACCCAATCGACCCTGTGGCCTTTGACCCTTATTAACCCTGGGTTAGGGGGCTATATTCAAGGTGTAGCCATCTGTGTGCCTTGTTGTACCAAGGCCTCCGCCCTCCTTCTCTCTTTATCATCCCTCCCAGTGTTCGGGGGCATAAGAGTGGTCAGAGGAGGGCTTGCATAGATTACAAATATATATGTGTGCAAAGACAGTCATGAAATTTATGGATATTTATCAAAGCTATGCAATTACAACTTTGAGCAACTGAATATTTCCATTTTCTTTATATTTTCTAAACAAATCTTAGATGATTTTAAATGATATAAAATCAATGACAAGCCTCTAAAATATGAATCAGTTTTTTATCAGCAATGAAAGCATTAATCACAAAATTAGACACATTAGAAATCATTTGAAAGAAAGAAATCTGGATCCGGATGATGGTCCAGGTCACAACTAAGACCCAATGAATGAAAAAATAACATCTCTTTGCGTAATCCTGTTACAGACAGAGGAGCAGACAGACACAAAGAAAAACGTTATATAATTGACAGAGGAAATAACAACATTTCCTTATAGAAAAAGTGGTTCTAGAAACGTCTACTTTTGGATAATTTCTTTAGGTCCACCAGGTAGATAAATCGATACAGTTTGGGATTTTCATGAAACATTGCAGACGGATTTGTCATGTGCCATGGAAGACCACCTTTCATTTCTGAGGGGATCCAGGTGACGGTGCAGAACTTGTTCACAGATTTTGATAAATTTAGTAGAAAAGTTGAGAATTTGGAGAAGAAGATTCCATCCAGTTTCGGAATTGATCATAATGAAGGTGCCGATTAAAGTTTCCATTTTCATTTTTTAAGACTTTTTTAATGTTTTTTTTGCCAATTTTTGGGTCCATGATGTTTTTATACAGTCTTGAAATACGCAAAACCCCAGAGGGAAGCCATTTAACTCAAAAAGCTTGGGCAGATTTGCATGAACTCTGAATCAGAGATTGGAATTTGGGGCGGAAGGGAACATTTTGAACAATCTTCCCAGTGGAACACAAAAATCACAATTCAAGGTGACTGTTTTCAAAATTAAGGATAAAATTGGTTTTATGAAGGTAGTAAGTAACCTGTCAGGTAGGACCTTTTGCAGGTAATGCTAATGTTTTGGTTGAAGTTTTCGTTCTGATAGTACGGCCTTTTACTCAAATGAGATTATAAATGCAGGATTTTAACCCCTTTAATATTCTGTAAAACTGTTTGAGTTTCTATTTCGTATAGAAAATATGTCTGAACCTTTTATAATATAACCCAGTGGCAGCAAGTACATGCTAAAGTGTAAGTGGGCCAGGATGCAGCCCTGGGGGACACCACAGGTCAAAGGAGCAGAGAAGCATCAACCATGGCTGATGAGAAAGTCTGATTAGATCAGTGGGATTCTTTTTTCTTGGCTTGTTAAGAATATGATGACTTACTAAACAGAATTATTTAACCCAATACAAACAATCTAAACCAAAATACATCTGATATAACGATTTGTCATTTTATGGCGAATTTGGAGTTTCTAAGATATTAAATTAATAAACGCTCCAACAAAATAAAATAAGCAAAGACATATTTTTTACATTGTGAGGATTTTAATCATCTTGGGTCACTTTATATAATATAAGAATTAGTTTATGGAAGAGTTTTACTTCTAAATAATCTGAATACTTCTTCTACTACAGTCAGGGGACGGACACTGTTTCTTGCCTTTCCAAAATTCCAATTTGTTTTCATTTAAATGGCCAGCTTATTCCAGATGTTTTAATTCTGTAAAAATGAAATACAGCACCTGCAAATTGTAATGTCCAAATGAGTACTGTACCCTTTTAATGTCGCGATGAGTGTCCCATTTTACATTTAAACCCTTTAACTCTAATGCGACTCTGACTGTAACCAAGAGGTTATCCACTGCACACCTACAACGGAGTAAAGGCATGTACTGGTAATTCAATTCATGTTAGCAGCTGATATAGACAGTACATTTGGCAGTTCTTAAAAAGCAGTGAACTATGAACATTAGAGGAAAAAGGTTCATCTACCCCTCTTATCACTCAGGAGCACTCATGTAAACTGGTTATCAGCGGCTGAGTAGGAGGTTTGTTTACACTATTAACTGTGACATTTAGAACATGTAATATGACCACTTGTGTGCAAAATGGCCAAATTCATAAAGAGGTATTTTCTCAGAGAACACAGTTCATACAACAGAGGAAACAACTTATTCTAATTGTTGCAATTCGATTGTTCTGAATCACTTTTTAAAACATGCTCCTTGATATTACCATCCTCCTCCTGAAACTGTACCTTCACAGTCAGTGGAGAGCTTTCACCCACTTTACACCGGATGACCACAGTGTCATTGTAGGCCTCTTGGCTACAGCGGCTGAGATCAACCAAAGTATCTTGAGACAAATGACACAGCAGCTGGTCTTTGTCGATGGAGGCGACTGGCTTTCTCCTCAGAAAGCCGGGGCTCTCGCAGAGTATCCCGTCCAGAATCTCTATGTCTTGGTTGTTTCTCAGCACCCAGTCATGCAGGTACCACATGTGACAGTCACATTTCCAGGGATTTCCATGCAGTCTCACTGTGGGATTGATGGCAAACGGGTCCAACAAACCCAGTGGGAGAGTTTCCAGCTTGTTGTCAGAGAGATAGAGCTGCTCAAGGAACTCCTGATCCTTAAACAGTTTGTTGGCCAGAGTGCTCAGGTTGTTCATGCTTAGATGAATTGACTTGAGACTTAATAGTCCGCGAAAGATGGTCTCAGGCAAAGAGGTCAGCTGGTTCTCAGACAGGTCCAGATATTCCAGGACTGTGCTGTTTCTAAAAGTGTCTTCAGGAAGGACGGAGAGTTGGTTAGAGGACAAGATAAGGTTGGAAAGAGATGACAAACTACTTAGAGAAGAGAGCTCTGTCAGTCTGTTGCCTTTGAGGTTCAGCTCCTGCAGATTGGAGTCCATGTCTCCAAACACTTTATTGCTGAAAGTTGTAAGTAGGTTTCCACGGAGGTTCAGCACCTTCAGCTGCGTTAGGACAGAGAAGATGCCGTCAGGCACCTCTGATATCTTATTACTCTCCAAGTGAAGCTCTGTTAACTGAGAAACATTGTGGAATGTGTCAGATGTGAGATTATTAACAAAGTTGTGGTTCATTTTCAGGGTCTCCAGTCTTGCCAAACCAGAGAAGACATCCTTTTCCATTCCCACAATCTTGTTTTGGGACAAATCCAGGACGCGTAGATTTTCCAGGTTGAGGAAAAGAGAGGTAGGTAGCTCTGATAATATATTGTTCTTCATTTGCAGAGTGTCTAGCTTCTTAAGAGAGTCAAACATGCCAGGCAGAACAGTCTCGAGACGGTTGAAGTTTAGCAGTAGTTTAGTCAGGTTTCCCTGATTCTCAAAAGTCCCCATTAATAAATTATCCAAGAAGGGGTTCCCACTGATTTCTAGCTCCTGGAGGTCAGGAAGATGCTCAAAAGCCTGAGAATGAACACTGCGCAGTGCATTATTTATGAAGATGAGCTTGGTGAGTTGGGGACTCTCCGGTAAAGTGTGGGACAACAGGTACTGCAGGTCTGATGATATTATAATAAACTCTTTGACCTTCCTGGACAAGTTTCTTGGTAAAAATGATATCCCTCCATCTGAACACAACACCTGCGCCGGGGTGAAACAGAGGCACTTGTACGGACAAAGGCTTTGGGATTCTGTGTTGCTTTTATGACAGAGAAGCAGCACCAGGAGAAAAATCAGGCCCAACGTTTTATCCATGTTTCACTGTCAAAAGATGATGTTAAATTAATGCATGAATGAATAAGAAACCAAAGTCTGTGCTTATCTAAGTTAAGAGCAGAAATGAATTATAGTAATGGCAGTTTTTTTTTTAGCTCCCATTGACAAATAAAATAATAACATTCAAATGATATTTTATAATATAAATGCGGGAAATTCTGCTTACCTGTCTGTTACATTAATCTCATCTCAGTGAAGAATGATTCCTCGTGGATCTACGAGCCAGCTGACTCAGAGTGCAAAAGACAACAAGTCCGACTTAGGCAAGACAAAACCTTTGGTCAGTGGCCAGCTCCTGTCAGGCTTTCATTTGCTCACAACCTAAAATGTGGACTGTTCTGTTATTAAGCAAAACGGCTCCCAGATAAGAATAAGATTCGCTTTTATTTGTTGATATAAAACACAACATGCAGAAAATCACGGAGCAATTCTATCTCAGTATAGATTTAGTTTTCCCAAATGTCTGTCAGTGTTGAGTCATTATTTACCTGAACAAAACAAATAATGAAGACGCTAAGTGCTTGTTCTGGTAAAAGTTTAAATTTTTTTTTTGATTTTGTAAATCAGAAATAAATACTACTATTATCACACTATTACTATTACTAGACTGTTACTCACTTCAGTCCACTTTTGACAACTTTATGATCGAAAGGGGACTTTCATTTGCCCGATTTCCAGTCCATTAATTCCACCTCAACAGACAAATACCAATAAATAAAAGCAATTAATACAAAACAATATATATTATGAATCAGTTCATAAAAATCCATTTATCTTAGTAATCCATGCTTAGCTTAAAATAATGGTCATTTAAAATCAGTATAGTCAGTGATTGGATAAATGTGACTACCAGAATGAGTGCAGCTGATATTAATTAATAACCCAGACCGTGAAACAGGAAATTGAGGACGTGTGAAAGGTGAGGGTAACTGAGTGGTATAAGCAGTACTTGTGGCCTGTATGTGCAAGAGGGTAGTCTATCCAACTGAATCTCCATTGGTTCTCATCAGCACTTTATAAAGACTGGTTTAGGGCATCGCAGATAACTCAACATAATTCAACCGAAAAGACACGATCCGATTGACTGATAATTTGCGTTTTGTATTCTCAGCCACAATTTTCTTTTGTTACATGTTGCTCCAGTTGACATCCGTCCAGAGGTGGGGAACAGCCTGGACGAGTCGCCACTTCATTACATACAGACAGTCAACCATTAATGCTCACATTCACTCCAACGGGCAATCTAGAGTCGCCAATTCACCATCACTTTGCATTTTCTCTCTGGGTAATGTAGTCATATGATCCGTTACTGCTTGTTATTATTTATATTACAGATAACAACACTTTATATGCTCAGAGGCTGGAACTTCTTCACCTGTGTTAGAGTGCAACTACCTGAAGAAAATGTAATTTACTGTATGTTGTATTATTTTCTGTGTTTAAGTACTTAAATAAGACTGTAGAAACTCACACTCTAAGAGTGAGCAGACTCCTCTCACTGCAGGAAAAGTGTGGCCCAAATCTGATTCATTTCTCATATGTGACTAATATTAGATTTTTTTATATATATATCATGACAGGCTGTGCAGCACAAACAAAATGGAATCAAATCTTTTCAAATCAGATTTAGGCATCTTTCACACACACCGTATGTTTTGTCATTAATGGAAAACAAAGTGAAATATAGATGATCGCACTGTTTTAGCATTTTATCTTCAGCAAAAAGATGTAATGCCCAGGTTTGTTCACACTGATTTCAGAAACAGGTCACATGAATATTCAACATGAAACGATCAGAATAGTTCCACTCTCACCTGTATTGTGAGCACACATACAATTCAGGACAGCAGTTACAAGAGTTCACCTTTAGATGTCGTCATACCCCTCCTAACCCCAGCATTCCTGGATCCTCCCTCTCCTCTAGGGTATTCCCTAATGATGAACAGGTAGACTGCACTGTCTGGAAGCCGGTTTCCCACTCAAAACTAGAAGGGAACTACTTCAAGGATTTTTTGTTGTACCTTTCAATCTTTTGGAATTTTTTCTTCTTTCATTGTATCTCATTTTTAGGGCTGGAGGTTTGAGAATGGCCAACGCAGGTATACAGCTTCTTGGATTGACGCTGGGCTTCCTGGGCTTTATTGGCTCAATAGCATCTACAGTCATGGTTGAATGGAAAGCTTCGTCCTATGCAGGAGACAATATAATCACAGCTCAGGCCATGTATCAGGGTTTGTGGAAGAGCTGTGTGTCACAGAGTACCGGCCAGATTCAGTGCAAAGTCTATGACTCACTTCTTCAGTTACCAGGTAACATTGCTGATAATGCTTCTATACATTTCTTGTTTACCTCTATAATATATCATCAACCATCAACTGGTCATAATATAGCCTCGTAAAGTTTATCCTTCTACAAAAATATGAATGTGGAAAGAAATGTTTCATGGGTATGTGATTGGTGGAGATTTTTTTTCCTGTCCAAAAGTTATGATATATAGTTATGAATATATGTAATGTTTTATAAAAGTTAGAGATTTATAGGCCTGCACACCGTGAATGTTTCTGGTAATTCAAACCTCCTTAGAGGATCAGGAATAAGGCCCTCACCTCTGCCTGTGAGACATTTTGGCATGCAGAGACATGTCAGTCAAATACCAGCTGCTGGATGACCAAAAGGATTTCTTCTTCAAAAACTATTGAGAATGAGAACATTTTATGTTATGTACATCAATCTGTACTCTGTTATGTACATAATTATGCTATGTACATTTATCTGGTTAAAAGATTTACAATTTTCTGTATCATAAAATACTGACAGCAGCTCCATCGGTAAAAAGTAATGCCTGAAGGAATGTTTGGGGCTGGATATGAATCATCTCACCAACACTCCTGACATTTTTGTCTGGATTGTTCCTGTTGGAGAACTCTTACATTCTAACTTTTACTAACGTGATACAAGATACCGCTTGGTACGCCATAAATCAATTACATCTTACATGTTTTAAACTTTTAATGCAATTATTTTTGAATAGAATAGAATAGAATAGAATAGAATGGAAATAACTTTATAAAGCCCCATAGCGAAATTTGGGCATCACTGCAGCTCTCACTTTTGTAAAGTGACAATAGTTAATATAAACATATAAACATGTTTACATATAAACATGGTTATATGTATAGTTACATAAATAGACATACTTATGTATGTATAGATAAATAAAGATAAATAAGGTATTAATATGGCAAAGAAATTACAAACTCCAGGAAAAAACAGATGAAAATGAAAATAGCCCAGTGCAATTGGTGAACGTGTAATTACTGTGAAGTAGATGAATGATAATATTATTTGTTTAGTTTAATGGTTGCAATTAATCCTTAGTAGTGCAGTAGAGGAATTGAGAGTCGGTGGAAGTGGATAAATTCTGTTGAGTCAACAGGACATATACTTGACTGCTTAACTATTTAAGGTCAGAACCTAAAATCAAATATATATAAAAGTTAGAGAGATATAAATTTGAATGAAGTCTTCTCAAATCAAGTGAACTTGTGCCATGTTTTTGTCACCAGGGATTGTACAAGGCACCCGAGGGCTGATGCTGGCCGCCATCTTGCTGAGCCTCATTGCTGTACTAGTGGAGATGGTGGGCATGAGGTGCACCACCTGTATGGCAGAGGAGCCGCAGCAGAAGGACAAAGTGGCTCTAGCTGGAGGGATTATTTTCATTATTGCAGGTCAGAGTCTATTCTGTTCAGATGTATGCAGTGAACACTCGACTCTACACAATGATGCGACAACTTTTAAAGCCAGATTTGTGTGATTATTTTGTGGTTGTCTTCATAGCTCTACTGCTACGTGTTTTAATCTGTGTAATACCACAATCTGAAATGTTTTCCCACTGGTTTTCCAGGTCTGCTCGCTCTGGTGGGAACGTCTTGGTATGGTCACAGAATAGCAAAGGAATTCTACGACCCTTTCACTCCCACCAACTCAAAGTTAGTTTGTCCTCCTCTGCCATTTAGTGTTGGATTCACTGTAAATGCATGTAGGGTCATATCATGTTGATACGTTTAGTTCTAAGAAGGTAAAATAATACCATCCTAAGATATTTTTACCCCTGAAATTCAGGGACATTATATAAATGTCTCTGTCATCGCTTTTGCACATCCTTTGTTTTAACGTGAAAACCCAAAACCTATTTTATGGATCATTTTCAGATTTTTTTGGTCTCACCATCGACCTTAATTTGAGGAAGAACTGGATTGTTTTTTTGAAATGGTCAGTTGTATATTTCAGCCACTAAGAGACGCTTTATCTCCAGAAGAATTTTGGACATAATTACTCAAAATTTACACTTTAGATTTGGTGCATATGAATCGGCTGGAGGAGACTGAGATTGTGTATATAATAGTTTTCTCTAATAGTTCATATTTTATTTTATTATTTCATCATATAATAGATTTATTACAAAAAACACTGTTTTGCGGACGTAGCTTTCCAACCGATTTAGTCCCAATTTTAACTTTTATGAATCGCTAAGTAGAACAAACTTGTATTTTTCCCATTTAAATGTGTTCGTTCACATTTCGATCTCTAGAGGGGTTTTCCTTTGACCGATAAGTGCAATTGCGTCTAAATTTAGATCGTACAAATTGACAAAAGGAAGCATGTTGTTCTTGTTTCGTCACTGAGTTCAGAATAATTGTTACCTGTATTTATTTTCATTATTGAGTCACTATAGGATCTTATTTTATAGCATATTGCTGACTTCATAGAAATAGTTAGTTTAAGTCAATAAGGCTGTTGGACTGAGTATTAATGAGTTACATTTAATTCTAGGTGTTCAATCAGCTGTATTGCTTGTACAACGCAGGGGGCCTTTTTGGGGGATATACCACTGCTTTCTGGTCTAGCTTACTTGGGAAATTTTAATCTGACGTGTGGCTGACAACTATGTTTGTCAAATAAATATGTTGGAGAAGGATATTATTCATATGAGATATAGTTGTGCAAACTGTAATTACGCTGGAATTACAGATTTTAACAGGTCACTGCTGCCGGTCAGAAAAATCTCTTACCGTGAACTCAGTAACCCAGACACTCACTCAAGAGAAGCTGGTCATGAAGTCATCTTCACAGTGATGACATCATCGAACCAACTTGGAAGTTTAAACCCACCTACTGTGACTCTTAACTGATTGAGAATAATATGCTTGATTTGACTCGCAGACTTGAGGTTCACACTTTGATTAAGAAGGATTTTCAAGGTTACCACATTCATCTGAGTGTGATGTGTCAACAGGTATGAATTTGGAAGTGCCCTCTATGTTGGTTGGGGAGCTGCGTGTCTCACCATTATTGGAGGGGGCTTCCTCTGCTGCAACTGTTCAAATGAGCACTCAGGGAAATCTCCACGCTACCCACAATCCCGCTCTGCAGGCCAGCCAGGCAAGGACTACGTCTAGGACCTTCAATACATCCAGGCTGTGTGTGAAGACTTGGATCATGTATATTTGTTGGTGTTATATTTGCCGTATGTTTATTTCTGCTGGAGTATACAAGATATTCTTAGATTAGAAAAAAGAGTGTTTGGGATCCTTTCAATTTTTTTATAAAAGAAATGCAATGTATAGCTATAGCTTTAATATTAAAGATCCCTAAAGCTGTAAATGAATGGTATTAACAGAGGGTAATTTGTAAATATCTTCAGAATATCTCAGGATATTTCATAATGTATTTACATTTTCATTCTACTTTGTCAATTCACTGTAAATCGTATCAGTCTGACAATTGTACTCTGTCTCCTCCTTCATGTTATGTAAAATAAAATCATTGTTGCTATCCATTTCTGTATTTTTTTAACAAAAATTAAATTGAGTTTTTATTAATGTATCAAATGTTCTAAAACTGTGCTGGGATGCAATGTTGACAAAAATCATCAGCAGATCATCAACTTCATTTTCAAAGAGTTTTTGTTAACGTGCATAGTACAAAATCAAAGCAATAGAACAATAAAACAGCGCAAATGGCGATGTTAATAATAGAATAGAAAAACGGTTACAAAAATACTGTAAATAGCTGTCAAAGGGTAACATTGAAAGGTCGTTAAATTCAGGAAGCAAATAACTGCAGTAAATAAAGTAAATCATCTTAAATAAATAAACAGTAAATAACTTTATCTACTTGAAATGAACTTTACTTATTGTCAGAATATGTGGAAAATATTAATTTTACTGTTAAAATTCAAAGTTTTGGTAAATTTAATGAGAAATACAATCATTTTACCATCAAGTCATTACCATTACATTTTTAGAACAGTTAAATTAGAGATTTTCATAGGATTAAAACCCCACAAATCAACTATAACAATTTAGCAAGAACATATAGTTATTTCTACAGCGATAAGATATTAATTATAAGGTATATATTTGTCAAATGTTGTCGACATGTAGTTTAAAAAAATGTTTTGCAATTAACCGTAATTTTATGTAACTAAGGAACAGTAAGCAGGTTGACAAAACATCTCTCTTTGTGAAAAATTTACATTACCGTGCAGTTTTTTTACGACGATATTCTGGTAGCAAGAGCTGTCAATTTTTTATTTACAGTGCGGATCATTTTAACCAGGGTGTAGCACACAATATGGGGATGTTGCCACGATGTTGCTGCCTTGCTTGGATCTGCATTATGCCAAATTAATAAATACCACCAAATTCCTTGGAGACCTTTTCCCTTTTCCTAGCATTTGGAAACGTGTTGAACAGCTGTTGCTTATGAGCTCTCATCAAAAATTATTTAAAATAATGGCTGGTCTATTTTTCGTTTACATACAAATTCTTGTCTGTCACTGACATATAAAAGTCATCAGAATTCATTTGAATCTGCATCATCCAAGCTGCATTGTTGTGCAGCTGTTGTGATGTATGTATGTATGTATGTATGTATGTATGTATGTATGTATGTATGTATGTATGTATGTATGTATGTATGTATGGTTGGATGAATAGGATGGATGTATGGATGTATGGATGTATGGATGTATTATGTATGTATGGTTGGATGAATAGGATGGATGTATGGATGTATGGATGTATGGATGTATGGATGTATGGATGTATGGATGTATGGATGTATTATGTATGTATGTATGTATGTATGTATGTATGGTTGGATGAATAGGATGGATGTATGGATGTATGGATGTATGGATGTATTATGTATGTATGGTTGGATGAATAGGATGGATGTATGGATGTATGGATGTATGGATGTATGGATGTATGGATGTATGGATGTATGGATGTATTATGTATGTATGGTTGGATGAATAGGATGGATGTATGGATGTATGGATGTATGGATGTATGGATGTATGGATGTATTATGTATGTATGGTTGGATGGATAGGATGTATGGATGTATGGATGTATGGATGTATGGATGTATTATGTATGTATGGTTGGATGGATAGGATGTATGGATGTATGGATGTATTATGTATGTATGGTTGGATGAATAGGATGGATGTATGGATGTATGGATGTATGGATTTATGGATGTATGGATGTATTATGTATGTATGGTTGGATGGATAGGATGGATGTATGGATGTATGGATGTATGGATTTATGGATTTATGGATGTATGGATGTATGGATGTATGGATGTATTATGTATGTATGGTTGGATGGATAGGATGTATGGATGTATGGATGTATGGATGTATTATGTATGTATGGTTGGATGATAGGATGGATGGATGTATGGATGTATGGATGTATGGATGTATTATGTATGTATGGTTGGATGGATAGGATGGATGGATGTATGGATGTATGGATGGATGAATGGGTGGATGTATGGATGTATTATGTATGGTTGGATGGATAGGATGGATGGATGGGTGGATGGATTCTTGGACAGATTGGTGGATGGATGGATGGATGGATAGATAGGTGGATGGGGGATGTATTATGTATGTATGGTTGGATGGATAGGATGAATGGATGAATGGATGGATGGATGGGTGGATGTATGGATGTATTATTTATGTATTGTTGGATGGATACGACGTATGGATGGGCGGATGTATTACGTATATATGATTTGATGGATAGGATGGATGGATGAATGGATTCTTGGATAGATTGGTGGATGGATGGATGGATGGATAGATGGATGGGTGGGTGGATGTATTATGTATGTATGGTTTGATGGATAGTACTGATGGATGGGTGGATTTATTATGTATGTATGGTTGGATGGATAGGATGGATGGATGAATGGATTCTTGGATAGATTGGTGGATGGATGGATGGATGGATGGATAGATGGATGGGTGGATGTATTATGTATGTATGGTTTGATGGATGGATGGATGGGTGGATTTATTATGTATGTATGGTTTGATGGATGGATGGATGGGTGGATTTATTATGTATGTATGGTTTGATGGATGGATGGATGGGTGGATTTATTATGTATGTATGGTTTGATGGATGGATGGATGGGTGGATTTATTATGTATGTATGGTTTGATGGATAGGATGGATGGGTGTATGGACTCTTGGATAGATTGGTGGATGGATGGATGGACGGATGGATTCTTGGATAGATTGGTGGATGGATGGATGGATGGATGGATGGATGGATAGATGGTGGTAAGAATGAAAGGAAAGGATTACAAGATGGCAGTGAGTGCAGCTCTGCTGTCTGGTTTAGAGATGATGGCTCTGACCAAGAGGCAGGAGGCAGAGTTTGAGGTGGCAGAGTTGAGGATGTTCAGATGTTCTCTTGGAGTGATGAGGATGGACAGGATTAGTTGTCCATCCTCGTCCCACATCGGAGGGACAGCCCGCGTTTGATGTCTTGGAGACAACCTAAGAGAGAACGGCCGCAGAGTAAGAGAAAAACTGTGATGGAGATTATAAGTATTATAAATAGGATTACGTGAACATGTCATATCTCCTGTGGGGCCTGCAATCAAGGTAGATGAGAAAGTAATGGATTTATAATATTCTGTTCTGAAACCAAGAAGGAGCGGCTGCAGCAAAAATGTGTGGCCTCCGGGACGACAAAATAATGAAAACAGGGTGGCATACCTCCGACCGCAGGCTCCTGCCCCAACATGCCTCCTCACAGAGGGAGGAATGCAGTCAACGCAGAGTCCTTAAGAATGTATACCCTGCTACATTTAACACATCAACCTCACTCACTGCTTCTTTATACGATATAATTATTAAGAATCTTTCTGGCCATCAGCAAATCAACACCAACCATGATTTTATCTACTGTTTTGTCTCCACCACAAACACATATGTCACTATTGTGTCACCGGTGTGCAGTGACTCGCAGCTAAGAGCGCCACCCTCTGGTCACCCTGTATCACAAACACAAGGCAGGGGTTCCAGACAAGTCCTTTAACATTTAATCACTCACCTTGACTGACGGACTGACACCTTGACCAGGACTCCTGTCCACAGACAAAATAATGATGGTAGAAGTAAAAATCTGAGCAGAGGAAATGGGATTTAAAGGAAATCAAACTTATTTTTAATATAAGCTTGATTTCATCATGTTATTAAAATGGATCTGAAGTTTTCATTGAAAGTATAAAATCCACCAAAACCAGCACACCTTTTATCTCTCATTACACCGTAATTGAAACGCTGATTTTAGACACTTTCAAGCCCACTGCCATTCTCATTTTGTGATACATGAATGAAAAATACAGAATGAATCTATGAATCGAAACCCTTCTTCCGCTCTAGCAGCGATAGAGCTGCAGGATGTTTTCAACTTCCTGAATTTGGGTGCTAAAACTTAGCAAGTGAAAGTTCATGTCCTCTGGTTGAGATGTGACGAAAGGAAATTGTTCACGTCATTCCTTTTCATGTAACTGATCTGAGCTCCTATTAATGACATTGCTTTGTCATTTTCTGCTACAGTTTGAACTTAGTTAAAGATGCTTTATTATTTAGTATTTTATTTGTTAGTCGTTGTTTTGAATATAACGTGCACTCAGATTATCATTAAGTTTATGGTAGAGCTAATGGTGATGTCAATCTATTATTTCATTCCAAGCAATGTAGGCATTTTCCATGATGTTAGATACAAATATCTGGTAGGTGCCAGTGTGCCCTAATAGTAAATAACCCAACTCCGCTTCCAGATGATAATCACCGACACAATGTAATAGATTGTTCCTTGGGCCCGACATACCTCTCCAAAAACAAAAACAAAAAAACAACGATGGAAAAAAAAAACTTACATCCTGGTAGATGATTGATAACAATTGTAAATATTCTACAGCAAAGAGGGGGGTTGAAGAGTGATGGCGTGAGGCCACTAGGGGGCGACAGGAAGCCAAGTATGGACCTGTATTCATTCTCAACAGCGGATTTGAAACTCTAAAGCTAAAGAAAGGAAACCAGTCAAAAGATATTCAAATTTTACTCTTTGACATTATCAAGAATTCGAATCATGTTGAGCTATTAATAACACCGTTGTGGACAGTAAGACTAGTATCAGATCACTGATTCTGGCACACACTGAGACCATAAGGTTTGTTCAGAGGTTTTTGATATAATGCAAAATGCAGGACTTTATCATAACCTTACATAACATTTAAAATTTGGAAAATTAAGCAAAAGGTCTATTTCAGCAAAAGCATGTGCTGAATATTTCTCCATTTTATCATCTTACTGAGAATTTGAGACTGATTGTCAAGATTTAGTAAGAAAGCTTTAAGTTGAACCACAATGAAAATGAAAACATGCAAGCAGATTCATGTAAATTAAAAGCATTGTTAACAGTCATCAGGAATTGACACCTGCTATTGGCTTTTCTGTTGTTGCACTGCTGCAGATCCGAGGAAGAGAGTCAGATCATGTTAAATATACATTTTTAGGGGTCCTGAGCTCAAATGAGTGGTTGTATCTGAACACTAACCTACAGTAACCTCCAACATATTGCAGATTATACCTCTTATCCTCTGCACAACCTATCCTCCAACAGCTACAAGAACTTTCTTAAATTAATGTCAGCTAGTTGCCCAAATCCTATTTTCTCAAAGATACTATATGCAATGAATGAACTGAAGGCCGATTTCTGTGCGGCTCCTCAGCATCAACTTTAAATCAACTCGTATATGCATCTCAGCAAATAATCCATAAAATACAAAAGCATGCATGAATAAAACCTGTTCAGGCCGACATATTTATTATATTTAGAAAACGGCTTGACGTCTAGGTTGATGACGAAAAACAGAGAAGCACTTAACTTAAGGCCACCACCTATGCAGCCCGGTATTGGATCTGGAGAAAGACCAGATGCTAACTGCTATAATCAGCAGAGTGCATGTGGCAGAAATAACAGAAAAATGAATTAACAGGTACAAAATCAAAACTAAACTGTTGTTAAAATAATTTCAATGAGGAGATGCATTATAGGGGTTGGGCCTGTGAGATGCAAATAGTTCTTTCCAGGACCGATCTACAGAACAAGGCCCCAGGTTCTGATTTAAACCCAGAATCATCTTGCTGTGAGTTGACAATGCTAACCAGATGAGTGTTCAATATACAGATTATCTCAGCTAACAGTCTCAGCAAGGGGTATAATGGAAGATTTACCATGTTAGCAGGATAATGTATCCTTTCTCCCCTTTCATGTACCCTTTGCCTCTAAGATGGACCAGGTGTATTTTGATTGGCAGGGTTTCTTTTTGGTCACTCCAGTTATTCACAGAGATTCATACTCATAATACTTGCTAAAGTTTTCTTCTCTTTCATTTTAGTTTGAAATCCTGCATAGAATCATCTGAGTACAATTGATAATTTTGCATTGTTGACAAAAGAGTAAAATGTAATAACGCTGTAATAATAATACATTAAGAACTGATTAATTGCATTTACTTGTGCAAGCGCATATTTTTTCATGCTTCTCCTCCACTTCATTTCAGAGGAAGATATTATAATTTTCATTCCCTTCAGTTATTCAACAGCTTGAATGATCAATTAATTCATATATTTTTGGAAACATGTATCAAAACCTTACTGAAATATGGCAATATAAATTAATGTATAGAATAAAATGAAAGTGAAATTAACTTCAAAAACTTTTAAAGGCTGCTTCTGCATTACAGCACTGATCATAGTGAACAAAATAATGTGCGTATATTTCTTCTGATAATAAACTTTTTTCTTTTGATAATAATTTGTGGATAATTCTTCCTAAATTTAAAGGAATACTTGGAGTGCTTTCCCACTGACCTAAAACATCTGAATACTTCTTCCATGACTGCTTATCAAAACAAAGGTTTGTCTGGTGCTCACAGAATATGTGCACTTTGACCTCATCTGAAACTCCAGTCCAGGTCCAGGTCTTGGCAGAGATCCTCCTGCAGAAGCTGTACAGTAAGTCCCATATCGTAATAACCAGATCTGCTGATCCACTGAGGGGCTGTGACACAACTGGAAATCTGCTTGTTTCCTAGACAACTACAGAGAGAAAGCCTGGGATTACAATATTTATTTAAAATAGCAGCCCCTAAATTGTGGAATGAGTTGCCCCCTCATGTCTGGTCAGCCCCCACGCTGTCTGTTTTGAAATCAAGCCTAAGACTCACTTTCAGTTGAGTTGAGTTGAGAATTCATTTTTTGTTTGATAGGTTTGAAGAGTTTTAGCTGGCTTAGTGTAGAGCAGAGATCAGTGCAGTGAAAACCATATAGATTAGCCCACGTGTTGTTTTTAATGCGTATGCTATATATTTGAATATACTGTAAAATAGTCTTCATCAATTCGTTCGAAACCTTCATCTGGTCTCCTATATATTAACAAATATTTGACAAACTGCCTGTCCACCTCTAATGTAATTTGTAGGGTTTCACCCCAGGGGTCCCACTGCTGGATATAAAAGGGTGCAAAAATAACCTGTCTGCTCACATACTTATAAGAACCATTACTGTACTTAACCTCAGCAGGGGCTCGCTGTGAAAAGAACTAGCCACCTGCTGAAGACGTTTTCTGTGCATTTATTGTCTGGATCAACTGGTTCTCAGTGCTTTGGGGTGTTTTTTCATTTCAAACCTCCTGAAAACAAAACAAAAAGAGTGATATTGACTGAGTAGGCGTCCTCACACACACACACAAGTGGACAGGGTTAGACAGATGTACACACCAGGCCACATAATCACTGAAGCTGAACTAATGAGATCAGCGTGACTTTTGAGATTTCTCATTCAACTTGGCATTAAGTCTAAATCTTTAATATGTGCATCTGTGAGTGACACTAACAAGTCTGTGTTATGTTGAGTATGATTAAGTTTTATGATGCCACACGGTTTAACAAAATCGGACAAAATGTGGCACAGTGTGATGTGTTATGGAACACCCGAAGGAAAACTCATCTAATTAATTAAGTAAACATCGTCAATTAGAAAAGATCAACGAAACTAGAAAGAGCACTCAGAGAGCGCAAACCTCCACCATGGGACAACCGTATCCTAGGTTTGGGAAACACTGAGGCAGATTTCTCCATACATTTCTGAATAACTGCCAGCCTCTAAATCAATTAACTCCAAAAAACTCTCTGAGTATCTCTCAAATACTCTGTGGCCACATGTCTCCTTTCTCCTTCCACTTCAGTGTCTCTGTTCAGCCCACTGAGCCACAAGCTCCACCCCAAAAGGAACATCAAAGGAATCAAAGGAACACAGGCAGCAATAGCCTCATTGTAATGTCACTGCTCCAATCGCTTTATTATTTTATTTTATTTTAAATGCTGCACCTCTAGGATATGCAAATCTCCCATCTGTGTAAAAGTTCTTGCAAATCTGTCTCGTAGTTATTCTGTTATCTTGCTTAAAGCAAACAAAATTTATTGCATTCTGCATGCTTTGCCCTCTTTGTATCTTAGATGCACATTTCAAAAAAATGCTCCCGGTTAGCATCGCACAACACAATCGACGTCAGAAGAGCCATGATGTGGATGCGAGCGTTTGGAACACAAAAACACTGCCAGGTTTGTCCTGCCCCTCCCATCTAAAGAGGAGCTAAATGACTTAAAACGTCTTGGCCTCTGTTTTCCTGAGAAAGGCCACACCTTTCATCAAGAACCACATGAGGCGGGTCAATAAGGGTCGCTGGAGTCATATTTTATCAAGATATATCATTTTTGATTCTTAAAATTTGTTTTTTATTTGTTCCTGACATGATCCTGTCCAATATCCGAGTAGAAGAACGATATGATTGCATGTGTGTACAGTTATGCATCTGTTATCAGTTTATTCCCTGAGGATTTCCTTTTTAATTATTTCTTCAAACAACAATAAAAATGGGTTAGAAATTATCATAAAAAGTTGTGCCTAACAATAATTAATCAGATTGATTGCCTAGTCCTGTTTTCTGTCCATATCAATGTGTATTGTTGATCTTGTTGCTCTTAATTAAGGCTCATATCTAATTTATACACTGAAATAATTATAACACTATTGTAGGCACCCGTTTGATGTACAGTTGTTCAGTCTTTTGTGCTCAGAGGGACATTTAGTCTCTCCGTACGCCTCTAATAAAAACCCTCCATGTGGCAGACAAATGCTTCGGAACTTGAGACATAGCCAGTCAGAAAGAATTCTCCTCTCCACCAAACACTGCCTACTCCACTCAGGAGTCAGGAGCTTATGGATTTAAAGCATCCAAGGTTCATGGAAATCTTTATTATTCTGTAAGGATAATTTTTTTTACAATCAGCATTATTCCAGCGTCAAGACCAACAATAATAGATATGCAGTAATAACACAGTAATTACAGTATAAGAGACCAAAAAGCCAGAGAACAGTGAAATTACCATAGTAATCTAATATATATATATATATATATATATATATATATATACATATATATATATATATATATATATATATATATATATATATATATATATATATATATATATATTTATATATATATATATAATATATAAGAAAATATAGAAAAATAATATATAGAAAAATAAAATTAGATTTCTTCAAAACATAGGTATATAGATATTGTATTTGTGCACAAAATGAACCATCCATCAGTTGCACACAAAATCACTGTGTTCAAAGAACAAAACCAACAACACATGAATTTCACACAAAAACATAATTCAATGAATATTTATTGCAAATCAATGTGACTTTTGCTGTTGCCTTTTAGATACAAGTTCAGAAATGCGAGGCTTCACCTTGGCAAGTGCCACTCTCATATCATTTTTGCGACAAAGTCTGTTTCTTTTCTTAGTTTTCATGTCTACCATCCTGGAAAAGGATTGCTCGCAAAGATACGTTGTAACAAACGTTGTGAGTATCTCAAGGGCTTTTCCTGTTATTTTCGAAATCTCGCCCCACTTTTAGCCGCACCCCCTATGCAAAATGACTTCCTGCGGCTATGTTATGTACAAAAATAGAGTTCATGTATTATTCCTGACCCTCATTATCCATAAATATTTCTTTAGAAGTCTGGCTCTCTACATGCTTGTGTTCAACTGGAATTTTAATGTTTCATAGATGTCAATTTGATTCAGCTGATTTATTGTCATCAAATTAATGTCTTGAACAACGCTTGACAAATTGTCCCTCCAATTATCTCCAATTTACTAATACTTTACTTTAATCTTCCAGTAATTACCTTAAAAATGAGGAACAACAAAACAATTTCTCTGATTAAATGTAATAAGCATTTGGTTCCCTTTTAAAAATTAATTTAAGGAGAGTGAGAGAGCTTATCTATCAAGTTAGCTGGATGTGACATCGATTTTGTGTCTGGAGATTTTTCAAAACAAAAACAAGATTATGAGCCACGGATGAAGGAAGCATGAGCCTTTAGTTGATGCCAAATTCTGAACTTGACTGTGTGTGACCCACCTAATTTCAATTAACTTCATGGCACACTCTGGTGTGTATGTGTGTGTATTTGTGTGTGTGTTTGACTGCTATGTTAGAATCTGCGTTGTCATTATGTTTTGCTCTTACATGCAGAGATTTATCTGCAAACTCTAAAAATATTTTGACTAAATATAAATCCTCAAATTCTAAATCCTGTAATTCCTGGCAAATGCATGTTGATAAATATTAAACTTATGAACTATTTAAGTATCAATTCTCTCCGCCATCTCATTCACAATGACTGATTTCCCTTCCATACTCAATCACTTGTTGCCAATGAACCTCCTTACCCGTGGAATCTTGTCTTTAAGAACATTCAGCACCATTCACACACTTTGGTTGGCCCTTCCATAACTTTTTTTGAGATGTGTTGCTGGCATAAATCTAAGAGTAAGTGTATAGTTAAATACTTTTTTTTTTTAAATGACGTTGATGAGCCACAAGTTCAGGCACATTTTCTCTCTAATGTTTTCAGTAAAATTGAATGTAAACAAATGATTATAACTCCTCACATTCTGCGTTATTGTTGACAAAGTGCACCAACTTTTAATGTAATATTAGTGTGATCTCCTTCCCCCCTCCAGAGCCTGTGTCCTCAACCCTGCATAATTGACCTCGGAATGTGGCTGGGAATTTTATATAAGCGGCTGGAAGAAATGGAAATTGAACAGAGGTTGTTGGTACCAACTGTGGCAGGAACATCTATCCTCTCCTGCCAGCTGCAAACTACTGTGGTAGCATTGAAACTTTGCACACAGTGCATCTGACAGCTGGGCGAGGGACCAAACTAACTTTCTCTTTAATACAAACTATTCACTCATTGTAAAGAAGCATGGGTACTAAATTAACTTTTATCTTTACATTTTGGAGAAGGACTAAAATTATAAACTAGGCCCAGGCAGTACCCGACATCAAGGGCATATCTCCTAAAAGCCCCCATCCTACTGCGTTGAATAAGCAACCCCACTGATTAATTTCCTCCAATTAAACGTGAATAAAATCCTGATCTTATAGAGTAGAATATAATATAAACACAAGATATATCTCCTCGAGTTAATTAATGTTCACCAACGTTGGACTAAATCAGACCACCGGTTTGGAGGTTATGTCCAAAAAACTAAATTTCTCACAAAAGCTGTTTGCTATCCTTAAGGAGGGGTTAAATGCAGAGAAACAATTTCGCTACGCTGCATATTGTATCTCCTGTGACAAAGAAAGGCTTATTAATGTGAAGAAGCAGCGTTTGCTGACTATGAAAACATAGATAAACAAACTTTAATTGGTTTCATTTTCATGTAATTTTATAAGACTCTTATATCGAGACATTGTTCAAGTGGTTTTAGTTCAATAATTGCTGTAATTACATTATGATGATTAAATTACATTATTTGGAGAAAATTACATCTATTGTGATCTAATGAGATTACTTTTCTTTTGCTAAACATACTTGATAAATACATTTTCTTATTTGGACAGTAAAATGAGTCTCAATGTAAAGGTTGTCAATAGTTCTCCTCATTATTGAAGGGAACTTTGTGATTACTTTAAATTTGATTTTCTCAGTTTAGAATAAACATCACTATAATGCAGAGCTTTTAAACTAAAAGCATAGAGCTTTAGTGGTTTAACTTCACGTCTCAAAGTGTAATTCTTTTTTTTTTTTTAAATTGAATCTGAAATTGAACCAGCCTTAACATTACAACCATAGAGAGTTGCAGCCAGACTAACGATACATTAACATAAACATAAACATTTTATACTCCAGGATGGTATTTCAGGAAGCGGGTTAAGTTGAAACTCTGAGTTAGTTTAGCCTGAGATGTGGGAAACTCAGGGTTTTCCATCCCAGAAAGTGGGATAAATTAGATTAAATTGCTCTGAGTCAGTTATTGCAGAGCTTACTTTGTTAACCTAACCTGCTCACTGGCAGGTTTACTTCAACCTGCCTTGAAGTAAACCTGCCAGGTTTACTTGGCAGGTTTACTTCAAGGAAGACTGAGGTTGTTCTTGACTCTTCCTCCTTCTGAGCCTGAAGCTGAACTATACAACGTGATGTGTCCGTCAAATCAGAAGAGACTTCCCAGGTAGGACTTCCAGAGTAAATGGGGATCCATCAAATCTTTTGGCTTTTGAGAACTTCAGTGTGTTTTCAATTCTGTGCTGGGTTTATTTCTGGTTTTGAAGCCATTCATACTGATGAGACGTGTGTGCATATGATGAATGTAAGTTTATCCCCTTTTACTGCTTTGTGTGTTTCCTCCGTCATTTCTTTTTTTTGTCATTTAATGCTATCATGCAATACATATTTTACTCTTATAGTTATTATTTTAATCTCTAGGGGAGTTTAAAAACAAAAAAGAAAAACACAGTGTTTTGGACATAACATTAAATTTGTGGCGTTGCTTGTACCCCACAAAGTCCCCAGTAATGGGTGATTGGGGATTTGGGCTGCAGTCCCTTATTCGCAGTGGCATACTCTCTACACTGTATGCGGAAGTGCATGTCAGCTGAGAAGTCATTGAAAGAACCTTAGGCAGTAGCAAATGGTTACAAAGAGATATTATACCAGAATTCTAAGTAATAAATGTGTTATAAATGATTCCTGTGTTTTCAAAGCCTGAATCGGGTCAATCAAGACAAACAGCTGTGTTACCCTCACTTATGCTATTTTAGTGCATTTAGCCGTTTTGCTCTGCTTAAGACAATACACTCATTTTGTTCTGAAATAGGAAGGGACTTCTCGGAGAAAAGTCCCTCTAAGCTATGTGATGATTTCTGTCTGCCGATGTTGTGCAAGAACATATGAAAAAGAACATTAAACCATACGTATACCAGCTGTTAGTCACAGCTACTTAAACATATATGGTGGAAAGTTTCCATTCTATACTCTTGAATGAAATGTACTTTTTTCTTCACAGAGATATGGAGAAACAAGTTGAACTTCAGTAGTTTACTCAAGCATACATTTTTAACTTTTATTTTACTTATTGTAGCTCCAAAAGGGTACAACTTTATATCCCCCTTTGATGATATAAAACCCCGTAAGATAAAATGGTTTATACATTGAACCTCAATGAACATGACTGCTCAGCCCCATCTCACGTTCCCTACCGAATAAACTAAAGATATTTTTTTTTACCTCTGCCAAAAACCTCTGTGTGTCTGTGAAAAAGATCACGGAAAAACCAATGCAGAGATTTGCATGGAATTTTACCCAGAGATAAGTTTAGGCATATCCTCCAGATGATTACATTTTGGTGACTTTATGTGTTTTGCGCCATTTAAAATAAAGTAAAAATAATAAGCCGTTTGGAGCAGTGACGTCACAAAGTGGCGGGGCGCTCTCTTGAAACTGTGTCCACTAATAAAACCTTTGTTCCTGTGATACCTTCAATATTTCTTTGGGTTTGGTCCTGGGGGCTCAGTTTTAAGGGTTTCTTTGATTCCTGTAATGTTGCTTTGGAGGTTGACCTGGGGGCTCAGTGGGCTGAACAGAGATGCCGTAGTTGAAGGTGCAAGAGACGACCGGTAAGAGAGCATTTATGAGCTACTCAGAGTTGTTGGAGTTGTTAGTAGATTTAGGGGCTGGCACCAACACAGACATTAATAGAGATATCTGCAATTATTACTTCCTAAACCTTGTGTATTGCTTACTCCTTTGATGTTTTCTAATGGAGAGGAACAGGAAAATGACGGAACAATATATGTTACGATAATACCCCGCACAAAGTTTAGGATTGTGCAGCAGAGAATAAAACAACGTGCTGAACACATGAAGAGAAAGAGAGGTAGAAACAAAGTAGGTTCAGAGGTACATTTTGGCCTTTGGTGGGGGTTTTTGCTTTCTGATGGCTTTTTCTATTATTCTTTTACAACCGCTAATGACTGATTGTACTTTTACTCGTGTGCAATTTGGCATGCAATACTTTGAATAATAATAAAATATCATACTTCATCCACCTCAGTAACAGAACACAGGGTATTCCCACAGCACTCTCCTAAAAGTGAGAGATAACTTCTTGCAGGTGAGATGTCACATCTGAAGAAAATGTCAGTTGCTTCAATACAGATACATTCTTCTAAGTCTGCTTACATACCAAGGAAAATCGAATAAGTCGCACATAAAGAATATGTAAATGCATAATGTCGCCTTATCTCTGAATCAAAACCTTCCTATTGATTCATAAAATGAGAAAGAATGAATGGCCATCCCTGAACACACACACACACACACACACGCACACACACACACTCTCTCTCTCTCCAAAAAGGCTGCTGCCAATGAAAAGTACACTGTAGATAAAACCATCAGTTGCAATTAGTTTCAAAATAGTCATGGGAAACTCATAATGGCTACATTCAAGCTGTTCTCAACGTGTACGCAATGTTCCCTTCTGATTCAATTAACGGGTAACATCTCAGTGTCTCTCAGAGGACAAACAGGAAAGTACAGGAGGATGACAACAGGAAGCGGTGAGCACACAGCTGCTGTTGTTTCAGTCTGAAATGAAGCAAAATGTGTTTTCACTATGTAATGCTTTTTATTTGATTCTCTGCCCCTTCAGTATGCCTCGAGGAAACATTCTGTCTAAGCTGCATACGCCTCTTTGAGACAATGTGACAAAGACTGCAGAGCATGAGGTACATCTCACAGGAGGTTTCAGCATGTGAATTATATGCCATAGCTTCCATATGCAAAATAAACCAGTGAGTCATAAATGAGTGCACACAGAAGAAAAAACACTCCACGAAAAACAGGGAAGAAAAGCTGTGGGGAATGTTGTGTGCTTGATACAGAGACTGGTTCAAATTAGGAGAGGAAAGGCTTTCATAGCTCCTTGCAAATAGAAAACAGTGCGCAGAGTGGTCCAGTAACATGACAACAATTGTATAACCCATAAACTAATTTTTAAATGTTGCAGATAAATAAAGGAAAATGTTTTCCTCTTGTCTGGATTTGATTTTATATAAGTATTTTGATGCTTTCATTCGAGGTTACAAAACAAAAATAACATTATCCCGTTCTCCAGAAAAATATTTTCGTAAATCAAGCACCATTTGGAAAAGAAAAATCAAAGGTAGATCAGTTGGTTCTGGAGTTTCAGAGTGTAATTGAATACATTTTTAAATGCATGTGTTGCACAGACCCTGAGGTAAGTCAAAATGTGATTCAAATTGAAGCCCGTAAAGATCCCTGATCCACGATCCAAGTCTGCAGGAGTTAGAGACATTTGACAAGAATAAATACTGAAAACAGTGCTCCCTGCTAGCTAGTCATAAAATCCATGCACCAGCACCATTTATTTTCCCTAGCTTAAGCACTGTATCTGGTTAGTTTCATCCACAGCAACGCAAGTTTAAAATTACTTTTTTTACTTTTTTTTTGTCTTTGTGGCATTGAGGTTTGGTTAGATCAGTGGCAGGAGGGAGAGAATGATTCAGGAAACAGTGCCAGGGAGCGAGAGTCTAATTAGCATAGACATTGGTTGAGTTAATTGCTCTCTTGCACTTCTCTGCAGTAATGTGCTTAACCTGTTGCCAAAGATAGACTGAAATTCTTGGAAGCCAAGCCAGCAATCTTGGGCGACTGACACATGTTTTTTTTTGCATATAGAAATACATTTCTTTTGTTCCCTGCCATCTCGCAGGGAACAAGATCTCTGGAATCTTTCTGAGAAAGATTCCATACAGTGCCCACATCAATTAGTGCTTCATTCCTATCCTATCCTGGAAATGTTGAATTGTTCTTTTAATGAAAACTTTTATTTTTTGGGTCATCTGCATTTCCAAATTCCTGCTGGTCACTTGTTGCATTAGCCCGACTCTAACTCTGATTAGGGGACCCAGAGGAGTAAGAGCTCACAGCTGTATTTTCAGCTCCTAGAATCGATTATGGACCCCATAGACTCTCAGTTGCCGGGCTAATCTTGGCCTTCAGGCCACGGTTCACTTAGTGGTCATTCAGGAGTGATTTATCCTTTTATGGAACAATCAAGGAGGCGGCTGCTCTGGTAGCACCCTGTCATGTTGGTTTGCAGAGCCAGAGGATGTATCACATTAAGGAACCACAAACACACCATGATGCATTGATGGTTGGGGATCAAACGTGTGTAAAGCAACACTAGCAACAATTTGGAAATATAAAGCCAACAGCTCACATCAAGAGGTGATTAAAGAAAATGTAATTCCTCTGTGCCATTCTTCATGAGCCTAAAATGTCCATAAGCCCCTCCCTTGCAACTATGTCGCTTTGATGGCCATCGCTCAACCAACATTTGTGCAATTTTGAAATGATCACTCAGGTACTTGTATTCAACATACTTGTACACTTAAACTAGTGAGGTTAAGTATGGTGGTTCAAAACTCAGCATGTTGACTAAAAATTCGGGGGGAAACCAAGAAGAAGTGGACAACCATCTAAAGGAGCCTTCGAGACATCAACTGCTGGACTTAAACCATCGACTTTATGGGCCTTCTGATTGGGAGATGACCACTCTACCAATTGAGCTACAGCCACCCTAGACTTCAACATAAAACAAACTCAACCCAAAACCATAACCTTTTATTTACTTTAACATTGCTTGAACATCTATGGTTACCTTCATGTTACCAGGTTAAAGTGAATCGATTGCATTTTTCTGCACTAATGTGACCAAAACTGTTTTTCTTCTGGGCTGGGTGAAGGCTCAAATCTCATCTTTTCAAATCAGATTTGAACACAAGGCTCATGCAACAAGAATGAGAACATCAGATCAGAATCTCTATGCTTTTTATGCCAAATTAAGCAGGTATTAACAACATGACTATTACAACAGAACCAGTCTCTAATAGGTTTTTTTTGAGACCACAATGTTCATCCCTGATTTCTTGCAGATGTGTTTGACTGTATCTGTTGCCAGAGGAGAGCTGAGAGAGTTTATTTGAGGATTTGCGTACTCTGTCAGCAGTGGTAGTGTAAATTAATTCTAACACGTTAGGTGTCTCTAGATTCATTATTTTAGAGGATATTGTTAGTGAAATAGCAGGTTTCACAGTTTTGGGTCAATAATTTATCCACATAGAAGTAGAAGGAGTTGGTGCTTTATTGATGGCCCAAAATATACTGTATGACAGACACCACTGACAAGGTGACGATAGAGTAACATTGATTATCTTCTTACAATGGTATCTGTCAGTGGTGAGAGATGTTGGGCAACAAGTGAACATTTTGTTCTGGAACAGGAAAAACAGGCCAGTGTAAGAATCTGACCAACTTCGACGAGGGTCGAAAGCTGATGACTGGATGAAGATATGGGCCCAAGGCTCACTAATGCGATGAAGGCTCAAAGGCGGGCCCATGTCATCTGATCCATATTTAATGTAGCAGAAATTGCTAAAAAAGTTAATGCTGGTCCTGATAGAGAGACGTCAGAACACACAGTTCATCCGCATTGCAGACCTGCTTTGGCAGCACAGAGGACACCAACGAAAGATTATGCAGGTGGTTTTAATGTTATGACTAATAGGAGTTCTGCTGTAAGCAAGGTAAGCTAAGCTGTTGTCATTTTAAAGTCATGTGATTCTTTATGCACACATTCAGAATATTGGCTGACTTTACCATTTTAAGTTGACATTGTTAAATTGAAGTGGAGTCAGGCACAATTAAAGACAATTAGAAGAGCCCTCAGAGAGCACATACCTCTGCCGATGCCATTACCGCCAGAACCTGAACAATCGTAAAATTGTTTACTCTTGAAAGAGTACTTTGGCTGTTTTCTAACAGCTTCAGTGTCTCTGGAAGAATAAATGGGAGCGCTTGTGAGTGCTCACAATACATGCATTCTATTTCGTATCCCTGGGAGGGAATCATTAACTGTTGGATATCTTCTCACAGGTCATAAAAAACAACAAAACAAACAAATATAGGATTCCACATATGAGTGGAACTGAGTGGTGGATCTGGATCTGTTTTCCATCTAGATATAAAATCTTACCTTTAACAGGTGCAGTTTCTGAATCTGCATTGTCCCAGTTAATATTTGTGGCAGTGCTGTGTCTCTACCACTTTACACCTAGGCCTGGAATGTCATCAGGATCTGGTTTCAGTTAAGCGTAGTTCTGGAACAACATAAGTTGTCCTTCCAGAGATTTTTCCAATCGGTCTTTTATTATTTTTCATGATATTTTCAAAAAGTAAAGAAGAAGCCCAAAGCGGTTGTAGACAGTGATACACAATGTGCATCCAAGTGGTCCAACTCAAACTTTAAAAAGCATCTCTGCATTGGGCCAAGAACCCTCATTACACAAAATTGCTTCAACATTGATAACTTTTTGTTAACAACATTGAGATATTTTGTGAACAAGCAAACAAACAACTGAGAAAAGAAACAAATGTAGTTGATCTGCCAATTCTCATTTGTAGAGGTAGCAATGCATTTTTAAAATAGCAACAAGAATACTATACAGGTACAAGAGGTGGGGTTCTAGTTGTTACAATGTCCACGGCTTTGGTTGGAAAAGCCGGCAAGAACACCTGTATCGCTCTGTGCAAAACCTTGTGCCATTATAAGATTCTGTATTAAAAGTTAGTTAATAACAGTTATTAAAATGTTAATTACACAGCTTAATATTGTTAAGATCATTTTTTTTTTTTTATCAATGTCCCCAATGGTGATTTGGGATTAATGGAGCATTGGAGTTTAATGGAGTATTTTTATCATTGTAAAAAAGCTCAAGAGGCTCAGAAATGATGTATCGGGTGTCATATTATCCCTGTCAATGATTTTGACAGGGACACATTTTTTTTTAACTTGTATCGCTGGTTGGTTTGTTTGCTGTTGGCAGGATTGCACAAATTCTGCTGAATAGATTCCCATGACACCCTGGTTGGAGGATGGGTTAGGATCAGACTAGAACAAATTTAATTTTGGGTTTTGGATACAGTTTTCTTGTTATTTGATCCATGTTAAAAGATTAGAACTTTTTGAAATTTTCCTCTGGGAAAAATGCATCTAGATGTATGAAAGAAATCAGGCCAATTTATTTGTTCTTAGAGTGTGTGAACACATCTGTGTTATGAGAAAGAAAATGATTTAGCAGATATTTTCACTGACTCTGCGTTCCTACATCTTGATTCCATTGAAACCAGTCTTTTGGGTGTTTCTTTTTGTTTTTTTCATTTTTATATTCTGACTCCGTAAACATCTCAATGCTTCAGGGTCTCCAACTCTCCACATCAGGAAGGAGCTAGCAAATACATACAAACAACAATTTTTTTGCAGTTACATGGATCTGAGGTAGATTCATATTGCAGATACTATCAACATAAAAGCCAGGATAAAGTGTAATTTCAAGGCGTTGGTAGAACTAAGCACGACTACACTTGATGTGCTCCTTCCTTATCCTGTGTCCTGGTTGAGGAATGTGATCTCTTAATCCACCCTCATCTCCTGTTCAGACTGTGAACTGTTTGACCTGGATGTGGATCATCAGCTCTCAAAGATCTAGTGTCAAAAGTTGACCCACAAATGAAGACTCTTAATGAGATTGGTCAAATAAATGAATCCATACCTACCGTATAGATGAAGCCGTCTAGTCACTATCATTGGTCTGTGCGACTATCAATAATATTGGATTAATATTCAGCTTCGGCTGTAATCAATCTGTGGAATGCGGTAGTGACAGCCTGTGGATTGCCGCCATCAGACGTGTGATATTATAATGTTACCTCCCTCTCGTTTCTGTCTGCTAGTGCACCTTGGCGCAAACTGATCCTGTCAGGGGATGCTGACTAGTCCTGGAAAGCTGTCACCCGCAGGTGTCAAATGCAGTGTCGAGGCAGCGGCTTCTCCTCAACACGACTTGTACCAAAATAACCCCCAATGATAGGTTCTCATGAACAGCGCTGACCTCTTTCACACCTCTTCTTCACTCCAGTGTGGAGGAGTTGTTTACCTCTAGATTATATTACACTTGTGGTTGTGCCTTGGCGAGTCTTGTGAAACCAAAGAGATGACCCGGAATTCTATCCTTTGACCCCTGTGTGACTTGTGACAAGACTGCTCTAACATAATTGGGTTCACGTTATTTCTCTTCTCCATGAAAATCCCCAAACTTTCATTTAAGCCAAACATTTTTTTTTTTTTACCACTTAGAGGCAAACAGAGACACTGTTATTCAACAAAGTCAACAACTTAAACCACAATATGCAACAAAATGTAATGTCTTTGTAATTAGAAGAGAAATCTTCCAACCAACACCCAGCACTGCACCCTGATGCACACAATGTCATATTTCAGCTTGTAGCCCTCAAACTGGATCGACCATCTCGGTGTATAGACCGACCTTGAATGGTCGGAATGTGGGCCATACATGTCACATGGCATGTTTACCGTTCAGGACCAGAGCCAAAGGTTATTAAAGTTACAGAAAAAGCAGGTTTATAGCTCAATAAACAAAAAGAACGCGCGTGCACAGCAGTAGGCGATAAAAAAGAGAAGTACCCTGCTCTTGTAGATTAAAAATTATCACAACAATGAAAGTGACAATAGCACCTCCCACTTATCACAGACCAATATGAAAAGACCGATCACTTTATTTATATGGAAGTGTGCATAGAAGTCACAGATAGACCAGCAGAAAGAAACAGTTGAGCTGCGTAAGATAGCCCTAATGCAACCAAATGGTTTAATAAAACCTAATATCTCTATATGTCAAAGTCAAACATGGAACTCAGTCCATTAAAAATGTAATCTAAACCACAAGTAATACTAATATCATGCATAACAAGTGTTTTATAGACATTGTACGTTGGACATCAGCCTGCATGCTGCACAAATCACATTTCTTTGGCCAATCGCTGCTTCTTTGTTCCTTTTCACTGATGGATTAATTTCCTTTGGTCTATTCTGTTTTCCATGCATTCTTTTTTTCAGTATTTGATAGATATTATGGCTATCAGCGATTTTCAACCATGATACGGTTGTTATTTTTGGCTTTCAGAAGAATTGAACTCACCACATAAAAATTAAAAAAAACAACAACTCTTTTTAACTCCATTAATGTCTGAGTTATTGCTAGCTTTTAAATCTAGCAACAAGTCCAACAGCCCCCTGAGTATCTCTCAAATATTCAGTAGCTGGTCATCTTCTATACCTTCCACTTCAATACCTCTGTTAAGCCCACTGAGCCCCCAAAAGGATAAATCTCTGCAATCATAATATTAGAATTATCAATAAAATGGATCTATGTGGAGCGAGCTGCTCATGGTTTCCTCTGCTGTCTGTTCCCTCAAAACAACTTCTAAAACAGAGAACAAAGGGTGGCAAGAAAAACTCCAAGAACTGAAACTTCAAAAGCTTCAGTGCTTTAAAGATGATTAAAAGAAAGCATCTGTTCTCAGTGACACTCCGTATTTTCCATGTTGCACCAGCATTCCTCAGACTAAAGACCCATATATTTTTACTGTCAGATGAAAAATGAGCCACGTGAATCTCCCACACAACCCCCAGAGAGGTGCAGACATCTGTCGCTGGGGGACATTATATATTCTAAGCAGCAGTTCAAACTTTAAAAATACCCATCTGTCTAACATTAACACAGCTTAAACATTAACCTGGTTCTCAAAAACCTCAACTACACAATCAACGCAGCACACTGTTTGTTCCCTCTCCTGTTTTTCAAGGGCAGATGCTTCCCCCCTTAGAAGGTCCATCCAATAAATCAAAAGTTGATGGAGCAACCGGAGAGGTTGAAGACCAAATAACAGTCATATTCCAAGCGTGCTTTGGTGCTTCATTCTGAGGTGCTGGCGTTGTAAATGGACTGGGACCCTGAAAGCACACAGTCAAACCCTGTGGACATCTTTCCTATTACTGAAGCTGCCGTGAAGAAAAGCACTTCTCTTTTAGAAAGGAGATTATTCCACCCGATCACAATAGAAATACATCTTATTTCACTCACTGGATCACCTCTCTGTTCCCAACTTTAAAGGTTAGAGAGTGACTGAAATCTAAGCGGCGGCTACTGATGTCTATTAAAATCCCGCCAAGCTGATCTCCAGGAGACATTCAATGACTTGATGGTTATAAATTAGGCACATGCAGTATGTTAGTCTGGGGCCAAATGCAAACCCCTGCTTAAGGTCGAGGGCGGGTCGTTGGCGGGTCCTTGACACGAACATGCATGGAATGCTTTCCTTCTGCTTACCAGAAGGCTGCTGGACCTGACGGCGATTGCCACAGACAACAAGAATGAGGAAGATGTTGGCAAGCACGACAAAAGTCTAAAAGCGTAATGTCATATATCCTGGCGAGGAAACACTGGAGGGAAGTATTGCAAGTGTTAAAATCATTTCATTGCAAATTTTCTTCCCCTTCACAGTGTTCCACCTTTATTGTTCTTGCGATACTTTCATGAATCTGAAGAAGTGGATGCACATTTCTAGCTTCATGAATCCATTTTTTAAAATGTAGAAGCCACATTATTGAAACTTCACACCAGGGATTGCAAAAAATGATTTGTGGAGGTGGGGGTTGGTGAGCCAAGGAGAGAGTTATGTATTCTTTCTTTTCACTGAGGGAGGATAGAATTTTCTCCAGATAGAATGTTGCAAGTTGATCCCTACTTCACTTTATTTCTCTTCACAGGAAGTATTGGGCAGAACCACCATGAAGTTAAAAAAGATCTGCGTGATTGTAATGTAAAATTGGAAAAACAATCAAGCCATTCATATACACTTTCTAAAATCTTTTGCTAAGTGGCAGCTGTGGCTAAGGGTCACCCACTAATAAGAGGGTCAGAGCTTCCCATCTTGGCTCCAGATGCATGTTTGAATGTCCATGGAAAAGATACTGTACTCCAACATTTCCAACGTATGGCGTACAGCCATTCATACTGAAACCTTGTATGTGCTTTGGAAAAGAACTGTTAGGTCGCGGCGGAAGAGCATGTTAGCTCAGTGCGTGGCTGCCTCTGCCGTCAGTGCAAGCTCATAATCTTCCCCGGCAGCTTATTTACAAAAGGTTGAGTAACTATAAACAACAACAAGCAGCACATCAAAACAGGGGAAAAGTGCGAGGTGAAGAGACACATATGGGAAATAATAATTAAGAGAAATTCTTCTTCTTTCAGCTGTTCCCTGTAAGGGATGCAGTGTATCCATCTGCTAACATCTTGCCCTGTCTTCTGGATCTTCCTCTATCGCCTTAAAACCTCACTGATACTTTTCTCTCACAGATAACTAATGACACTCTTCTCCACTCTATCCACCCTGCATGCACTACCTTCTACACCTGTTTTCCGGACTCCCCACTGCTCTGAACAGTTGTCCCCAAGCAGTAACAGTCCTGCGACTTCTTTACCTCTACTCCTTGCATCATCACCACTCCACATTCTTCCCCTGAGCAAGGTTTGAGCCCCAGGGGCCCCCCACTGCTCCTCAAGAATGGGTCAATTGTGTGTATAACTGAATGTACGGTGGCCGACAAAGCTAAACGCATTGCAACTTAACTTAAGAAATCGCATACAAATAGAAAAAAGGACAAGCAAATAAAGAAAAAATCTTTATCAATTTGACAGAACACGCACGATGCAAGAGCGACATCACTCTTACAGTTCACCCGACCAGGCCCTGGCAGAACATCAACCCCACACTCATCAACCTCCACTGGCTTCCTTTCAAATCACACATCAACTATGAACTTCTCCTGCTCACTTACAAATCCCTCCATGCCCTTGCCCCCCAGTACCTCACCGACCTTCTCCACCCCTACACCCTTCTCAGAGGCTTTGCTCCTCCGACACCGGTTGGCTTTCCAGCCCCCACAACCAACTGCGAACATTCGGCGACAGAGCCTTCAGAGTCGCAGCCCCGCCCTCTGGACCTCTCTCCCTCCTGAAATCAGGAATTCTGCAACACTGGACATTTTCAAAAAACTCCTCAAGCACCACCTGTTCATACAGGCCTACGATCTCTAAATCTCCTCTACACATCTCTTTTTTTAATTGTTTATTTATTAGTATGTTTTGACTGCACTCCTTGTTAAGCGTCCATTGGTTCTTAGAAAGGCGATATAACAGTCCAATTTATTTTTATTATTATATCCCAACACATTAAGGAAAACCATCTGCAAAAGCCACAAGACAACAGAAGAGTTTACGAAGGACACTTTAACGTGATGCATCCCCGGATGCTTTCTCAATGCTTCATTTAGTGAATAAAACAGATCTAATACACAAACATTTCATGATATTTTGAGTAGCCGTGCTACCTTCGCTTAACTTCCGGTTCATGTGACTTAGAATAAAACGTCAATCAACATCTTGAAAACAACAAATTCACTTTATAATGACCGCAATGACTGCATGCACACATGTACACAAACCTTTCATATTCTGGTTGATTTGTATCACAATTAAATTCAAACTTCAGGCCAAATTTTGTGTAGGCACCCATTTACCACTAAAATGCCGCTGTTATACTTTATGTGTTCTAACACTTTTCTGTCAGAAGCATCAATAATTTCCGCAGCAAATTCTTCCAAAGTAGCTTCTTCTGTGTGATTGGACCATATCAGTTAGCTTCGCATATCAATGTTATTCCGATACTGCCCTTTATGTCTAATACGCCATCAGAACTTCAGACCCCCATCCCTGGTCGCTCCATTTATACAGAAGTCAATTCCACATTGTTGCTACCTCCACTACCGGCTCAAGGGCAGAACATTAATCACCCTCCATTACACCTGTATGATGTTTATACCGAACAGTGAGACACCACAAAGGTACAGAAGTCACAAATGTAAGATGTGTGCAAACTTTACAAATGAATTACAACTTTTTAAAGACTGAAAATGCTTCCACACAAGCTGATCACTGTTTATTTCCGACAAAGGACTTTTTCTTTGGCATTTACTTGACTTTTTCTGTCTGTCAGTAGCTGAGGGTAGATTCCACATTTATTTTTCTTCATCCAAACCATCCCAGTTGCTACATTGTGAAGGTAAATTTCCAAAGTGAAACTGCCTTAGGGGCGCCAGGATAACATTAATAGCCTACGTCATTCACACACATGCATACACAAACAAACATACACACACTCACACACATTCGTTTCTACGCTGATCTTCCCCTCCCCCCTGTTCCTCCCTCAAGTTTTGCCATAAAACAACAGAGGACTCAACCAGGGTGACACGGTGTACCCTGGTACTTTTCCATAGATAATGGATCTAGGTAGAGTGTTACAAAACGTGTTTATGTTGACTTTTCACATACATTTCTTCACATCCCATTTGGGAAAGGAAGAATATGTTCAATTCCTCCTATTATGAAGCTGTTATGTTTCATAAGTTTTTTATCAGTATAATGGTTCATTTATACAGTATACAAGCATACAGGTATCTACATACATATAGTATGTACAAAAAAACAGTCAAAATTAAATCAAAAAAATTTAAGAAAAGATTTAAAAGGGAGTAAACAAATTTAAGAAAGGCAAGATGAATTCCGTAAGTCCCGTGGAGTCAGACTTATGTAACATATATCTGTCCTATAACATATTCCATAAACTCTAAATGAGATGTTTATGTTGTGGAGACAAGGCCCTGAGTGTCTTTAAATACACACTGGTCTTAAGAGTTGCCTTTCCCTCTGCATGCACAATACATTTTGCCACTTACAACTGAGGATGCATTCTTAGCTTTGGTGCAACAAAGCCGCCATTCATGTAGCCACCTCTAAGAATTTTGTTCTAGATTGGACCACAAAGATGAGTTGTTGTCCTCTCATGACCTGAAAGCAATGGAGATGATCCAGATATAGTGATTCATAATATATTGAGTTCTGAAAATTGTTACAAACAGGATTTCTCTTTGCTTCAGCACAAAACTCTCCTGGGATCACCAAAGTGGGAATATTAAATCTAATTGAATGCTAAATGAATATTTATGTTGCTTATAACATGGGTCACTACCTTTAGTTGTAGTTGGTTCATTGTCAGTATGATTTACTGACCTGAGCTGCCATGTTTTGAATTGGTCCCAATGCTTAGATTCTAAATGCAACCACAAAATATCTAGCACTTGCTATAAAACCCTTCTGGCAATTATAGCAAAGATAAAAGAGACAACAGTTGATCCAAAATGAAAATTCACAACAGCATATCCGCATCTCTGGTGCAGAGCTAGACTGTGAAAACCACAAATCTGAATGTAATGAAGAACAGGGTCCCTGTTTGATGTGGAGACACAGATCAGTCATCTGTGTAAGCTGACATGGCACTTATCTTCAACCCTAAAAGCACATCAAGAGGGTAGGGCCGGGAGAGTAATGACCATGGCAGTTTTGTGATATGATATACACCAACCAGCCGTAACATAATAACCACCTGCAAAATGATGTGCAACACACCTGTTGAGGTATAGGCTCCTCTGAGACCTTAGAAGGTATGCTGTAATATCTGGCGCCAAGATGTTGGCAGCAGATCCTTTAGTTCCTGTAAGTTGTAAGGTAGGACCTCTGTGGATCAGGTCCGTTTTTCCAGGACATCCCACAGATGCTCGATTTGGCTGAGTTCTGGGGAATTCAACGGCCATGCCAAGACCTTGATCTCATTGTTATGTTCTTCAAACCATCCCAAACCATTTTTGCAGTTAGGCAAGGAGCATTATCCTAATGGAAGAGGTCACTGTCATTTGTGAATACCTTCTCCTTAAAGCCGTGCACTTTATCTTCAACAATGTTCAGGTAGATGGTACTGGTCAAACATCTAAATGAATGTGAAGATTCAAGGTTTCCCAGCATGACCAAGGCACCACACTGTCTCCCCCAGCTTGCTTTCCTCCCATTGTACAATTAAGACTCCTTCCCTCCCTCGGTACGCAATACAATCGCAGAAGGCCATCAGCATGATTTCAGAGAGGACGTAACTCAATGATTCATAAGGCCAGGTCACCTTCTTCCATGGCTTCCAGGTCCTTCCAGGTAAACACTATTGTGGAAAACTTTGTGTTTTAGTTGTATCTGTGCATGCCCAGCGTTGTGATGTAATGCTCTGGTCGAGTTTTATCAGCGCATGCACAGTGCGTCGCTTTTTAAATATGGCGACTGAAAACCATATTGGTCTACATCGGAGAGTCATTAACTAATTGCAACTTTGAAAGAGTTTAACACAGTTGGACGGTTAGATGGACGAAAGGTCACTTCCACGCATGCCCTGTTTGTCGTATTCTTCTCCCGGGGCTTGTTAGTGGTTGGCAACACACTCATCGTAACATTATAGCTACCTTATGAACTGGAGTGTGGTCCCTTTCCGCATGTCAAAAAGCTGTTTCCGATTAGATGTGTCGATGCATGTAAACACAGCGTCGGAAAAGATCACAGGTCATGTAAACAGGCGACAGACATTGCAATTGGGAAAGATTTATTCGTATAAGGGAAAAGTGTTCCATGTAAACCCACCTTGTGTCACGCGTTGTCCTTCCTCAGCCCAGTTTGGTAGTAAAAATCACTTCAGATGGCGAAAACCCAACAAGAACTTGCAGTGTTACTTTAAGGGGTTAGGTTTCTGAACCAGCTGTCTAGCATCCCAATGTGGCCTCGAATTGTATAGTGTAAAAAGATCAAAATGACATTAGTTATTATATCATATTATGTTATATCATGTCATGATCCAGTATAATTGCACTGTGGCATGCTGGGTAGGACAGTCAGGGTCATTATGTCCTCCCCGTGTTTGCGTGGGTTCTTCTGCATCCTCCACATTCCACCAACGTTCAATGTAGGTGAATAGGTCCCTGTCAATCATCAGCTACCCCAACATCCACCCACCCCCGTGAATCAGGACTGGACACACAGTTAGAGATAATGGATGGGTCGATGTTCTAATCATATAAAAAAGTTTACTTTTTGACGTGATCAATAACCTATGGCCCTACTATGATAACATTTATTTTACAAATTAAATGAGATCACAATATTTTATTATCTGTTACTGTGCCTATGTTTTTGTTATCATTTCTTGTACTTCTTCGTATTTTGGCTGCTCCCTTTCGGGGTCGCCAGAGTGGATCACCTGTTTCCATCCATAGGTTGGTATCCTGCTGGCTAACTGAACCATTGATGCGAAACACCCCTTAACACAGATAAATGTCGCCAGGGACAATCAATTAATCCGAACAATTGCCTTCCCTTGATAAAGCGGACAATGATGACGGCAATGAACCTCCATCAGTGGACTGCCGTACAATTATTATCATCTCTAAATCTTCACACTTTCCGTTGAGCTGAAGAGAGTGGCTGTTTCGCTGACTCACATCCTGGTGCAGCTGCTTTCCCTTCAACGTTGGCAACGTGATTCTTTGGGCTGACATGAAACGAACAAACACTAACAGACCGATCTAAGAGGCTGCTGTCATGAGGTCTGAGTCTGCGTGATTTGCTCTCTAAAGCTGCTTGTCACTTGGAATTTAGAAAAAAATGGTATACCAGGAATTATCATTGTGGATTACTTACTAATGAAGAACAGGTGTTTAGATTTTCAGACGGCTCTGAGTTCGGATGTTCATGCATGAACTTTTTCTCACATTTTTAAACATTGTGAGAAAGAGCCTCGTAAGACACTTTACCAACATCATAAAATGTAGTAATGGAGCAATCAAAGTAAAAACACCATTGCATGGACGACACATGATGTTCCTTCATTATGCAAAAGTGGATCCAGATCTGGATCTGGATATCTGGAGGCTGGTGAATTGTATTGGACCACAGTTGGGCAAAAGAAGGTGGAAGAGACATCACACTAACATCCATTATTGATACTTGAAATTAACAATTATTAAAGGATTTTGTTTGGACATAATCTGGAAACATTTATCTGACAGTGACACAAGTATATGTGCTCTTTGAGTGTTTCCCTGTGTTGATTTCACTTGGGGAACCTTTTTTCCTCATATTTATTTCCTCGCTTATTTTACAGCAGCATTGCCAAAGGGATTTATTGAAGTTGGCTGGACAGCTCCACAGAGGGCTTTATAGTGACTTTGACATAAGAAACAGATGGATATCAGAACGACAAAGGATTTCCCCACATATGTGTAAATGCAGAGTTTAATGTTCACAATGTTTACGGCAAATCCAAGTACTTACCCACCTCTGGACTGATGATCTCCATGCTGCTCGGACCTACTGAGTTTGGAGGACAGCACAAGGCATAAAATGGATTCATTTATTTTTCCACCAGCTCTCCTGAAGTGAAAGCAGTACCCCAACATGTTGCTGTGAAATAATTGGTTTCTAAAATTAGATAAGTGCAGCCAAAGCATACAAACCATGGCAACACACAATCTGCCAAACCATTTTTTTCTTTATGTCCAATGCTTTATTGGTTGGAAGGGAAATGTCTTGCATCACTAAGTCCTTCTGCAATTACTTCCTCTCTCCAATTAACTGATGAACTCTTCACCTGTTGATGATGAGGAAGGAATGCTTCCTGTTTTTCTGACTGTACGTTTTAATGCATTCTGCCGGCAACAAATTGGAACATCCACTTAAAATTACCCAAAAAGCTTCCATCCCCCTCCAATTTTGCCTCCCATCTAAAGTATGCTTTAAGCTTCATTCAACTGGCCCAATGCCATTCAGCCTCCTACTTACTAATATGATTTAGTCTAATACTGTCAGAAATTTGGTGTGAATGTAAAAAATATCCAAAAGTACTTTGTTTTTGTCCCAAAAAGTAGCAGTTGAAGCAAAATATGCTTTTAGTTGTTGTCCATAAATCAGTTCACTGAATCAGCTGGAACACAGTCTGCTGTGAGACAAGAGGCTCCACTTTCAATGAGAACCATACTTGTTTGTCACTGGATTTAATCCATCACAGTGCAGAATCCATTATAGTATCAAATCAGCAGTGACAAGTAGCAGCTCTTAAAATATTTGCAATATTAGTTAGCTTATGTCAGTTATTGATTTAAAGGCGTGGTTGCATTCATACAAGCCACAATTCCTAATCCCTCAATATTGCCTCTCACAAACGTCTGCTGCAGTCAACGTGAACCTGCTGATGATTAGAGAGTGACGCTATAGCAGTGTACGTATAGCAGACAGAGGCGTGTTCGTATGACTTCGAAATCATGCACCAATCCTTTGGCTGATGCCTGTACTGAAAATCTATTCACTGTCAATCTTCATTACGCAACTTAGAGCACTTCAAAAGTTATGCACAGTTATGATTTTGTACAATATCTTTGAATTTCAAATGTTAATACACTTTAATAAAAGTGTCTGTATTCTTGTGAATTTACAAGACAATATTGGTCAAAGTTCCATCAATAACTTTACTACTAAAATAGTAAATGCGCTTCTCTTATATAGAGCATTTCTAGGTTAAATGAACATTAAAACATGCCAGCAGTCACACATAGAGATTTGAACGAATCAGTTCAGCTGAGTTCAATTCCGACAACTATATTGATTCCAGATGGGCAATTTATTTGTAGCTTTTTCAATCCATATATTCATTGTCAACAGACAACAAGATATAGTTAAATGTCAGAGGAAACAAATTAATTGGCATTTGCCTACAAGATACAAGTAACTATAGATAAAATGAACAAATAAAAACAACAAATGCGATAATATTAGTAAAATAATAATAATAATAAGAAGAAGACTTTTGACTTTGAACAAAACTTTATTTATTGCACATTAACTAAAATGATTCTTGCATGCCCATTCCGACATGAACAATAATGAAAAAAACTTTCTGCTCACACAAAAAAGATTAAAAGTTCAGCACCAGAGAAGTGTCCTCCTGTACTGAACACAGGATCTGCTTGATGCCCCACACAGCTGTCAAACCTGCGATGTTGTGTGTGAGCCTGTAGTAGGTGTGTTCAACCCTCAAACGAGCGGCCACCAAACCCTTCAGACTGTGTACCGGATCAGTTGGACTTTCTCCCAAATTCTCATTCTTTCGGCTCTTCCAGATGCCAAGCTTGGCATTTGCAAAGATAAAATTTATCAGAACCAAAGTTTTACATTTTGTCAGTGTGTACTTTGGTCCAAAAACAAATAGTGGGACAGAGAAAACCTCTCCCAATGCCTCCACCCATCTCTGCAGTAAAACATACGGACCTACACAACGTGGACAGGACACTACACACTAGATGTTCTACATCCTCTATTTGGGAGCAGAACCAGCAGCCATCCCTGTTGCACGGGTCCTGGTGAGCTCTGTATCTCTTTGTATCTAGTGCTCCATGTATAATCCTCCACTGGGGGTCACCGATCCGTTTCTCAACGGGAGGCTTATACAGGACCCGCCAGCAGCCTTTAGGGGAAAAGTCTGAGCCAAAGACCCCCGTCCATGTCGACTCCTTGACTACTGTTAGCGATCGGAGGTTTATTACCTTGATGCAGATTGAATAAAGCTGCTTCCCTCCACAAGAGCTGAATGTTCCAAGCAACAGGGTCCCCAGAGTGAGGTGCCGGTCGTTCCCCTCCACCCAGTCACCAACAGCAGGACCCAGTCAGGGAGGGGAAGACATAACCGTACCTCCCGCTCCACTGATCTGACACAGCCCGGCTTTGGTCAAAACTGCTGAGCGGAGCAGGCAGCGACCGGCACACCTTATCAACGAGACCCCTTAGGACACTCGTCGACCGGATACCCATCATCTCAGCCAGTCTGTGAATTAGACTCCTTGTGAGGTGTCTCAGCTTAGTGATCCCAGCCTCAATGAACTTGCTTTTGAGGGTTGGCGAGGAAAACACTGTTTTGGACATTAAGGTGTGCCGAGGCAGGCAGGTTATTGGCAATCAGAGCTCTTCCCCTGTAGGACAGCCGGGGTAGCAGTCATTTCCATTTAGACAACTAGCTAGCTTTCAGCTTTCCCAGCATTCCCTCCCAGTTCTGCCTCTCTATGTCCTCATTTCCTAGATATAACCCAAGCACCTTTAGCACTCTTGTTCCCCACACTAGGTTCCCTGGGAGAACTGGAGTGTTCTGGATAGTCCATGGACCTATCAGACACACCTCACTCTTTTCATAGTTTACCCTGGCTGAAGAGGTGCTTTCATACAGGGCCAGGCTGTCCTGCATCTCTTGAACACCCCCCTGACCCTGTATGAAGACATTAATGTCATCAGCATAAGCTGATACAACCACCCGGGACTCTTGACCTGGCTGAGGCAGCTGAAGACCACCCAGCCGTTCATCAGCCTGCACAGCAGAGGCTCAATGGCCAAGCTGTACAGCTGGTCTGAATGGGGCAGCCCTGCCTGATCCCTCTCCCCACTGGTAAAAGGACCGCTAAAGCTCCGCCCACCTTAATCACACAACATGCATCATTGTACAGTAGTTTTACCCAGGACAGGAAATGCTCCCCAACGGCAAACGTCTGCAGTGTAGCAAACAGGAAGGAGTGGTTACACGATCAAACGCGTTCTCCTAGTCAATTGCAACTATACCTGTGTTGATGTTATATATATTGTACAGATCAAAAGTGTCTCATTAAAAACAGGCTGTCAAACATTAACCTGTCAGGGACACTGTAGGCCTGATCAGCACCAACCAGCAGGTCAATAAAAATCTTCAGTCTATTGGTGAGAACCTTGGAGAGTATTTTATAGTCTGTGCATAACACGGCCACTGGTCTCCAGTTTTTGAGCAGTGTCAGGTCTCCCTTCTTAGGTAGTAGGGAGATCAGTGCGCGCCGACAAGAAGCTGGTGTCCCTTTGTTAAAACATTCTTTAAAAACATCCACCAAGTCATGCTGAAGAATACTCCAGAAGTGTTTGAAGAAGTCACTGGGTATTCCATCCAATCCTGGGGATTTACCAGAGGACAACTAGGACACAGCAGTGGTCAGTTCATCCAGAGAAAGGTCAGAGCCCAGGGTGTCAGGCCCCACTGGAGTCAGCTCTGGGAGGTCCTGTAGGAGGTGGGCAGTAACATCCACATCACAAACCTCCACCTTAAACAGGTCGGTGTAGAAATCCACAGCTAGCCTCCTCATCTCAGATGGTTCAGCGCTCAGACGTCCATCTGGTAGACGGAGGCAGACCAGATGTTTCCTCTGTGCCTCTTACCTCTCCAAGTTAAAAAAGAAGCTGGTCGGAGCATGCATGTCCTGTAACATGGTGAATCTGGCTCGAACCAGCGCCCCTTTAGCCCTCTCCTGCAGAAAAGAGTTCAGATTCATTCTCCTGCAGAGCAGTAGATCCGTTTGTGAGGCAAACCAACTATCCAGCTCCCTGATCTCTGCCTCAAACTGTTCCACAGCTCTACAAGTTTTAGCCGTGGAATAAGCTGTGTACTCTTGACAGAACACCTTGATTTGGGCCTTCCTCCCACCACTGATCCAGTGAGGAAAAGGAAGGTTTCTGAGACCTCCAATTGGCCCAAAACAGTTTGAAGTTATCACAAAAATTAAAATCCTGTAAGAGAGTCAGCGTAAAAATGCCAGAAGATCTCGGTTTCACCGTTGGAGATAAAACCAGCTCTGCGGAACTAAATGATGATCCGAAAGCAACTGGGAGGATCTGACAGTTGGCAGCATTTGTAATAAAAGAGGCCGACAGATAGAACCTGTCCAGCCGGGCCGCACTAATCCTGCCATCAGTTACTCTGACCCAGGTGTACTCCTTAGCAGAGGGATGTTTGTTCCTCCACAAGTCCACTAGATCAGCCTCTTCCACCGTCTGAGCCAGAAATGTGGACTATTGAGGGTGGAGCTCCTGTCCCGTCCTGTCCATAAGAACATTACAGCAGCAGATCCACTCGCCCCCAATATAACACAATCTTTCTGGCCAATACGTCTTAATTTTTCTGACACTCTTTTGAAGACCTCCAGACGTTCAGGACCATGGTTGGATGCGTAAACGTTGATAAGGGTAAAACTAAAGTCAAGTATTTCTGCTTTAACCAGTAGAACTATGCCTTTCACAATCTCTGTGCTGGATAAATTCTTCACATTTGTATTGGGGGAGAACAACACAGCGACTCCAGTGCTGATACTGGAGCCATGACTGAGGACATGCTGCCCCCCCTAAGCCCCAGTTTGTCTCATTGAGGGCGTCACTGAATGTCTCCTGCAGAAAAAATACATCTAACTTTTTCTGACTGATGACCTCTGACACCAGGGCATTTTTTTGTGCTGTTCTACCTCCGTTCGTGTTTAAAGAGACCACCTTTAAGTTCTGCATGTGTGAGGAAAAAGGGTCAGAGCAGTGAATAAGCAGACAGAATGAGAAGAAGTACCCGGTGTTGTATGACCATGGATCAACTGTTAGAAAATGTCATTCTTTTGGCACCTTTTAAGCCTTTCCTCAAGACCGTGACAAGTGTTTTGAGGAGATACCGCCTTTTTTTGTCCCGCTTGTCCTCACCTACAACCTTCTGTATAGTGCTCACTATTTGTATGAACTTTCTTATATCTGAATATTATTCAGTCACATCCACAACCCTTCCGAAAGTATCATCCAGAAAATCATTAATCTCCTCCAGAGAGTCGATGTCTGAGTTCTGAGGGAGACTATCAGTAACTGACATAACATCCGAGTCGGACCGACCCTCCATGTCAGCAACCAGACTGGACTTCAGTGGTTCTGACCACTGTCCAGCAGCACCATTCGGACTCTGAGCTGAAAAGCCCACATCTGATGCCTCATTCTGATCATCTGCAGCAGCAGCAGCAGGCTGAATGGCCTTCAGCAGAAACTACATTTAATTACTCATTTCTCACATTATCAGTTACAACAGTAACATTTTTCTTCTCTGTACTCACCAGAGTTTCAGCCTCCTGTGTCTCCTGCTGTGTCTCCTGCAGCAGCAGACGGCTCCTCTGACGAGCTCGCTGCCTCAGCAGGTTCCACAGCCACTGGAATATCAGCTGCGGTGCCCGCAGACACGCGGCCCTCCTCAACGGAGCCCGGTCTCCCCGGACAGCGGGGTCACCGGCCGCAGATCGGCCCCAAGCGGGCGGAGCCGCTCATCTCTCCGCCATCGGTCCCGGCAGGCACCGGTGTATTCTTTCGATGCGGACATGCCAGCCGTTTGTGTCCCACATCCCCACACTCGAAACACTTCATACTACCTGAACTCACGCCATGAAGGAAACGTCCTCGTGTTTCACACGAAACGACACCTCCAGAGTCTGAGTGGGAAAGTCCATGAACATGAAGGCTTGTCTCCGGAGAGACTAGACATGTGTCAGTTTCTCATCTTTGCAACCCAGACCGACCGAACGGAATCCACTCACGAACTTCCCGAAGCGCTTCAGTTCTCTTTCGAGCGCCTCATTCGGGATGAACGGAGGGACTCCGGACACGGTAGTCCGGGTTGAGGGCAAAGCCAGCGGAGAAACTCGTTCTCCAAGTTTAATCCGCTCTCATTTAGCCGAGCTACGCAGTTCTGCGCTCTAAAAAATATCAACAGAATATCAGAATCAGAACATCAGAACAGAATATCAACTCATTGTGGAGGCAAAAGAGATGTTAAGGTGTCCTACCTGATCTCCCACAGACATCAGCACCTGCTCCACACTGGTGCTGGAAGGTGGCACCAGCCTCGCGCCATGTCTGAGGGACAAGGAAGGCGTCCCAGAGGTCACCATCCTCACCACGAAACACGGTAAAACACACTCTAAACTATACTAACCGTTTACACAATTTATCTAATATAACAGTGGTCATACAATTAATACTCAGTGGGAAATAGATAGACAGTTTTCGAATTTACGTCGCTCTACACCAGCACACTCCAACACACCGGACGAAGTAGAATACTGTAACATTTAAAATGAGAATTATATGGGTTTGGTGGCCTAATCAGAAAGAACGACGAAGTTGGAGAAGTGTTTGGTTTTTTTCCTCATGGGCACATTACAGCGTTGGCCTGAGGGCATTACAGATAAATTGGCCAACATTGTCAGTCTTTAAATTAATCTTTTGTTGACCCTGTTACGTCATATCCAGACTTGAGGCCTACCTGAGTGGAATTTGAAGGTTCTACCTGTGTTTGGATGGTCTCGCCCGGGGTGCCTGTGATGAACCCTCCCCCAAAGCTGGTTAGGTTGACCATGAGGTGATTTGAATTGAATGTAATATCAAGTACGATTTCCTAAATTTGAAGATTCTTATAGTGTATTTCGCTTAGGATCCGAGAAGAATGATCGTTTATAGTCAGTCAAGGACCCGCACACCCTAGTTCACGGGACAACACATTATCACACACACACAGCAGAGTCACCAGACGTTCAAGAATTATTATGCAAAGAATGCATTCCTCTTGCAGTCTAAATATATGATTCTCAGTAATCCATACGGAAACTGCATGAAACGAGTTCGAAGTTCACTATTTTTAGCTTAGATGTTCTTTCCATAATCCGGATGTCATGGGTTGTGTGTACCCTTTGACAATTGCTGAGAAATAACACTGCACTGTTTTAATCCTAATTTGTTACGATCATAAACAATCAATTTTCTTTTCTTTATTGTTTATACAAACATAGACACGTGTCCCCAAATTCAAGTGCAAGCTCCTAGTTGACTGAACTAACCCCCACCCCCGAGGCTTGCATGTAAGGACTGAGCCAGTTTTGTACTCATTTTTTACTGACATGACCTTTGATCCCTGTCAGGCAACCATGTGCCTGGGTCATGTTTTGGGACAGGCCCGATCATATCCTTCTTTGTCTAGGACTGCAGGTCAGAGGAGTTCATGAGCAGAGAGGGGGTTGGGAAGACGGCAAGTGTAGCAGCAACAAGTTTGTTCCAGGGTTGGTTTTTTTTCATTCCTCAGAACGGCTACAATGCATATGAATAGGTCTTGAGTTTTTTTTATATGGGAAATCGAGAGAGCACTACATTGTGGATGAGACTTATGAGCATAGGCTAGTCCAAGTGAACAACTGGCACATCTATGTGAATGGAAAAATTTATATGGTTGCAATGTGGCTAATCCGTGTATATACTACATCTCTCTTCATGCATGGCACTGTAACATTTTCATGTTTCTTTGTTTGGATGTGTGTCTTTTATTTCTCATCAATATTGCTGAGCTACACTGATCTGCCAAAACATTACAACCAGTTACCAGTTTTAATATAATCAGTGTATATATTATCTAGATACACACCATACATATCTAGACAATATGATTGGGTGTATATTGTCTAGATACTCTCGTCGTCAGGACCCCTAACCCAAACCCTAAATCCACATATTTTTGGGCTCAGTATACCGACGCCATATGTTAAAGTGAATTAATAACTGACCGGTCATAAAAATGATCAATGCTTTAAAAAAAGATAACAAACATGTTGAACATTATTTAATGTGGTTTATAAAGGATTAGGGTAAGGACTAATGACAATGTAGCCTCAGACTCAAGAGGAAATTGCACAATTTAACTAAAAAATTGTGCAATTAACTAGGTAAATTTCTTTTGTGATGTCCGCCCAAATCATAACAATCCATCTAAACCCTCCAGGTTTTAGGTTACCTATAAGATGTGATATAATCAGTTGTAATCCACACAGTTCAGTCATTCAGTTCATTCATCCATTCAAAAAAGCGGTGACTTCTATGTAGAGCTTGAGTTCACGGACAAAAAAAAAAATCTAGCTTGTCAGCTGTTCACAAGCAGTTTGTACTGTTGTTGCTTGCAACATTGCTCAGCATACATGTATTCATTAACCTTAAAAGGAATCCCCATCAGACCATTATCTTTCTTGTTCTATAGCCATAAAGAAGATATTAATGTTTCTGAACAACCACCTGAAAACAGTGCCAACTAAATGGGACTGTGCAGAAAATTCCTGTCTGACTTGATTGTCTCAATATTTGCCTTGAATAAACTGTTGTGACAAGTTTATTGACAGCACTGTGCCTATGTTCTGTTCTGCTAGAAGTCAGTCCAGGTCACTAGAAGTTGATCTCTCTCTCCCTCTCTGCAGCCGACTAAAGGAAATAGTGAACTAAATCGACAAGGTGGTATTCTCTACATTAGCAGTGCTCTAAATGAATTGATGTACTGGTCTACATAATGCATGGCAAAATACAGAATAAACATCATACAAAGGAAACCATTTTTAATTTCTGCACAATATGTGCAAGCTGCCACAGTCTGCCTCTTGTAATAAACTTGTAGTTAAATTATCTCAGCAGTGAAAATGTTTTAGAAAAAGATTTAAATTTTGTCACATTTAACAATTATTAAAAATGAATCCTGCACTGTGATATCAATTATTTCTGTTAGTGACACTACCAGCTGGAATCCACCGAAGGACAGCAAATGGTATTCATTGCTACAAATAAAAGACTAACCAAAGAAAAATGTAATCTTGTTTCCATGCCTGAAACAGAAAAACACAACTGTTAACACATTTATATTCATAATCTTTGAACAACTTTGTTTTCCTTTTTTAACTCTTTAAAATGGGCATACTGCCAATTGCACCATCTATACCATCTTTCTTATTGTCTTTGGCGCTGATCAGCAGGAATAACTATCCCCTATGGTTTGGTGGAGCTCTCAAAAATTCTATTAAACCTCCCTGAGAGTGTCATTATGACACTACCAGCATCATTTAACAGTAACAGGATTTTATTATAGGACATTATTTAGAATGAACTTTGATAGAAATCCCTAGGAGAGCCTGAACAGACACTGCAAAGTTGCATCATGGGAAATGTAGGATTAAAATTTTTTGACAGCATTACTGAAACATACTTAAGACTAAACATGTGGATAGCTCATACCTCATCTTCTTCTTATCTAGTAAATGTTCTTTTCTTTTTTTACATTATCTCTTGTAAGCCCCTGTTCTTGCTGTTCTTGCCCTTTCTAACCCAATATATATGTTAATATCTTTGTCCATGGGAAATAACAGAGTGTATTACTTTCAGCCGATTGGGGTAAAGTATTTTTTTGCGGCTCAGCAAAAAGCCTTCCTTACAAGAAAAAGAAAAAAGAAAAACATCCAGAAACACAATGTTCCTATGATTATGTTAATTGGATGCTTAAACGTTCAATATTCACCACATGCTGCAGTTTGTTGTTCCACATCTGCCATGACATATCTGCTATTGCACTGCAGGAAAGCCCTAATGTGGCGCGGAAGATGCTGCACTTGTAGAACCAAGGAAAAGGCTTGCTGATCAGATATATGCATCCTCCTCCAGCGAATAAACCAGTAACCCTGATAATCAGATGATTTTTTTCTGCCAATGCTGTCCTATTGACTGAAAAGATTTTGCTTCATCTCATTCAGATGAAAAAATGATGCTTTGATCAACGGATGTGAAGGTAAACCACCCACAGGAACTTGGGTGACTAAAGATAACCACAGGGGAAAAAGAATGAAAACATTATCTAGAAATAGAGCTCTTTGTTGCCATAGTCACCTAAACAGCTGTAATTTAGACCCGTTGAAGTGCTCTCACATCCAAGTCATGTGGAAAGATTGGGTTTCAGGGCTGATATTTTTTGATTATCAGTGACAATAATTCAAGATTAATTTGTTTTCATTAAAAAAGATGATTTTTCAACAATTCCATTTCTTCTGCTGCAGGCAAAGAATATGTACTATGCATAATGAGAATATGAGAACTACACATGCAAGTTGATCAAGTGTTTGCAAAATAAAACTGGATCAAATCCATTGTCTATGATTTTAAGATAAGTTTAAATATATATACATCAGCCATAAACTTGTCAGTAAACTCAAAGCTGCTTGCTCTAGCTCTCAATAACCGTGGTTTGGGTTTTCTCCCACTAGTCTGAGTCTGAGTGATTATTTAGTAAAGCCTCGCTGCACCTCACTGGTGACGAGTGAAAGCTAATCACAAGTCAAAATATTTAAAAACAACCTGACAAAATAAAAATGCCCTTTCAATTTTCTAAGTAGATTCAAATTAATCTGGGAGTGAGGACAATTTGTCATGTTGTATGTGCTTGCTCACAGTGTGCCACAATACAACAGGAAGGAAAGGAAGTACATTCACAGAATATTAAGTTTTAATGAAAGCCGTTTAGAAAAAATTTTTGGTATATACCATTTATTGGTGACATGCAGATGGATGAAGAAAAAAGACTACACATCATATGCAGAGGTACAATCACAGCACTATGTATTTCAACAGACAAGACCCTTTTGTGTTATTGTGTGCTGTTTAGCAGCTGGTGTGAATTTTTTTTATATATTTTATAAAAAATGAATAATATACATGCGTGTATTGGAGTTTTTTGTTTTCTATATAGGAGTGAGTCAGTAAGAAAATGTTCTAATGTTTAGGAACATGCCATTACATACTGGTTCATTAGCAGTGAATACTACCAGTGTTCTATTAAGTATATCTTATTTCTTCCCTAAAGGATGTCATATTTAAAAAGAATATTTTTATATAGTTTACGATCTGTTTGCTTGTCTGTGTTATAGCAAGAAATGAAGTGATTGATGTTTTGTTTTGTTTTTTGTTGATGTTTTTTTGAATAGGTTGGGTAGGGTAAGGTCTACGTGTTGTTTATCATTGTTTGATAGGGGTAACTACAAGATTAGCATATACATACATCAAAGTCTGATCTATGTCCAAGTAATATTCCAGATCTCTTCAGCCAAACAAAGTCTAGTCCTATTTCAGAGAAAACAACCACACACACAGTCGTAAGTGTACGATCAGATTATCACACACTTATAGCTAATCAATATTTAACAATTTCCCAGAGGACCACAAATTTTTATTGTAAAATGATATAGAATATACTTAAAGTGTACAAAAAAAGGAAAAAAAAAGATACCCACTAGTACTTAATTAGATTTCAAACATACCACTCACTGTTTTGGCAAGATCTGACTGAAGAGTGAGCCGACATCCCACAGGAAGTCATTCCGAGGATATGCCAGTCAATGAGGAGAAGGGTTACTGCTGGAACCAATGCTGATCTCTGACTGTGGAAAAGTAAACTCTAGCTGTATCACCTGAGAAATTTATTGTGTTTAGCTTTTCCCTGTTGCTTTTATCTCAAACATGTCAAGTGATGTGGATTAATTTAAATACTTAAAGATTTTGATTTTCAGAAAGGCCTACTGCCATTTTTATTTACTGATATCACCACATTTTTTCTTCATAACATGCACAGACCAGACATTTTAGGTGTGTACATATTAGGAAGTGAACAATCCATAAACAACATTCAAGTAGCTCATACAGATGAGGAAAAACGATCCGCCGTGGGGAATTCGAACTATTGTGATAAAAACGACCTGTATGTTATAACTGACCTGTTGCAGCTATGTCTGCTGCATCAGCCCTGAATATTAATCAAATTCCTGAGATAATTTGGGGTCGTCAGTGACTCAAAAAGTTTTACAAAGGTATTGTCAGACTTTTAAACAAGATATTCTTATCATTTTGTAGAAAATTAGGATATTGCTGACAAACGGAGTGCCATTTACACTGGAGGAAAAAAAAGGGTTATAACATTTTATATAACTTGCAGATAAAACAACGAGGTTAAGTTATTTTGGTGTCACTCATAGTTGTACCATCGCAAAGTGTTCGCTCACTGCTCCTATTCTCCACAGTATTTATAACCGGTCAGCTGACCTTGCACTTGGACCCTTCCACTACGCAGATATATTGCCTAACTACAAAGCAAACGAAATAACTGTATTTCAAGCTCATTAATCATCCGTATTAATCATACCAAGATTTTCTGACTATATATCAATAAAGAGTCAATATGTTTGCGCCGCAGTATCAGCAGTGTTGGGTTGAAATGACACGGACGGCGGCGAGCCTCTCCCCACCCCACGGATAATGGTACGGTCCGATGTTGAAATTCCGAGAATTGAGCTGCAGAGTTTCTTAGAACTGGATTCTCAGAACTGGTGATGCACAGAGTTTCGAGGAAACTTTTACAAGGTGACTTTTTTTTCTTCCTTCCTATTTTCTGAGCATTGGGTCAGAAGTGTGGTGAACTAGCATGACGCTCTCGCTGCTGCCGCGGGCTGGATTCTTACAAAATTTAATGATTTCTATAGTTTGGAGTAGACTTAAAACTTTGAAACTATGTCAGCTGGATGTTTATGGTGGTGTTTATTTAGACGTAGATTTAACGTGATCGCTTTTTGCTGTACCTAAGTTGATCTCTGAAAACAACCTGCAGATTTGCAACGTCAACCGGTCGTTTGTAATTTTTTTTTAAATGATAGATTGCTAGTTATTTGTGATCAGAGTTAAATGCTTCATATCAGAAGCGCATAAGTTGCGCAACAAGATCTGTTGGTCTTGGTTCGATCAGATCTTATTGTTTTCTTTTTGCAGACGTTTCTTCTACATATATCCCCAACGCAAAGCAGATGATCTCAGGCGATTAGTTTCAACTTTAGATGCATGATTAAGCATGTTTTGGGGATAAAACCCATACCCAACCGTGTCTAAACTTAGATCGGACTAGTATTGGCCTGCATAGAGCCGGAGTAACGCAGCACCAACTAACCACTCCTTGAAAACACGTCCCACGAAATCCTCAGTGTATTCTGACAATTTTTAGGTTTATTAATAACTTGGCGATATTTGTTTAGCACGAGAGGATATGTTACTGAGCTGAATTAAATGAGAGCTACTTATGGCGGTGAACAGAAAACCTCTGTGTATGTCGGCAACCTAATCTGTGCAGTCGGGACGGAATGTGCACAACGTCAGACACGGTTCAAACACACAGGCTGTGCTCTCACACGTCCTCAGACTGCAGCAGAGAGCAGGGCACAACAGATCCGATTACACAATCAACCTTAAGTCTGATATCAACTATCAACTATGCACTTTTCTCCCGCATTTATATGTTTGATGGCTGTGGTTGGAAATTGTTTTGGGTTCCACATTTCTCATAGGCGTTAAACTAGGTCACATAGATCCACTGTAAACATTAGGTTTCAAGGATATTAGCATGTTAGACCGTGGATTGTGGTATAACGCATTCATTAAAGGTCCACACAACTCCTTGAATGAGACAACCTATTTCACTATTCCCTTTGCAATGACGCCGCCTCCTGATAAAACACAGTCAGGACACTTAAGAGGCAGGTGGTTTGCACCAGACCGTAACTCAGTACATTTACTCAGGTACTCTTTAGTGCGAATTTGAGGTGCTTGAGCTTGATCATTTTGAGTTTAGTCTACTTTATACCTATTTTCAATTTTCATTTTTTTGCACAAAGGTCCTTATTTTATCTAACCATGTTGTTGCGCTACAAGTTACACTCGTCAAGCAGGGTGGATGTTGATTGAGTGCTTAGTCAGTTTATTTAAATGAACGATTGGCAACTATTTTGATAGTCCATCTCAGAAATATTGTTCTTTTTACTCCACTACATTTGTCTAAGAGCTATATTTACTTTTATGGCATGATTTTTTTCTCATCCATCTGTCCAGTAAAATCCATTCATCTTCTCAAATGTGGTGATTTTTAATGTCAGTGTTTCATATATTAGTTGAGAAAAAAAATCAACTTCCTAAACTAAATACAATCTTGGATGTCTAAATGTAATTAATAGATTTCCAATGGATTATAAAGAATTTTCTCTGTTTACCTGGAAAAAATGCATTGTGAAAAAGATGTAAACAAACTAATCTTTTGAAACGTTATTATATTCTGTACTGAAATATTGTAAATTTGAGCTTCAAAATAAAACGTTTTATATTTAATGCATTGTGCATATGTTGTTATTACCCGTCACCAATGCATAGGGTAGTATGCAAAATTCCAATACTGATTTAAGGTCATTATTTCTGTGATATTTCGCCCAGATACAGTGTTTCTGTAGCCCATGTCAAAAAGATGTCATTAAGCTGTTGATACTAAAACCTTTTTTTTTTTACATTTTACATTTTTTACATTTATAAACTGGAAGCAGGACCTCCTGAATATTTCATACTGGTTATTTGGAGATTATGCAGTGATACCTAATATAATAACCGAATACTATTTAATCATTTTTAAACTTCCCTCACTACTTGGATACATTTTGTGTGCCTTTTCTTTAATAAACCAACTTCATTAGATTTATTATTTCTGCCCTTGTTCAGATTTTGACAGAATGGACATGACTACAGACGGCTGCATTCAATTTACCCGTCATGCAGGTGATGTCTTACTCAACTTCAACCGCCTCCGCAGCAGGAACATGTTGACTGATGTCACCATACAGGTGGATGGACAGCCTTTTTATGCTCACAAGGCCATCTTGGTGGCCTGCAGGTACGTCACGAGATCCGACACACTACCTATGAACTTTTTTCTTTTAATTACTGTAGCCCCCCTAGCTACTTCTGCAACCATATTGTATTTGTTTTATTACAGTGAATCAATTTCACAAAGCCACATCATCTAATTTCATCTGTCAGGTCAACTGAATGAATTTTTACTAGTTCATTATCCTTCACATGTTCAACACAGTATCTTCCTCTCTCCTGTCCCCTCACAGTGGCTATTTTTACTCAGTGTTCATGGACCCTGAGAACACAAACCTCAAAGAAATCAGCTTAGACCCCAAAGTGGACCCCAAGGGTTTCTCCATACTGCTGGATTTTATGTACACATCCTGTCTGAACCTTAATGACAGTCTGGTTCTGGTCATCATGAACACAGCCGTCTACCTCCAGATGGAGCATGTAGCCGATACCTGCAACAGATTCATCCAGACCAGGTAAAGGAAAATAGAGAATTATGGGACAAGACCCGCTCTTAAGGGTTGAGGATTTAGGTGGATGTAATAATTTACCACTGATGATGTTTTTTAGGCATACGTCTGTGAATATTGAAGAAGTTGAGACCAAGTCGTTACATCTGGCTGAGGAGATCCCTAATCTGAGGTTTATTGATGAAAAAGAGCCAGACTTTCGAGACAACTACACCATAGCCGCATCCCCTCCCCAGGACTGCAGAGGATACACCCCTAATGTTTTTAGAGGGATCAACACTTCTGGCTCCTATCATGTTTATGGTGACCTCCATGTCCCGGCTGGGATGCTGGAAAGCTCCCATAAAGTGGGTGACCTTCCCCAAGGCGGGGCCTTGTCCCTTAAACAATGCACACAGGTACCATGTATGAAAAGGCCTCACGATAATATCAGCAGCAATACCAGCATCTCCCACTCTGTGCCATGCCACCCATGTTTCTCAACCACTATGAATAGACCAGCTGAGGCCCACAGGAACCTCCAGGGGCCTGATACTCCGATAGAGGAAAACAATATTCAGCATCCGCAGACCAGCTGCCTGAGGTCGTCTCCAGGTTTTATCAAAGGTGTGATTTGTAGCCCACAAAGCCCCCTCAGGTCTGACTGCCAGCCCAACTCGCCCACCGAATCAAATAGCAGCAGAAACGCCACACTGAGCCTCAAGCAGCCATCAGACTGTCCCAAAGACACCAAGGCCCGCAACTGGAAGAAGTACAAGTTGATTATTATGAACCAAGCTCCTGGTGAGAACCACAAGGAGGCTCAGGGAGGCAGCGCTGAAGCTACAGCCACGTCCCCAACACCGAGCGCCTGCAGGACCGCTGCAACAGGTGGACACATTGAGGACCCAGCAGACGAAGGAGCCAGCGATCAAAGAGAAGAAATTCTCACACCTCCGAGTGTCAACAGCTGCAGCAGCACCTGTAGTAGCATCAGGTAAAACTACATTTCACCGTGACGACTCTAGGCTTGATCCTGTATGAAGAACTTATATTAACTCTCTGGTTGTCTTTGTGTGTTCAGCCACCGCAGATGCTCCTCTTGTGGCTGTGACAGCCCTCGCCACACGCCAATGGGTCACCTTTCTCCTGACTCATACAGCAGAGATGAAGCCACCAAACTACACTCAGAGTACTCCTCATCCAGCTTTGGTAAGGAACCTCTGATAAGTTTTAATATTAAAGCAGTTGGCAGGTTAATTGTAGATAAAACTACGGATTTGTACTGAATTGTCATTTATTTAATTGCATCTCTTTACAGAAAATAACACCTTCTTCTGTAATGGATGCGACTCCAAGTTCATTGAGGAGGATTCCCTGAGAGAGCACATGGCTCAAGTCCACAGTGACAAGCCATACAAATGTGACAGCTGCCAGGCTGCTTTTCGCTATAAGGGCAACTTGGTCAGCCACAAGACTGTTCACACTGGTAGGATTTATCACTCCTACATTTCACCTTGATCACATGATTGTGACTCTTTTATTCATTGCGCCACCCTCTGATAATAATTCCAGGTGCAAAGCCTTACCACTGCAACGTCTGTGGCGCCCAGTTCAACCGACCAGCCAACCTAAAGACTCACACCCGTATCCACTCTGGAGAAAAGCCATACAAGTGTGAGACATGTGGCTCCAGGTTTGTCCAGGTAAGAAAATGATCAACATCTTAAGGACAGCTCTCTGACTTTGAGCAGGTGATTTAGTTTGTGTTGTCATTTTTCCTGCAGGTGGCTCACCTCCGCGCCCACGTGTTAATTCACACAGGAGAGAAGCCGTATCCCTGTGAGATTTGTGGTACACACTTCCGCCACCTTCAGACGCTAAAGAGCCACATGCGTATTCATACAGGAGAGAAGCCTTATCATGTAAGCCGCCTAGCCCCCCCTCATACATAAACACACCGCCCCCTGGCTAAAAGGAGAGTAATCTCCTCTCCTCCATTATCCATGTGCGTTTTGGTCGTTCTAAGTCTCCAGGGTAATCCTAGAGAGCTGAGGTGCAGCTGTAGGGGTTGCGGGATGTAAACATTTATTTGTATTGTGATAATAAGTTACTCTTCTTCTTCCTCAGTGTGAAAAATGCGACCTCCACTTCAGACACAAGAGCCAGCTGAGGCTTCACCTCCGGCAGAAGCACGGTGCAATCACCAACACTAAGGCCCAGTATCGCAGGACTTCCAGTAACATTATCGCAGACCTGGTGGGCTCCTGCTGAGCCCGCCATCCATCGTATTTTCCTACCATGTTGTCATAGAGTTTTTTATATTGTACTCACAGAAACATAAATACAACATAAATGCCCTTTCTGCATCTGTAAATGATGCACATCGCTCTATGTGAGCTCTTTTGTATCTCAAACCTTGTAGAAAGCCTGCATTGTGAATGTCTATGAACAGAATGTATATTTTGAATGTGAATTTGAGCTATATTTGAGTATAACTTACCAAACAGAATGTGAGCATCAAAGGACAGAGGTCTTTTCTCATCTGCGTTGAGAATCATTTAGTTACGCTTTAGACACTGGCATGATGTGGTCATAGTTGTCGCATGTAAATAAGATAATTTATATTTTCAGATTGCCATCTGCTGGCAGAATAAAAAAAATATTTACTTTAAGGTTGTTTTTATGCAAAGTGAGCTTTAATGGCTGTTAATAATATACAGTATAGCAAGGGTTGGTTATTTTGCCTTTTTATAGTTTATGGTACGTAATATATGTACAGATTTGCCTTCATTTAAAAATGGCTATGTACATATTCTTGTTTTAAATTAATTTCTAGGCTCCCCTTGGCATTTTGCACATACTAATAATGCTGTCATTCATATTTTAATTCTAATATTTCTACTTAAAATGCTCAACATTGTTGTCTGAACCCCCTTCCAGCACTCGCTTTACACTTATTTAAATTCTAACTTTGGTTGGCTGTTTTGTGTCAATTTTTATTGCGTTTTATTTAATATTATGCATTATAGTGCCTTAAATTCACAAATTTCTACTGACTACCTTGCCAGACTATTAGTACTTTCATGGTGACAGAATGAATGCCCCCATTAGTCACAAACTGCTTTTCTGATGCAAATTTGCTTCATGCCCTATGCCTGTGTTTATGTGAACTAGGTAGTCTTGTTAAGCTACCGATCTGTTGTTTGTAGCTCTTAAAATGTAGGCACACCAGGCCTCAAGCTGAAAAAAATGCTCAGGAATATAAATAATATATAGTGAAATGTCTTTGTAACTGCAGATAGAGTATGTATCAGAAATACAGTAAACATATGTCTATTATGTGTTGTATATGAAATAAAATGAAATTTATGTAGTTTCTGTTGCAACAATTGTTTTTTTCTCCAAAGATGTTTGAAGGAAAGAATCAACAGAGCCTTAGAGCATTTGATAGCAGTGTTGGAGCGGAATACAACGTAGACTGTTCTGTCGCTCGCTGTTGTTCACTGTTATGTACAACCCTTATATCAACGACATGGTTAAATTTATATACTGAATTAAAACAGAAAAGTATATTTAATGTGCAAAATAAATTACTGTTGAAATACATATGCCCTTTGAAGTAAACACAAATAACCGAATGAAAAGACTCAATAAAGAAGTGAAATGCAGATTTGTAAGAAAACATTTCACAATAATTGAAATTGTTTCTGTATTTATTTAAGGGCTTTTATTTGACTACAAAGTGAATACGTTTTCATCATCGGTGTGATATCGAACTAAAATAATTTAAAGGGAAAGAAACTCAGAAAAACACATCCAAAATAATAACATACCATGATATCAGGCGCCCTCCACTGGATGAACAGGTGTACAGCTACAGGAATACATGAAGTTTGCAAAATCATGTAAGCGTGACCAAAATCATTCTATGTAACACGATACAGCAATATTTATAAAGTTAAATATACAAAAAGAAAAAGCCCATACTGCTAAAATCTCATGTAACGCTGCGTAAAGATTCTATAATGCAAATCAAAAGGAAACCAGATACAGTAGATTTTCTTCATTTGACTACTTTCCAGTCTCACGGATGTGATGAAGCATATAGATGCATTCTCATGTTCATCTATCACGGACACTTATGTTCAACATGAGAAAATCTGTTATGCTTTTTTTGGAGGCTATTGGTAGTTTTGTCATTGTCATCAGGTGAAACAACTATTTGGTCTGAAGCATGACCGCTCCTTCCAGTGACATCATCATCGCAGAAAATTGTACATTTTCTTCAGAGGACCTCGGTACTTGAAGTGTCTTTGATAAAAAAAAACTGCCTTAAACAGTGATGACAGCGTGCAGCTGTGAGTTCTCCTGAACTGGTTCATCACGAGTGGCTGCTAGGCACCTCTACGTCATTCATACCAACACATATCGTATACATAGACACAGTGCAGCATTTAGGAGAGCAAAGGCCAAAAAAGTAACCCAAAGTAGAAAGTTATATGACTGGACATATAAACTTATAATAGTGTACAAGCAGTAGGTAAATCAAAACTACTAAAAAGTTAAATAATGTTGGCAGTGGGGAATTGTCAACCTTCCTGGTCAAAGATGGTTTTTACATCAGCGAATACCTGAAAGAGAAAAATAGATGAGTGTGTTGAACGTCTGTAGTGTGCATTTCAGTCTAATTCTTCATTTTAATAAACATATATAAATATTCTAGTACAACTTTATTGTTGTAATGTTGGCTTTAAGGGAGACTGCCAAGCACCTCTACAATAAACTGATCAACCGTAACTGTATAACTACCTGCCTAATATGTTGTAGGTTTTCCATCAGTTCTGTGATGCACTGTGTGTTCTGGAAACTTTCTGTCAGAGTCAGCATTAACTTTTTCTTCTGTGGGATCGGACAATAGACACTAGTCTTTAATCTCCACGTGCATCAGTGAACCTTGGGCACCTTTGACCCACTACAGGCCAGGAACACCCAACAAGTTCTTCCGTTTTGGAGATTCTCTGATCAAGTCAGCCATAAGAATTTAGCCTTGTCAATACGCTCAGATCTTTACATAAACCCATATTCCTGCTTCCAACACAAAAACCTCAAGGAGAAAATGTTCATTGGTCTTATAGAACCCACCAAACCCACTGATCGTTGCCACTCTAATGGGATTAGATTATGTTCTTTTGAATTCACAGCAGGTTTTAAGAGACAAATTCATAGGTTTTGATCAAATCACCAAGTGAAGGAGCGCTGCAAGGATTATTTTCATTATCATTTTTTAAAGAAACAATATTTGAATTTAGAAAATAATCTCAGAGAAATAGTTGAAAGAACATCAAGTGGATGTTTTCAGATCATTTTCTTTACTTAAGAGCTGCAGAAAAAAAATTATCAATCCAAAGACATACCAGCTGAATGTTTGTCTGAAAGGGAATTTATATTGACTGTCTAAATCTATTATTTGTTTCCGCGTCAAGTTGGAGTACAAGAATGATTGTACAGAGTTGGAAAACAAGTGCAAAGACCAAAATGTCCCAATCATCACTTCATGTGGCACAACAAGCACAGAAGGTTAATGTTAAACCAGAGAGTTTTTGCTGCTTTAACTCGTGTGTTTATCACCTTAGTGCTGGGCAGCGGCTTTAGTAACCAACTATGTATTCACTTCTAATGAAATCAAAGTGGACTTGTCAAAAGATCCCCTCTAGGAAAAATTGAATTGAATGTGGGAATTATTTGTATATGAATTCTCAAATTACATTGTCATTTACTGTCATTTGTAACTTTATTTTTCAAATCTATTTTGTATATTATTTGCCTTATTTTTAATGTTTGCATTTTTTTTTGTATTGTTCTTTTCTCTTATGAAGCACTTGTGAAATTATTTCTGTGATAAGTGCTATACTAAATACATTTATTATCATTATTATTATTATTATTATTATTGATTTGCTGTCTTTTTGCACAAAAAAAAGGTTACAACTAATTTTATTTCAGAAATTTAACAATCAAGCAATCTATTCCACTTAACTTGAAGGTGATTTTCACTTTACTTCAAGATCACACTTGTAAATGTTGCATATTGCACCAAGATTGGCCATAAAACTAACAATGTCACAACACTTCTTGAACTGAGATTTAAGGTCAACGCCACCATGAAACCAACAACCTTCCACGGGTGATTGTGAAACACTATTCTATTGTCAAACTCTGGACACTCAATACTAAAAAGGTTAGGACTGGAAATGAAGCAACAATATGCAAAACCCATATTAAGGGTGGGCTAAAAAGGGTTTTGCTGCTGTTTTTGTTCTATCGGATGGACTTACCCAATGCTTAGATTTAACTAAATGTATATCAAGTTAAGTATTATGACTGAAAGGAGTGTCGCAACAACACAAATGAACATAAAACAGACTTATTTATGATAGTAAACACCTGCTGTTTGTACTACATCTTCGGCAGTTTATAAATATTTTAATGTCATGCTTTCATGACATTCATTTCGTGGAGCCGACAAACACAAAGGGAAGTTTTTCATTTTTTCAAGCGTATGTAGATCAGAAATTGTAGCGTTGTCTTGTATTGATTTTTCTTTTCTTTTCTTTATGTCCTATCTTGTTTTCAATATTTATGTGTTCCTATTTTATTCAATTTATGTCCTATCTTCTGATGCAACGCAGCACACCTAGTTTTGTTGTATTCTGTACAATGTATTAGTTCTTACTAAACTCGGTGGAATGATAGAGCAAGTGAAATGAAAGAAATCCAATTTCGGGGTAGATCTGGATAAAGGAACAATCAAACTAATAATGGTACTAACGTGACTCCCTATTCAATGGTTTTCAAACTATAATGGGAATGTTGCTTTATGTGCAAAGACAAAAGGGCGAAACTGGGCTGCCTTGGTGGATGTTTGCGCTCTAATAGTGTTGCCTAGTTTTTGAATTGATCCAACTGATCCAACCTCATCCAAATCTCTCACACCCCGGCGTTAAAGTCAGTGTGGAACTTTGGTTCACTTTGGATATTGGTGGGAACACATTTCACACGTCGAGTCCCATCTAAATGAATCCCTTTTAGTTTTAAAATGCATAACCTTGCCTGCATTTACATCACAACACTCAGGAAAAGCCTTTTCAAAGTGCTGCCGACCCCATTTTATCTTTCTCAAGTAAAAATAATGGAAGTGTATGTCGTACATTCGGAAAGCTGTTAACCAACCACAGAGCACACGATTTATGCACCCCCAATGTACTAGGGGGATAATGTCATCTTCAGTTTTACATGTGTTAATATGGATAGAAATGATTTCTGCTCAAATGCATGGAGTGGATGGAGTCCACATCGAGGGCCGAACAGGACTCAAATTTGCCATTTTTAATCTGAGGTATTATGACTATTTTATTCTTACTTCATTTACTCATTTTATGGAATTCTGAACAAAGAAATAGAAAAAACTCAAATTACAGATTAAATTCATAATAAATCAGCATGACTAATTGTTATGTGTCCCTTTATATGAGCATTATTTCACAGAATATTCTCCAATGTAAAGTTTTTATTCACAGGCATCAATAACAGCCAGAAAAATATATTATACATCTTAAAAACTTCCATCTCAAATCAGTAGGCTTAAAAAAAAAAATTAAAAAAAAGAACTTTGAACTTTGAACGTCCCTTCGTAAATGGCTAGACTAATTCAGCCATTTCAGTCTTATGTCACGATAAAACAGTAAAGTAGAAAACAGTCAGGTGCCTGAACAGCCTGACAGTGTATTTCTCATTAAAAGTGAGCAACTTCATGTGTTTTCTTGTTTTTAACACAACAGCACTGACACATGTTGAAAGACTAAAGGACGTGAGCACATCTCAGTAATTAATGAAAATGTGCCTTCTATTTACTAATATGTTTATTATTTATCGTTTTTACAAATGATAGATCAACTGTATCTCCTCATGTTCTCCTAAGCATCTCCTCTAAGGATTAACAAATGTTTATCGGAGTGACTGGATGAACGCTGATATCTGACTACAGAGGAGCAAGGAGAACATTGGCGCTGTTGACTGACGTGCTGGCTATCGCAGTGCATCCTGGGATTTGTGTATCTGTGGTGTTTGTGCTGTATACCAGTGGGCCTCTTATTATAAAAATGAAATGCATTTGTTGCGGATATAATTGTTGTAGGGGCCGAATGTGGCCCGCGGGCCTTGATTTTGACAAATCTGGTACAGAGGGACCCCCCCAAAAACACACCCTCATAATCAAAGAATTTAGAATCAATAGGTGCAATTTGTATTACATTTTCATATAGTTTATGATATACACTCACCTCATCCACAGAACGAGATGCATCTACCTTGCGCACCTTACCAAGTTTATCATACTGTTCAACAATTGGTCGGGTAGACAGCAGGTAGGTGTCAATCCTGCATTAAACAGAGCATGCAAAGTTACTGGGTTCAGTTGATACAGTGTACTCAAAGGAGAGAAAAAGCAGACCAAAAGTCACTCACTTAAATGGGTCAGACATGCTTTTTGTACATTGTTACAGACTGATGGAATCTGTAGTATAAGCAATTAATGCTAAAAGCTGTGTGTATTTTCAAAATGACACTCATCAAATAAAGAATATTCTAAAACTTTGAGGTCAGTGCTGTCAAGCTCAAAGTAATGTGTAAGTTTTGGAGGACTATACCTTTTCTCCAAACTTTCTCTATTGTCATCTATGCGTCCACTGTTCTTCCCTCTTTCTAGACACCTCTCAATGCAAATCTATGGATGGAAAATGAGATCACACATGCTCAGTGTAAAATTGCCCTGAGGGGTATGTATGTAAACGTTGCAAGTTCCTAGTTTCCATGACCCACCTGGTTGGCACAGTCAAAGAAAAGCACAAATTTGACATCCACTTTCCCATCCATGACAGAGTTCCACCCCTGAAGGTTGTCCTTGTTGCGAGGGAAACCGTCTATGAGAAAGCGGAATCTTTTCTCATCTTTCTGCATGGTCTCTTCCATTGCCTTACAAAGAAAACAGCAGAAAAATATAACACATTTGAGAAGGTTGTACACGTTCATAGTGCAGCTGTAGTGTCACTGTTTCAAATGAGAATAAAGATGTTCAATCTTTAACAATGATAAATGACGGACATGGCCTTGCATTACTATCATTCAACCACAATTTTGCAAAGAAAAAAATATCTGCTTAATCGATAATGTCCTTTATTTCCAGGTAAATTGGCAAATTATTTGGTAATTTCAGCAATTTTAACACGTTTGAAACAACATTTTGCATAATTCTTTTTACCTTTCTGTGACTGAATGTGTCTGAGCCATGGGAAACTGATCAGAATATATCCCTGATCCCAGGCAGTCACAAGTATTTTAGTTACAGCCGGTTGTAAATGCATACCAACCTTTTTGAGTAAACTGATGGTAATCCCAACAGGAACAATTTTTCCTTCCTTGATGTAGTTGGCAATAAGCTGCCCACAATCTGATCCCTCTCTTGCTCGCTCCTCCCTCAGCAAATCCCCAGCAGACAAATGGGTGTAGGTGTAGTCCTGAAAGAGAGCAGGAAATAGATAACAAATTATAAGTTGATCTGAAAAGTAAATAGTCTAATTATAATGGGGAGGGGGGAGTGACAGATATTAGTGTTTACATTTCTTACAACCTGTCAACTCTGCTTTTGAAAGGACAGGCTTACAGGAAGGCTAAACCTGTCTGACTCCCGGCCAGGAAGAAGTCCTTCCTTCGGCTGAATGAAAGGAGTGCCTGTCTATGAATAGCTGCATATCAGGCCTAACTGCTGTACTTCAAGCATGGCAGCTAACACCCGGTAACATCTGTGCACAGGAGTAGATTGTAAGTCTTTTTTAGAAGCTCTCTCTCAGTCAAACATAGACAATCAAATAATTCAAACTGGTTACCAGTACAGCTGTAGCATCATCAGCTTTAAGACAAACTTTGACGCAGCATCCTTGAGTAGAGCTCTGGCTCTCCAAACTCTCTTAGTGGCTTTTTGGCTTAGTGTTTTTTTTTAATCATCTGTCAAACCACTGCTGATTCTCAGAGATACTGCATGATTAGATGAAAAATAAAACAAATAATAAAAAATCTTAAACAATTGCCTGATTTGTTTGTAGCCAATTTAGCATCAGCTGTGTTCTATCGCTGTATCCAGCTTATAAACTTTTCATGATTTATGTAGCACTAAGCAATTATTCAGTTTTTATTTTTAAAATTTGCATTTGGCTTCCAACAGTGAAAACAAGACAATTTGTAACAAAGCTCTCTATTTGTAATAAAAATTATGCAATCGCTTTGCTTTTCTTCAATGGTGCACCATTCACCCTTCCTAAAATCTTAATTCACTCTCTTAACCAGGCTGTGGTATGATTCCACATGATTACAATCAAGTACTCTACGTTTTTATTCTTTTAGTACTAGTATTAAATTATTTTGATTGCGTTGTATGGTAAATATTCCTCAGCAAATAATTATTCATGTCAAAATTTGTTCAAAGTTGATGGTGGAGTGGCTTAGTGCACTCTAGAGTTCCACTGCCATTTACATAACTTAAAATGTGGACATAAGGCAATGATGAAGTTACATCCTGGAGTAAATGTCAAAGGGCTGTATTGGCTCTCTATAGCTGTGTGAAGCAATTATACAGACACTGAACTTAAACTTCTTACTTAGGTGTTTGACAACCCATTAACCCTTGTGCTAAAATCAGAGGTGACAAAAATACACACATTGAATTTAAAGTATAGTTTATTCTGTAAAAAGCAACTCTGGTAAAAGCTGAAGTATTAATTCAAAACCTCTTCTCAAATACAAGCAAAAGAAGTACAGGATCTAGACAGTACTCAATGAAAACCTACGTTATCAACTTCTAACACTCCTTTTCTCAGGCAACGGATGTATCCAGCGTGAATGCCCACTATGCAGAACACAGGTAAAGGATAACAAAGTCGATGGAAAATAAAAATTGATATCACACCTTATCTACCTGTTCCAAGTTTCTTTAAAGTTGTTGTGAAAGGCCGGAACACCTGTTGAGCCTGAGGTATACAGCTGATAATGTATCCTGGAATTAGCGACACTTAAGTCTCTTAGTACAATCTGGATTGGGTAATTTAAGATCAAAGTAAAACTCAGATAGGGGCAAAATCAAACTAAAAACTAGCTTCAATGTTGATAGTGAACAGCGGAGGATGTGTTTTCATTCTGGAAAAAAGGACAGCTACATTCAGGAAAAAAGTCTTTGGGGATAGTTTTTATTAAGTTAGTTTAAGTCATCACACGTTTTACATCTGTCTTCTTTACAATCTGCCTGTATGATATGTGCCTATAGATACACCAAGAGATCGTCTTTATATCCGTGTTAAAATGTATGAATTGTAAATACTCAAAGTACAGTTACCTGAAAACGTTCATAAAGTAGCAATAATGTAATTGTATTTTATTATTCTGAACCTCTGGCTCAAATGCATTGTAGCTATTCTGACTCAGGGGTTTTCAAATGGTGCTGAAATTTAAGATTTTCATAGTAACTGTATAATCAGGGGTGGGTCCAGTGAAGATAAATAATAATATTTCACTACGGTGTACTATGTATTGCTGTATGTGATCAATAAAGGAATTCTTCTTCTTCTAGATTATATTTTCATTGAAATGGTTAAGGATTAAGAAAATGAGAAAACCGTCAGAAACATCGGTTGAAGTATAAAATATTCTACTGTTCTTAAGATTAACATTTCAAGTCAACTTGAATGCAAGACCAAAAAGAGCAACACAACCTTTCATATGTAAAACCAGAAAATGTCATATTTTGGTATTATTGCTTTTAAATTATGACTTAGACGTTTATGCTCTCATTACTATAACAATCAGTCATAACTTATCCGTTTAGAGGCCGTTTTTGCAGCTATTTTCTGAATATTTAAAACTATTTGAGAGGTGTGGTGCAGCTCCTGTGTAATAGCACCAAGACTGAGGGGCTAGCTATCCGGCTAACACGGGCTCATTTTAGAGGACAACCGGAAGACACTGTCTTTTGGATACTACCTTACAAATTCCGAGCTATTAAGTAACACAAATATCCCAAACACCACTCAATATTGTTTTCTTAACAATACAATAAAATTCAACGTTTAAAGCCACTAGTTTTCATTGTCCTGTTTTCTCGCTTTCGTTTACCTTCACGATTCTGGAGCACTGGGTTCCTTTGCCGGCGCCCGGCCCGCCAAGCACAAACACAACCTGCGGCTTCATCATCAGCGACCCCCGGCTCAAAAAGCTCGGCAACCTCTGAGCAATTTTACCGAACAAACCGCTGATCATAAACCAGTTATGGCGGCTAATACGTGACCCGGTGGCCTGGAGATTGTATGAGCCGAGTCGACCGGTGAATGAATGCGTGTCAGTACCATGGGTAGGAAGTCGATGAGGCACACGATACCACTTCCGCTGTTGACTTCAGTGACCAATGGCGCATCACCCTGGAGTGACGCAGTTCTTTAGCCGCACCCACATGCACTTGTTTTTTTTTTTGTTTTTTTTTTCATCGCAGAGATCGGGTGACGCCCCTCCCTAGCCTTTCCAGCATCAGCACCTCAAAACCGAGCAAAGTGATCCCAGCTTAAGGATGCTCTCCAGTCTGGAGGAAGCGATGAGGCGAATAACCGGGAGGCGCTCTAACCGCTGTGCATAGTCTTTGATTCTTGCACGTTTCATGCTGCCTCACTGCCTCCATTCATGATGCACTGTTCATGCATCCCACAGAACGGAAATACACCGCAAGGAACACATAAATACAGCCGTGTTGTTTAGCCTCCATGAGGAACATCGTCTCTCGTTTGATTTTGTTCTCTTGCCTCATGGTGCTGAGGAGTCCGGTATTGTTTTTTGAGGGCGCTGCGCGAGTTTAATTCTTATATAGGAAAGCCAAGCAAAACAAAAGGCATCCAGCTCCCCCCCCCAACCCCCCACCTCTGACGCACCTGGCTGCCCTGTCTCCACTTGACATGACAGCGCAGAGCTGGGAGCAGAGCAGCAGGATCAAGGGGCACCGAGTTGCAGACGGACGCGTGGACTCAACAAGCGCTAGAGGACGCTCCGGCCGCGCGGCGGAGAACCAGCACCAGTCCAGGCCAGATTGCAGTTTCTGGGGACGAGCGCCAAGGGCAGTGCGGCAGTCAGCAGGAAGACCTGGGGGAGGAGGCTGCGAAGATCTGTGTTACTTCTCCTCCAGGCCCCACTGCGCTCTCTCCTTCAGATCATCCTGAAAAGATGATGGTTGATGCTTTTATCTTCCATCCATGTTGACTCTGACACTCCCAATCACTTCCTTACTTTGTGACAATCAGTGATAATGGTTCACTTAAAAGGTTAGATCTACTCTTCAGGCAAGAGTGGAACCCGGAGGGGACTAATGTGCATACTTGCCAGGTACCATTTGCTCCCTTCTTCTCTAGTTTTGCTCATTTTGGTTGTCACCTGCACTATGGGCTGTATTCAGAGCATTGCATGTAAGCCCCGCATCAGACGGGAGAACATTGTGGTGTATGAGGTGTCAGCCTCTATTGACCAGTGTCCCACCATCATTGAGGAGAACTCACCAATCGTGCTCCGTTACAAGACGCCTTACTTCAGGGCCTCAGCAGGGGTTGTGATGCCACCAGTGCCCCGCAATGAAACATGGGTGGTGGGCTGGATCCAAGCTTGCACCCAGATGGAGTTCTACAACACATATGGTGACATTGGCATGTAAGTCAACTTTGTGAACCTTTTATCACTGACTGAACTGAATGTATATTAATGTGCACACCTCTTCTTCTCTGCCAAAAAAGGCTCTAATGCTTTCACTCTGCCCTTTGTCCATTACCACAGGTCCAGCTGGGAGTTACCTGAGTTGCGAGAGGGTCGGGTGAAAGCCATCAGCGACTCAGATGGAGTCAGCTACCCATGGTATGGCAACACCACTGAGACAGTCACCTTAATCGGACCAACATCCAAGCCATCCCGTCTGACTGTCAGCATGAATGATAATTTCTACCCCAGCGTGACCTGGGCTGTGCCAATCAGCAACAGCAACACACCCATGCTGACCCACATCACCAGGGACCAGAGCTTCATTACTTGGCTGGTGGCCATGAACTCTGTCACCAAGGTAGGACAACAAATGAGATAGCCACCACTTAAGATGAAACAATTTGTTTTTTGCATGCTTTAAACCCACAGCTAAACTTGAAACCAAGAGAGCATGTAGTCACTGTTGTATTTAAAACCTGGAGCATATTTTCCATCTCTGAACACAGTTATGTACACAATGAACATTTGGATTTAATCCAAATGCTCATTGCTCATGTCAGAGTTTTTTTAATTAATTTAATTTATTGTTTTTGCACTATATTGGCAAAAAACTTTAAAAATAAAGGCCCATATATTGAAGAAAGTGATAAAAGTGATCATGAATCTATAGTTCACTCATTCACAACTGCTGAAAATATAATGAAATCCTCAGTGGACTAAGACCCACCAACTACAAATAAAAATAATCAAAACCTTGACAACCTTCCGAGATGTCGTGTAGAAAAAACAAATGATAAATGTCAGATATGACACCTCGCTATCTGACTGATTACTCAAATGCTTTATAACACGAGGCAGCATTCAAACAGAATTCATCTTTTGACACACATTGATGGCATATTCTACCACGCAAGGCATGTTCATCAGGAGTGATAACCATTCACACACTCCTGCACACTCCAATGGAACAGAAAATGGTGTTCCATTGAATTGATGGAACCATTTTTTTAGGGGCCAGTGCCTATATCAAGGACACATTGACATGTAAACTGCATATGCCAGGGATTGAACTGCCAGTCTTCCAATAATTGACTGTTGTGCTTCCTTAGACTCCATCTCTCACTGCGTTACTTTTCCTGTGCTTAAATTTCTACCCAGTTTAAATGTAAAACACAGGCTATACGGCTTTAAAATAAATAAAAAATAAAGCTCCTGCATTACACACACAGATGTACTTTGATGTTATCATCTCCCTTTGCACGTTTCCCCTCTGGTGTAAAGTTACTGAGTGCCCGATTGTTGTCTTCTCCTGATAAAGCCACTGTGATGGCCTAACAGGAGCCGTAATCATGAAATATCTTTTTAAAATATTATAGAGAGACTTGTCAGGTTTATTTTTGTCAATGATGGTTCACAAGTTACAAGCATAAGAAAAGCATTTTAGGTCAGAAATATGGCATTAGAGTGATTTAGAGTGTGTGAGTATGTTTTTATTTCTATGTATGAAAGACCACATTTTTGCTTGTTTGTATGTTGACCAATTTCTTAGATTTTCTGTTTAATTTTGGCAAGTTTTTCCTTTTGATATTTAGGAGAACAACTAAAACAGAATAAGATATGTCAAAATGGGTATGCAAAATAAACTATAGCTTCAGCCAACACCTTTAAGGCCAAAGAAAAAGGGAATGTATGAATTTTTGTTCATGCATGTATATATGTGGATTTATATGAGCCCTGGTTTGTTGTACATATTTAAATATACATGTGTGTATGAGAATGGGAAAAACATGCTTGCAAATTTTGACTAAAATAAAATCTAATTTAACATACCTTTACAATCATTCATTAGTGTCAGTGAAGAAAATGTGTTACCTTGCAGAGCTTGAGTGATACAGAAATCAACATTACACAGACCCCTGTAGCAGTGGGGGACACAATGCACAATAATCTTGTGTATTAACCAAACACTGCATGCATTGAAAGAGACTCTGCTATGTATACACTAATAGCATTGACCGTTGGAACTTAATGCCGATCTATTCCTCCAGGAGCGTATCGTGCTTCAGACGGTGAGGTGGCGGATGCGGGTGGACATTGCCGTGGACCCAGACATGCCTCTGGGCTCTCGGGCCTCTTTGGTGGGTCGGCCCTATCAGGAGCAACCGAATATCCTCAATTACCAGGAGCCCATACCTCCTAATGCGCTGGGGAGACCAAATGCCAACGATGCCCAAGTGCTAATGTGGAGGCCACGGAGAGGCGCACCACTAGTGGTCATACCGCCAAAATAAGGGGGTCAATCGAGCGATCAAAGAAAACTTTATTTGTTCTTGAAAAAACTCCAAAGCAAGGTGACAAGAAGCCAATCAGATAAGAGTCAACTCAAGGTTTCTCAATGCTCAAGATGCCAGTAGCTCATTCTTCCTGAGAGAAAGCGGACCTCTATAACAAGCCAGTGTGCATATTTCATCTTGGATCTGACACAGTGGTGTCAGACAAGTGGTGCACAATATTTAATGTCAGGGGAGCCAATTACATGGGGGCTCTTTCGGCTCCTTGACAAGTTTTGGAATGCATTTTACAGTTCTTTCTGCTTTTTAGCAAAGAAGAAACTGTTTTTTACAGCCTACCACAGAGGCATTTGTCCACAGTGAAAAATGTATCCTGCATCCTTAGGTAGATATATTTGCATGATAAAGTGAGAGACACGTAAAATGTGCCTCTGGCTTTGAGAATTTGAAGCATAGCATTTGTTTTGTATAACTTGAATATCCGAAGACATTTTGATTGACAAACACAGCCAAAAAGAACCCTCTGCTGGCTGGTTAAACCTCGTCGGTGCCAACAAAGGCCTTTTCCAGCACCCTCAGTACAAGAGTCAACAGGTATATTGAGAAGATTTAATATACACATAGTATTATATGAATATTTTTAGTTTAAGATAACATACGCACCATCATCATCAAACTGCATTAAGAACACCCACATTGCATAAAAGTCTGGATGAAACGCAAATCTCTTGTTTCACTTGAGTTTTTTTCACATGCAAACATCTTTTTTAACTCAATGCCTCCATAGTGCAGCTGATATAGTAGTCAATATTGGCCAAACAATTAGAGATTGAGCTTGACCGGTGAGCATGTTAAATAAAACTTAAGTGATGTGGCACTAATATGGCCATGTGCTATTACCAAGTACATAAATCTTCCAATAACCAGAGGATCTATAGGTACATCATAGGTTCCTTTGTGTGGACTTAAACCAGAACGTATTTTGAAACGGATTTATTTGAAATGATATGAGGTCACAACAACTCACAATACTAATCATATCATGAATGTCTAATACTATTAAGTCGATTTCTGCAGAAAATCACAAATGAGGTATCATGTATCATGGTTTTTTCAGTAGCTTACCCTGGGCTCAGTCCATGTCTGAGATTGTAACACCATGCACAAGTCAGATGATTCATCCTCCATCTGTGCTTCTCTCCAGGTTGTGAAATCCACAACTATGCAAAGATTACCTGTGGCTCTGACTGGGACAGAAGGTAGCAAAGTAGGGAAGGTGACTTGTGTTTTTTCATCTGCCTCAATTCTGTTTTCATTTTTCAGGGACATTCTTAAATAAAAATGGCTGATTATACCATCCAGAAACCCCAAAGAGGTTAAACTAGGTTGGTTGTACATTATTTCAGCGTGTCTACATTTCTAACAGCACCACACTTCATTCAACCATCTGTTGCCATAGAGACTGGTTCGGTGTTTCTGGGTGCCCTGTAACTGGAGCAGGAAATATAAAAAACACAGTTCACAATATTCATGTGCGTGCCTCGCTTTGTCTGTCTGTATCCATTTATATATGTGTGCGAATGTGCACACTTACACACTCTGATATAACCATTCATTTCACTTTGAAGTCAAGAAAGGGATCAAGGCAGCGCTGGTTGGTATAGCATGAAAATGCCTTCATTTATTCATTTGCCCTATCATTAGGACCTTTATTTCACATTTGAATAACAGTATATTTATAAATACTCAGACTGTTGGCAGCGAGGTCAAAAGAGTCCCTTCTTCTAGCTTTTCTTATGCCAAAATGGACATTCAGCATCTTTGAACACCATAACCCCTCCTCTTTGCAGTAGGTTTACTCCTCATTCCACCACTAGATGGAAGAATTTTTCCTCTTTTTAATGCAGACAATCCCTGCACCTTTTATACAGTTTTTGCTGTGTTGATACAATCCTTTTCCCTTATCAAAAAAACATATAAATATAAGCATAGAACAATAAAATAAAATAAAATGGAAATATCCACAAAGCCACACTTTCACCGCCTACTCAAGGTGGCTTTAAATTAAACTTACAATAAAATTTTCCATGGTGTAATTTAATCGTACAGTGTCATAGATTTATTTTATGACACATTGTCTGTATGACAAGTGAGCTCCACTGTGTTCCACACAGTAATCGCCCCAAAAAATAAATTCATATCATTGACCCTCCATATATTGTGCAAAGATGCATTGCAGTTGTTTGGCAGTAACAGGTTTTATCACTTCATCTTTACCCGCATTGATGTTTTCTCCAATGCCCACAGTTCACAGAGACCTGCTTGGACTGTGCTGGACGGTGCCATTCATCCCATGTGATAGGTAGCAGGATTTCCATAGCGATCTGTTCATATTTTGATGAGGTTGCTATTTGTAGGTTTGCCTTCGTAGCTGTAAAGAAATGTAGCAGCAATGACCAGTAATGACCCTAGGATAAATATACTGGGAGAAAGAAGGGGAGGGGAAATAAAAGAGAAAATAGAGGTCCATTAAAAATTAATAAACAAACAAGTGCTCTCAGTTCATGTCAAATATGTTAACAAAATTCTGGATCTAGAATAAGCTCAGAGAGGGTTTCCCTGTCAGCTAGTTTCAGGAATCAATATCTAGTTGTTTATTTTCACCAAATGAAATTTAAAATCATTAATATAGCTCATCTAGCTATTTCACAATGTTTTTTATGAACATTTTACTTTAGTTTTCTGCAAAAAATGTTATGTGAATTGTTGCAACAATGGTTAGCCCACCATTTCTGATCAAGCTGTTTAATTTGTATATATGCTATATAAAATTAAGGACTAAATACACAGGAAAAATGCTATGGACGCAAATTGGTATGAAGTGTAAAAGGTTACTGCGTAGTCAAGCACACAGAAAAATGATCTTAGTTGTTAAAGGATTAAGTCAGGGCATATCCTGGAAGTTGTTTTCTGAGTGTTGAAGTTTTAGTGACAGCAGTGTTGGTGCCCTTTATGAGCGCTCACTAATCATTGTCTTTCTATTTCATGTAGTTTTTAATGAGATAATAATATGATATTAATAATATAAGATCATTTTTCACTATGATCCCAGGGATGGTTTGAACAAATTGTTAAACGATCTCCTTTAAAATGTTAGAAATGTATAAATTCCATGATATGTTGCAAGCATACAGGCAATAACATGTTCACGGTCTTTGTGTCTTAGTAGAGCACATGAGGATGCTAACTTTACACAAGAGTACAACTGAAGCTGATGGAATGCCATTAGTGTTATTGATATTTGATCATACTCCAATGTACTGGGCAATTAAAATTTTGATTAGATAACGATGCTAGTAAATAGCAACAAAGGAGTCAAAGGTGCAGTAAAGTTCTGACATCCCATTCTTTGACCGACTTCAAAAAATGAAAAAGATGGTCCTGGGAGTTATGAAGATGGACAGGACTAGAAAGGAGCACATTAGAACCTTTGTCTCCAAGGTTAGATGGAGAAAAAGTAAGGGTGAGAAGACTGAGATGGTTAGGAAGTGAAAAGGAAAGATAGAAGATCTATTGATAAAACAATGCTGAAGATGGAGTTGCCAAGAAGGAGAAGGAGAGGACCAAAGGAGAGAGCTCTGGATCTGGTGAAAGATGCAGAGGGTGGGGTAGACACGTAGGTGGGGTATGTAGGTATGCATTTACCTAGTGGGGTTGAAGTCCTTCAGAAGGAAATAGGAAAGGAGTGCAGAGATGATGATGGACAGAGAGGTTGCAAATCCTTTGAGGATGTTGTCAGCATACTTAATGACCACTGCTATGACCAAACCGCCCAGAGCCTGCAGACAGAGGATAATGGCTTACACTCATTCGCACCAAACACACCATTATTTCTAATTTAAACATGATACAGGGAGCTTTAAGGAAATGTTCAAACCTGTAAAATAACAACCGCGCAGGTGATATAGTTGTAGCCCTGAAATATTCCAAACTCCCTCACCCTTTGACCGTCATACATTATCATCCCTCCAACGCCAAACAACAATCCGAAAAAACCTGAAAGAGACAAAGAGAGATAAACAGATTTTTTTTTAGCAAATATTAGTGTCGCAAAAGGCAAACGCAAAGGCCAGAAGCATAGACCAGACAGCGGTTTGAAGTAGTAGCGGCACTACCCCTGAGCGACACTACAGTTCAATAGAGTCTAGATTACAGCGAAAAACTAACCCACATAATTGCTTAAGTGTGCAAATACTGTGGCGCATTTAGCTATGGGCAACATGGGCGGTTGACATGGGCGGTTGACATGGGCGGTTGACATGGGCGGTTGACATGGGCGGTTGACATGGGCGGTTGACATGGGCGGCAGCCTAATCGTTCATTTATCCGCTGTGGATAAATGAACGATCGGAACGTGTAAAGATGCATATACTTGGATGGACCTGACGTCTGTTCACGTACTTGCTGCGCTGTGACGCACTATCCCGGTTTTCATGAGATAAAATTTGTATTTCCACCCGTCATATGACGTCTGCCTGACGTAGTGTGTTCTTATCCGACCAAAGCCCATATGGTCTTGTCGCGACCATGTGTGCTTATCTGACAAATATATAGAAAATATGTTCGGGGCTCGGAAAAGCGTTGGAAAGCATTGGGTCTGGAGTGGGATGAGAACAGTCCAATACTGAGGGCAGACATCACTTGCGCTGGACAGTCTCAATGGAGGGAGGCTAGGACCCGCTGATGCGTTCGGCAGCTTTCACAAAACTCTGCAGAGCTTTCCAGTCCAAGACACAGCAATTACTATAGCAGACCGTGATGCAGTCGGTGAGGATGCCCTCAGTGGTACAGCAGTAGAAGTTCATCCGAATCTGAGAAGAAAAATGGACCTTCTTTGGTCTCCTCAGGAAGAAGAGGCGCTGGTGAGCCTTCTTGACCAGGGTTGAGGTGTTGAAGGACCAAGAGAGGTCCTCAGAGATGTGGACACCCAGGAATTAGCCCTGGATGAGCTGTAGGCCTGTGCATCACCTGATCTGAAAGCCGTGTTGCATGCCTTCAGCTAGAGAGGTTCCTCTTTGTTCATCCATGGCTTCTGATTGGGGAATGTGTTAATCTGTTTAAGGGTGGTAATATTGTTGATACTTGAGTTAATGAAGTCCAGAACGGAGGAGGCATATTCACCCATGTCCTTGTGGGAGTCCAGGGCTGGCCTGAGTGGCAAACACACTCCAATAAGTGTGTTCAAAACGGTACTGGAGTACAGAGTCTTCTCCCTCTGGCCACACTTGAACATTCCTCACTGTAGGTTTCACACATTTAATTAATGGTGTGTACTTGGGGAGTAGGAACAATGAAAGGCGGTCAGACTGACCAAGGTGGGGGAGGGGGCCGGGTCCGTATGCATTGGCCATGTTTGTGTAAACATAGTCTAGGATTTTGTCTCCTGTAGTGTGGCAGGAGACATGTTGGTGGAATTTGGGGAATACAGTCTTCAAGTTGGGGAATACAGTCTTCAAGTTGCATTGTCTTCAACCATTATTTCAGAAGGTTGAAGACATCTGAAGTAATGGTTGCTGCCTCAGGGCGAAGAGTCTGTTGTTTGCAAATAGCTCAATTAAGTTCTTTCATTGCCATCAGGGGAGATATAAACGTTTGACACAACATTAGATGTAAACTCTCTGGGCAAATAAAAAGGTCTACACTTAACCATGAGATACTGTAGGTTAGCTGAGCAGTTATTCTCGCCAACACTATTGGCATTGTTGACATATATATACACACACCTCCTCGGCGGGTTTTACTGGAGTCGTTCACTATCCTATCCGCCCTGAGCATATAGTTTTATTGCGAACGCGGGTACGCTGTGCTGATGAAAGTTTGGATAAGTCCGACAAGTTCTTCCATCCTGTTCCGCTCCCATAATATCACTTTTAAATTACACTCCCTTGCCAGGTATCAATGTGTCACTTGGTGGATGGCATCCAACACACAGACGTACAAATACACACACAAACTTAAAGGGTTATTCACGAACATATAATTTGAAGCACACTTATTTAATTGTTATTTTCAATCAAATATTTATTAATTTTTACTGATTTTGGTGCTTAGATAATTGAGATGTTTAAATAGCAGGTGAGAAAGTGTGATGAAAGGGTTTTTCTGTTACCTTTTGACGTCTCTCACCTTGACCCAGTCATATATATATATTTTATTTAAAGAATGAATAAAGCAGGGACTAGCCTTAAAAATCATAAATAACCTTCATTCATCGTGGTGCCTCTTATCACAAACCACCATGAGAAAAGGAAACTGCTAACATGGGAAGGTCTGAGGTGACATGCAAGAGACACCCACCTTAAACTTGAAAGAACAATATCACGTTATATATCACATTTTTTGGTTTTAACTTGACCAACACTCACTCTAAACAATACTTTTACCCTACATTTCACTACATACAAAATGTAAAGTACCTGATGCAATTGATGTCTGAATCTCAATACCGCTGTAGTAACATATATAAAAATGCCGGAATAATTACAGCTACCTCAGAATCAATGCAACATGAATACTAAATTCTGTTTCTTTTTGGAGATGCACAGATGCAAGACATTATGTAATTTCAGCATCAGGTATAGACATATGTTATATTATCTAGTACATTGCTAGCCTGCAAGGGGCCGCAAGAGTCTATGTCAGTTGACATTGGGTAAGATTTGGGGTTCACCTTCATCACAGTGACAACAGGCTATGTAGAATAAAACATTCACCTACGTTGGATGCTTTTTGACTGTTGGCGGTAGTCAATACATCCACAGGCAACCCATGAAATCAGAGAGAGAAAGTTTTGATTCAAGCTAAGGCCACTAACCATTGAATCAGCAATAGATTTACATTGTCACATCAAGCTTCAAGGAATTAATCTGTTTCATCTGGCTGAATATCACCATTCAAAGTTCAACAAATCAGAGGTTTGAAAAAATGTATGTCTGAAGGCAGTATTATGATATTTTGTATTACATTTAAGGGGTAATTTCAATAACTTACTGTAGAACTTCCTCACAATTGGGCATTAGCAAGAGACTTAATGGTGTTTACATTAAAGCTACAGAAGCAGAGATATCCATATTCTCAGTCCACCTGGTAACATGATTGGGATCAATGACTAACTAAATTTGTCAACAGTAGACAGTACCCATGATGTCAAAAGAGGTCTCTGGTAAGACACTAACTTTTTTTGCGTGATAAGTCAGTAATAATACATCATTTTCTCTTTCACTTGCTGTAGCCATTCAGTTAAACAAGCTTTCATTGCATGAATCATAACATTTTATTCTCACACAATGAGCTAATAATGAAATATCATTTAAGAAATAATAGCCTCACTCACCCAGTTGTATGTTACGGACCCAGATGCTCTGTTTAGTCGCTTTGAGGATTTTTTCAAAATACACTCCTGCAAAACCACTGGACACACAGGCCATCAGCACAGCCATCAGTCCCACAAACTGGGACTGACGGCTCACCTTCTGTTCAGACTCACTGTCAGACTCTGTGGGCCACTGTGGAGATTCAAAAACATGCAAATGAACACACATAGGACTGTTAGGTAGAGTACTTAGATGTGTGAATAATGTCATAGGAATTCAGCAGAAGCAAGCCACATTCCTGCATCAGTTAAACCTGTTCTGTATGCTATACCTGCACTAGAGTGACGCCTCCCATGAGGAAGAGCAGTGAGAGCCACTGGTATAAGCCCAGCTTTTTCCCCAGCATGGAGACAGAAAAGAGTGCTGTGGTGAGAATCTTCAGCTGGTATGTGACCTGTGTGTACCATAACACAAACATACCATTGAGAAAGGCGGTAAGGCAGTATGTGAATAGGAAAGGAGAAAGTTACGTGATAGGTTGGTGATATAATATTTACTGTTCATATAAAAGTACCATTGTCAAATGTGTTAAACACGATAAACATGAGGTCAAATAGAAACAGATTTTCAGTCCCTCCACCTTACTCCATCTATTTTGCACCAGTCCATCAATCTGTCAGTCTGATCCACCCTCTAACCCCAAACAAGACAAACCAAAGAAGCTAAGATGCACAAACCCAGACATCACACCATTCTCTCTGAGTAGCGTCAGATCATGGCATTTTACTTTTTAAAAAACCTCAGCTGACGTGCATATAGAAAAAATCCCTTGTCAATTTGATGAAGATGTTTTTTTTATTTGCTTGTGCTTTATCTATTTAAATGTATTTTTTTTAAGTCGCAGTGTGTTTCGCCCTGTTGGCCACCGTACATTGGCTCAGTACTTGTTGTTCACCACAAAAGCTAAATGTTGATGCCATTTGAGGTTACATACTTGTAAATGAAAGAATAGTCAACTGAGAACATCTTCCTTGCAGTTCCTGGTTCAACATGCATGGAACCTGAACAACATTTATGTCTTACCTGATATGTGGCTGCATCCAGGTTGGATAGGGCAAGATAGAGCAGGTTGTTCTGCAGGGTGTAGATCCCTGCAGGAATGGCCAATTTCAAGGTTTCTGCAGGTTTGTTCACAATCACCTCCCTCAGCAGTTGGCTCATTGCCTGCATACTGAAATCTGGCATTGACAGAGAATGTATTGTTTGTAATTCAACCAAGAGACCACCCAGGGAAGAAGAAAAGAAAGAGAAAAATAGTCAACTGGCCCACTTTTGAGAACATTGGGTAGTATGTATATGACTTCACCAAATGAAACTCACTGTTCTCCATAAAGACCAGGATGGTGCAGGCAATAATCTTCAGTACCTCTGCCGACACCACGGCAGATGAGGCCAGGTAGCTGGGGTCGTCTGTCTTCAGGGTGCGGGAGTAGCGCATGGTGAGTACCAGTGTGGTGGTCTGCAAAACCAGCACCCCCAGAGACATGTACTTCATCTTGTTGGAGTGTGACGAGGCCAGAACCATTGTGTAGGACTCTGTGTTCGATACGGAAGAAGATGATGGAGTTTCAGTCATAAGAAGGAGACCCACCCCTATCTAGTAGCTCCTATCAGCGACTGTATATGCAGATAAATGTCCTTGAGGAAGGCACTAACTTATTTTTATGAAACCTGTTGTGAATTTAAAAAAAATCTACATTTATGGAGTGAGCATCAAAATGGACAATGGTCAATGGAACATCAAGACAGAATGTCAGAGACACTGGTGTGTGTGAAGAGTGTGTGAGAGGAGAGAGTGAGAGCAGGATAATGAGGAACGCTGGTCAGTAGTTAACGGGTAGTAGAAAGTCAAAAAGTCCAGCCTGAGGTAGTTTGGGGGCATTCCTGTGGCTTTGTGGCTCGCTCCAGTCCTGGAGTCAATCAAACACAGATCAGACCAGCAGTAAAGGGGGGCTAAGAACAATTTTTTAACCAGCTGTCACCTTTCCTACACTCATTATGTAAGTCAGTGCTTCACTGAGGGAAAATACCTGCAGGTTCAGAAACAGGCTGGGGTGATAATTAAACCAAAACTATGCATTGATGGCTGTCTGCCAGCCTCTCAATTATCATAGTTATATAATACTAATACTGATCCTGTTTAATGACATATCCATTTGTAGGTCAGGGCATTTTAATATGTCGTATGTCAATCTCAGAAGGTATATTTGTCCTCTGAGGAAACTAATATTACTAGGTACTAAACTAAATACTAATATAAAAATAAAAATAAATTAGATTTTACAAACACTGGTTGCAATTGTAGCCCAGCTCCAACAACAAAATCAAAATTCTTTATTGTCATTGGGCTTTGCTTTACAATGAGAGGGAGTATTCCTCAAGGGGTGGTGCATTCAAGTCTAAAAAGTAATTTCAATCAAAAGCTTCACACTTCAACATAAAATAGGACAGCAATTTCCCCCCCCCCAGTGAGTAAACCATGATCTATAACAGTAGAAAAAAGGACGTATATAAGAGCTCCTGGAGCCGATTCACATGCCCCAAATTAGGAGTAAATCCGACCAACGGTGAAGAAATGATGGCCCGTAAACCTTTGTAGATAGAGTTCTCCCTAGTGTCAGAAATATAAAGCCAACCTTTACCAAAATCAATCAACTTCTAACTCACACTAATCTCTATGTGGGTATAACATTTGAAAGTGATCCATGAAATACTTTTTGAGTTATCGCGTTACCGCAAAGGATTTGCAGCGATGGACACAATGAATGTTAATAACTCAGACTTTCAGGGATAAACAGTGGATGGCACTTTAATTATGTTATCGGTTGGGTTGTTCATGAGTGAAAATGGCCTTTGATAAGAAGCTATTCATTAGTCCATTAGTTTTGAAGGACCTGCAGGAGTTGGAACGAGTCGAGAAATGATATTTTCTAGGTCAGAGTTGAACAGCAACCTGAGGGTAATGGTCACTATTTCCCAAAGTGTTCCGCTCCAACTGGCAAAAGGACCACAGCAAATAAATTGAGTATTTCTATAGTATTAAATTATTATTTCTAAAAGCACATTTTTAATTTGCTTTTTTTACATTTTTAATCACTATATGGAGTTCTAGTGCTCAGCTTTTTTTTTTTTTAACGAATAGCACTGTTTTCCAGACAAAAAACAAAGATGAATTGGATGGATTTTGGGAAAGGTCAGTTATTTATTTCCGACACAGAGGGGAGCTTTATCACCAAACTTTTTTGGGCCATAACTTCTCCGCTGTTGGTCCGATTTAGTCCAAAGTTAGTACATATGAATCAACTTTGGAGCTTTGTGTCCTGTGTCATAAAAACATGGTTTTTAGGATAAAACTTCCTAACCGTTGGTCCGATTTTGTCTAAATTTGGTCAATATGAGGAGATCTGTCTTTTAAATATCATATTATTACTCTAATCGATTATATTTCACTCACAAGAGGGCGCTTCTTTTTTTTTTTTAAACCCTTTTTGTCAGTTATAACTTCACATTTAATCTGATGAGTTCAATCAGGGGGATTGCCTGTACAATGCAAGGTATTGGGGGCTTTTCAGGGATATAGCCTTGCTGTTTGGGATGAAAGCGTAGGCCTAGCTTTACACTACATGTAATAATGCACTTGAACCTCTCTGGTGGTAGAAAAGTATCTTACCATAAATACAGTACGTTTTTTCAACTCTATATTTCTTTTTTAGGTACTTCTATTAAATTCGTTTTAGTGTACATCTTACTTCAATTTCACTTAGAAGAAAATGCAATGGTTGTTTAGGAATAAACGAGTTACCATTTATAACATTAGTTGCTCCATCATTGAGCATTTTCAAATGAAAATAAGTTGTAGATCAACTTATTTTACTCACAAACCTCCCAAAAATAAATGTGTTAAATAAGGAGAAATTTTTAGAAACAACTTTTTCTTTAGTTTTGATTATATATCACGACCTTCTTATTTTGGTAAAATATCTAAAGTTTCACAAAAAAGGAAAAGATTAGAAAAATTTGCTGTAGTACCAATATAGCACATTGTTGCATCAGTATTAATTAGTAATGGAGCTTTCTCACACTTCTAACCTAAGTGAAGGTGCGTCTTCCATCGGCGGCATAAAACCTATGCTGTCATGGTTTGGACGTATGTATAACTACGTTGTATCATATTGGCTTGTATCTCATCTGTTAGCTCTAAAAAAACACCAACAATAAATCACACTGTTGAAGATTTCACATTACCATGATGACAACGTCAGTGTCCTGAGGGCTTGAAGACAAACATCCTTTTCTTATTTTTCCAGTCTGAAGTGTCTCATCGATGGAAAGTCACTGATGCAAATTCCGCTTTACTTTTTTACTATCAAAATGTCCCGAAACCTTAAAAATCCTTTTGTGTAGACGATAGAATATTCAAAGAGCCCAACACTATTTCTCGCCGCACAATATGTAACCAAGATCTGTTACAGCCACTGTTAAGTCGCTCCACAGCATGTTGTTTGCACTGCACTTTATTTTCACTCTGACAGACAAGTTGAGATGCAAAGTCCACTGAGGCAGGATCTGAAACAGTCATATAATTTCTATGGTATTCCTCAGTTCCAGTATAAAGAGAAAGCATAATAAGTCACCGGAATAAGAGATGTTAGTGGCATAAAAAGTGATGTTTGTTCAGTACACTGACCTCCTTATGTAGCAGCTCTAGGAGCAGAGGGGTAAAGCTGCACAATCCCGCTCTGTTCGCATGTGTGTTCTTCTGCAGAATCAACAAACCCTTCTCTTTCCAGCTCACTCTTCGGGCTAATTTTGAAAACACTATCGGCTTTCATTTTCAACTGCCAGCTATGCCGGACCTGTGCCTCATCTATGAAACATTTTGTTTAAATTTACTTCTAGGAGTTTGACAGAGATTCCAACATGTGGATCTGTCTCAGACATCTGTAGGCAGAAGAAAAGCAACTTAAAATCAGCTGGAAACTTTCCAAGAACCAAGCCAAACCACGAAGCAGTCAAGCTCAACGCTGTCAAATCTGTCAGAGATTAAAAATCTTTGGCACTTCATCATAGATCTTATGCAGCGGTTTCTTCCAGATGGGTCAAACATGCTCAGTTTATATTAAATGATTTTGCCTGCATCCCCTTTAATATACTAAAGGGGATTATTCTCAGCTCCCTGAGTTGCTGACAGCCGTTCCATACGTTGTGCTTGTCAGCACGATTCCACAATTATTCCTGCGACGATTTTCAATGAAACTACTGAGGATGTGACGGATGGGCCAGAATCAACCCCAATACATTTTAGTGCAGACCCATACAAGTATAGGTGGATCTTTTTTTCTATTTCTCCGGGAACAATGCGTTGACTGTAAAGAAAAAAACCCATGCATATTTAAAAGGTTGGAACCATGAATGTTGCGAATTTGTGCCTATGTATATACAAATCTATGAAATTGGTATTTGAAATACAGTAACCTTACCCTTAAATGGAATTACGAACCATGTAACTTAGTAGTAACATAAAAATAACCAGAAAAAGCATGCAGAGTGTGCAAACCTCTGCCAAAGGCCAAAAGGCACCTCTGAGTAGAATGTCATGCATTAAGATGCTTTAAGTCCTCTTTTGGGCTGTGAATGGATTTAATGTACATTTTATTGTCATTAACATCGACATTAATGGCGAAATTTGCATGATTTTTACAAAACCTAGGGAAATATTATATTATATATGATATTTAAAATGTATTTTAACTGTTGTATTTGACATTCAATTTAGCCATCAGAAGGGGCGGGACAAAAGATAAATGGCACTTTAGTGGATGCTGGAGAGTTATTTGATATTTTAAAATATATTTTGCAAAAAATCTTTCACCCAGTATATTTATATTTTGTCTCAGGAGAAGTATCATTTACAAAACAGTTGCATTTTCTTTTAGTATATTGTACATGGTTTATTTTAAAGTTGATAGGTGGGACAGAAAATGTCCTCCAATTCTGGAGTAACCCAGTTACAGGGCTAAAGATTTATTTTGGATAAAGCTTGGTTTAATAAAAGGGATTGTTGGACTTTGGTGGAGATCTGCGCTCTACTAAGTACTGTTGTAGTCTTTATTACGGTTATTGACGTTTTATCACATAGAGACTCTTGCAGTCTCCAATTTAGTCAATAATTGTGAAATGGGAACGACAGAAGGCGGTCATTGTGTTTCTGTTCATTCACTCCTGTGGTTTCCAGAATATGATAGAACTGTTGCTCTCAACTATCTTTAATCTGTATTGGTTAAATACCATAATACTTTCTTATACAGGTAGTCGTACGCCATCACAAATGAAAAATGTGGCATGGTTTGTGCGATTACACTTGAACTCTATCAAACTGGTTTCTCAGTATGTTTAAGAAAACAAACCAGCTTCATTTTAAGACAATACAGTCGTTAGTAGACTGATGACAAATCCCAGTTCACCCTATTTTTATTTCCTTCTTTTTTCCTGTTTCCTTTTTTCCTTTGTAAATCTATCTGTAGAAGCAGATAACAAAGACTGAGCTCAGGTCAAAGAAAGCTATTTGGCCCAGGTGAGGGTGGAGTGTCTTTACAAGCACACAAGTTAAATCAACAGTGGCAACATAAACATATTAACCTGCGTATTGTGTCTTGTCTAAACTTAAGTGTGATGACGTTTTGGGATTGTCGAAAGAATGAAGTCCAACCAGTAATTCAACTGAGTTGGGCGGCGGATGATAACTCAGTTGTTGGAACGAATATGACTCCCATTTCCAAATATTAATTAGTTGGTTTTAGTGTTGTTGGTTTATCTTTAATACATATTCTAATTCGCAACTTCAACAGGATGTGTTGTGTCAGAAGACGTGGGAAACTGATTGAGTAAATAAATCATGTCAACATAGTGCAGGTTCCACACTAATTACTCCCTTAATGCATTTAGTTTCCTGCTGCTGTCGGTGAAAAATTATATATTTTCAACGTGTCCCTGAACACATCCTGACAGAATGAAAAAAGTAGAAATTCTTACCTGTGGGATTAGATCTCAACTCAGGATGTGTGTCCGGACATTAGTTCGTAACCCATAAAGTTAACCTGATCTTCCCTTATAGCTATTATAGTATACACAAAACCTCTAATGTAACAGCGAAATGAGGGTTGATGTGGCAGAATTTAGACTACATGAAGGGCAGAAGCGCAGAGTCAACGTGCACTGACCACATACCTGCTGACGCCTGCTGGACAAAATAAACATCCAACGGCCACCCAACTCATTTATTGTGTAAATTCAGCTCAGAAATATGGTGTCTTGACTTGAATATATATATATAAATATATATATATTTATATACATCAATGCTATAAAATAATGTGTGTAAGCAGACATTCCGAGCCACACTCCAATCCAAACGATGACGGTAGTTCCCCATTTCATGTCAGCCGCCATTCAGGCTCACAAGAAGAAGAAGAAGACGAAGAAGAACACGGGCTTCCTGTTTCCGCTCCATGCTGATCGAGTTGGAGCATTTTCTCGTAAGTTAGCTGCATTGAACTAGAACTGCGTTAAAATGGTCCGTAAGTTAAAGCACCATGAGCAGAAGCTGTTGAAAAAGGTAGACTTCATTAGTTGGGAGGTGGACAACAACCTGCATGAGGTAAAAGTTTTGCGGAGGTTTCGCATCGAGAAGAGGGAAGACTACACCAAGTAAGTTCGACGTCTGTTTTGGTCCAGTGCATTTTATTCTCAGTGAATCAAACGTATCTGTGCTGATAAAGGTTCTATCTGGAATAATATGTTCATACGATGTTGAAAATTAATAAAATGTTAAAGTCAAAACCTGTTGGCGAGCTTGAGCTTTGGGTTAAATATCAAACCTAAAGCATTTCTGTCTTTATTGTATTTATTTATTTGCAATGTACTATAAACAACACAGCCAGGAACTGGTGTTGGTATATTAATTCACCCTTAGAATGAACCAAATTGAAAACATGTGAAGTTAGTTCGGAGAACAGATCAGAATAGTATTTGTCATTGCACAATACCATACACTGCACAATGAAACGTTGTGTGGCTTGTTATAGAATGCTACATGACATATTAGAACAGTAAAAAGTCTGTGTTAGGAATCAGCTGCAGTCATAGCAGCTGTAAACATAATGAAGGAGTAAGTGAGGAAGTGTGAACGTCCACCAAAGACCTAGCAGAAACTGACTGAAGAGAGGTCCAACATTCCACAGGATGATATCCAGAGGTTGTGCCAGTCCATGTGGAGGACACATACTGCTGGAATCAATGCCAATGGGAACTCACTAGTTAGTGATTGTGTGAAGTAATTTTAATTGGAGATTTTCCTCGTGCCTTATAGTAGTTCATAGAATTCTTACGATTGATGCAGTGCAATTGTGGTCAATCGCTAAAACGATTAATCACGACATCCCTCAACCTCAGTCTATCTGCCAGTGCATCGACAGATGACAGGGAAAAGCTTAGCCATGTCTCTTCAAAAACAACAGGCTATAATTAAATGAAATCTCTTGCTGGCTTTGTAGGGGCTCTTAATGTGCTCATCTCATGATTACTCTCTCCAATTTGCTTATGTTTGTATTTTTAGGCACATTTGAACTTGAGCGATTTCATTTTGCCCACATTCAACCATTTTAGAGGTTAGGGTTATGATCTAACCAGCTCTGGCAAATTAAGCTTTTCCAATACCAGTGGTATTGGTGTTGTTGGACTCATATAGACTATTTTATTTGTGTTACTTGATAAACCCAGAATCAAACCATTTTATGTCAACAAGGAACACAATATGGCTTATTTTTGTTCCAAACACTAACTAGCCAAAAAACAAGAGTTTTCATTGTAGCATTTGGTTTAACGTTATAATTTCGATGAGCATCACTTTAAAACTGAGGCAATCTATTTACCATACATTTTCTCAAATGTATAGTAATGTGTATTTTTGTTAAATTCTACTTAACCTTTTTTAAGAGTGTTAAATGACCATTGAATTGCAATTGACTTTGAAAGTAACTGTCATTTTCATTATTAGTAAGAACAACTTCTCTCTCTTGTGTCTCAGGTACAACAAGCTGAGTCGTAACATCAGAGATTTGGCTCAGAAGATCAGAGACCTGGATGAGAAAGATGGTTTCCGAGCTCAGAGTACACATCAACTGCTGGAAAAACTGTGAGTTCAAGTTTGAGGGGTAGTTTGCATTGGGATATTCTTTTATCAACACCATGAGCCCAAAACGTGAGAATGGTCTACAATTTAACTATACATGGACTGGGTGGTTACTCGTAAGAAGATTGTGATCTCGATTCAGACCTACTTATGATCGGATTTCTGAAGTATGCCGATTGTCCAGCATTTATTTTATAACGTGAGAAAAATCGCTAGTTTAGCCGCAGCTTATGCTATGACGAGTGAGTTCTGGGACTGTTAGTTCTTGGTCTTATGGGTATTTTCTATCTGTGCCGTGGGATATTATCGGAGTTGCTATATTCTCAGTTAACTTTAGCTTGCCTAAGCTAAGCAGTAAGCTGGACACTAAGGTTTTTCTTTTTTCAATTTTTATTGAAAATACGACATGACAAGAAATTTACAGACAAATGGGCATAAGGACGAACGAAAAACAAACATATTAATGAATCAGACACATCTCTGTGAAAAAAAATAGAAGTAAGCACTAGTAAATGCTCTGCGTTCCATTTACCTCGAACGTCAGAGCTGGGTAAATGTTACACCCGAGTTGAAAGCGATCCAGAAAACTTTTTAAGTCGGAGGTTGGAAAACAACATAGTATAAGCATATTTATAACTGCTGATGATAGTGTGTAGTGTTTTTGTTTGATATATAAAACAACGCCAGCCATAAGGGAATGGAGCCTTAAACAGGCTTTACACTATATGAAGGGCAGAAGCGCAGAGTCAACGTGCACGGACCCCATACCTGGTGACCCTTGCTGGACAAAATGGAAAAAAAATAGAACATCCGATGGTCACCCAACTAATTTCACAGGGGACTGTACTAATTTTTACCAGGCCGTTTAACAGTCTTTTACTCTGCTGACACGGGTAATCGGGGATAATAGACGAGACATTATCATGGTAGCATCAACTGTGTGACAGCGTAAAAACTCTTTACTACAGGTAGCGTTAACCTTGTCGGACACGGTCGGATCTGGACATAACAGTCTGCAGGGTTTGGGCCGGACTCAGACTGGCTTGTACACTAATATGCAGCCGGGGCGCGCTTGAGTGCCCAGTACAGCTTTGGGAGTTAACCCTTCTGTGCCTGCACACATCTATCTGAGTTACAAAGACAGTGTGTGGCGCTTTTTGAATTTTTCATGTCCAAAACAAAGTGCTATATGATGTAAACTGAATGCTTAGATCATGGACAGAATCGATCTTAATTTTAAGCAAAAAATGGTCGTTGATAATTTTAACCAGAATCCCCCAGCAATAAAACCCTTTATATTATCGAAAAAATGATCAAGACACTGTTAAAAATTTTAAAATGGCATAATTCCTTCCTATGTCTCACGTTAATTTCTCACATAACAATCACTTTATAATGTACTATGTACTGTTGACCATTAGAGCTTTACCTTTGAGTATTTTAGAAACTTGTGTCTTAAACTTGTGTTAACTGTTTTTTAAAATCATAACATTGCACTGCTATTTTGTGGTTTCTTCGTATTAGGTACAGCATCGGTCTCGTCCCCACCAAACAGAACCTGTCGCTCACAGAGAAAGTCACAGCTTCTTCATTCTGCAGGTAAAACATCCACAAACACTGTTTCATGATGTCTGTGAATGCGATCGCGTATCAGTGATCGGTGTCCTGTGCCTTCAATGACCTGTTTGACTGCTTCAGGAGGAGACTTCCCTCCATCATGCTGAGTCTTCATATGGCTCAGAACCTGAAGACAGCCATCACCTTCATCGAACAGGGACGTATCCTTTATTAGTCAAAAACGTCTTGGCTGTTGTTTTTATTCTTGTAATCTTAATTCCATTGTTTTGTAATTGCACAAGAGTATTTGCTTGGTTTTGTCTACACCAAGGTTCAGTCATTTTTGCAGTAGTTTCCTTCACTCTGCCTCAGATGTACGTGTTGGCCCAGACATCGTCACAGACCCAGCATTTCTAGTCACAAGGTATTTTAAGTGTTTTTTGTTTTATCATCCGTCCGTTTCTTTTGCATCCCTCTATGTAAGATATCTTTCAAAAATAGTAATAATTAAATATATCAATAATATTTTTTGAAATTTTATATTAGATAAGGGCTTATCATTTAACTGAAAATGTACCAAATTTAAAATTTAGAACCTGTTAATTACTTATTATTTATTTTGTAGCAGACTACAACAACAGCTGCATTTTTTTCTCTGTTTACTTAGACAATCGCGCTCATAAAACGTGTAAGTCAGTCTTTTATCAGGTGGTCTGCAGAGGGCTTTTCAGATATAGCTACTTCTCCATCTGATGTTAAAGCGTCTCACATCTTAATCTCTCTTAAAAATACTACCATGTCCTGCTGCCTACCTGCCTACTGTACTACCTCCGCCTCTTAACAGTTTAATAATTTAGCTATTATTAAACTTTCAGAAATATGGAAGATTTTGTCACTTGGGTGGACTCATCAAAGATCAAGCGACATGTCATGAATTATAATGAGGAGGTGAGTTTCATTCTCTCTTTCATTTTATCTAATAGAAACTGGAGTAAAAAGGCTATGATTGTTTTGCTTTTAAGCAATAGACCATCTTGTGTGCAGTCACACACATTCATATAACCTGGTTGTCATTATTCAGTCTTTGAACTGACCGTAATATACAAATGACATGCATCTCTTCCACAGAGGGACGACTTTGATCTCATAGCTTAAGTACGCTGTCAGACATTCATTATTCGCACCAGTGAGCCGGAAATGGACCTGAAATCTACTCCTTTGTGGAGTGAATAACCACAGCACGGGGGTCATTGATGTGAATCCCATCATATTATGGGAAATAAGTAAATAAATGCTTTGAACTCAAATGTCTGAGTATGGACAGAAGAACCACTCCTCCAGACTTCACACGGTGGAGGGAACAGTCACTCATTTCATTCATTTGAACTATCCGATTCTGAAGGTCACCCTCGTCTCCTTAAACCTGCTCAGTTACCAGATGTTTCTTCAGTTTTCCAGCAGAGCTACTCCACTGTCACAGAACCTTCCAGAGTTATGAAGGTGTGACTTCTACATGACATCTTTTCTGTAAAATCTTTATACTAATGAAAACATCTGTTTGCTTCGCATGATCATTATCTGCTAATGGACTTTGGAAATGCACCATTCTGTTTATATGGAAGATTGGCTTGTGTATTTCGTGGTGTAAGAGAATATCCAGCATTTCATGTTGACAGACCAAATCTGTTGAGAATTAACCTGCTCTACTTATAAATGTATGACTAATTCAGAAATTAATCAAAAATCAGAGGTGTATTTATATATCCCTTGACTGCTTATGGAAATACTGGTTTATTTAATCAGCTATAACATTATAATCAGACAAGTTGGGATAAAATGAATCATCTTGCAACAATAACACCTCTCAGTTGTTCGGATCTATTAGGCAGCAAGTGAACATTTTGAGAATTTTGATAGGTCTTAGAAAGGGCCTTTGGCAGAGAGGGGAACCTACACATTAATAAGAAGGTAGGTTGTTTTAATGTTGTGGCTGATTGGTGTAGGAAAACATGGAAATGCTAGTTTATAAACATGGAAATGCTGGTTTATAAGTGTATGTACCATAAAGAAAATGACGGTCACTGGATGATATCAACATAATGCAAGGGTAAAATACATAAAACAACAAATGGATAAATATTTTCAATAAGACGTCAATGTAAACTTTGAACAATAAACATTTTTATCACATTAAGCCTTGTTACTGAACTCAAAGGAAACCCTGATACCAGTTTGTAAATGTAAATCAACACCCCTCACAGATATGTAGCCCAGTTTATTCTTTATACAATGAAGAGCTGGAAGAACTTGCTCCCTTTTATCCAAAGTCCTTATTGGTGAGTCCATTAGAGCCACCAGAAACGCACGTAGATGACGAGTGTGATGAAGAACACTGCCACAGCAGCCACCTTTGCATAGGTGGAGCGGGTGTTCAGGTATTTGGCATCACTGCGGTACTTCTTGGACATACTGGACAGATTGCTGGCCTTTGTGTCGAGAGCTAAAGGGAAATATGCCTTTAGTTTTAAAAAATAAAATGCAATCCAGTAATCACTGCCTATGAAATTTACAGTAATGTAAAAACACTAAATAAGTTTTTACAAAGATTGTAGTAAGAGCAACTTTTCATTTATGGTTTTCTTTGCTTTGAATATTATTTTAATGTCCATAGTTACCAGAAAGAGCTTCTCCTCTTAGCAGAACTTCCTCAATGTTTGCCACCATGATTCTCTGGACATCTTGTAGCTCTGTGTTGATACTTCCCAGATTTTTCCTGGCCCGGCTGTCAATGTATGTCTTCTTTGTTTTCTGGATGTATGTGTCTGGAACAAAGTATGAATGATATACGATTTGTCAAGCATGGAGCTCTTAATGCAAAGGGTGAAAGACCCAGTGTTTCTTACGTGCACAACATCAAAAATAGTCTTACCAAACTCAATGAAAGTGTATGGCCTTGTCACTGTAGGTACTCGTCTTCCATAGCGGTCATGAAATTCACTGTGGAGGTCTTCAAGGTATGCAAAAGCCAACTTTTTGGGAAGCGAAGCCTCGCAGAGGAACAGGAAACAGACACCCTGAGCTATTACATAGCTTGAAACAAGGGAGTTCAAAAATTTACAAATCATTGACTTATAATGACTTTCAGGAGGCAACGTCATACCAGAAAAGGTTCTGAGAGCGCATACCTCCACCGAGGCACAACATTACCCTAGGTTAAAGAAAAAATCATGAAGATTTCACAGTTAATGTCCGGGTTGTTGCCAGCCTGTAAATCTACCGACAACTACAACAACCGCTCAGAGTATCTCTCAAATATTCAGTGGTCGTATTCAGTGCCTTCCACTTCAGCTTCTCTGTTCAGCACACTGAGCCCCCAGCTCCACCCCCAAGGGAACATCAAAGGAACTGTCAAAACTGAGCCCCCAGCTTCCCTCACCAAAGAAACATCAAAGGAACAATGGCAGCAATAGCCACCTTGTGAAGTCAAACAAGCTTTTTATTTGATTTTAGATTCTGCAGAAGACAAATTGAATCACCTCTAGGATATGTAAACTTACATCTGAGTAAGAATCATGCAAATCCTACTCACAAAGAAACAGCAGTGAAAACATAATATTTTCACCTTTGATGTTTAAGAATATACTCTTGATTGAACAACATACATTGTGCTTGTGGTAACTTACTGAAAGTTCATGTCCCCAGCCTCCAGGGTACAGCGGTCCGGACTCTGAGCATTCAGTTTCCGACACAACTGCTTTGCTTGGCTCTGGTACTGCTGGAGGTCTCTACCTGACTGGCAAACACCAACAAAACTGCCACATGTTATGTTTATTGAATAATTATTTTCAATGGGACCAATGAAAATGCCACCAGAAGATCTAAAGACATTCGATTTGAGGGTTTTAGCCACCGTCTGCACAAAAGTTGACCAATGACATTCTTAGTAGAAGGCAGCATCAACTACATAACACATTAAAGTGTTAAAGAATATCTGTATAAATAAAATAACTTTTTTTATCTCGGCTGAGTTTAATAGTGTAAGTTAACAATACTAAATAGGCAAACAAGCCATAATGATGTTGCTTTACTCTGTTCTGCCTCAACCCAAAATGAATTCCACCTAATTATTTGATAAATTATCATTGGTCGTCAATTGCTCAAAAAATTCATTTTCCCTAGTGGCAAATCGTTCATTTCATCTGCATGTAACATCTTACTGTTCACAGATATATGCAATCTTTTTGATTGACTCCATATCGGCATTATCTTTGGTACATAGTGGTGGCAGAGCCATGACTCTACTCTTTTCTACGACTATAATAAAAAATACTTCTTCTCACAGTGTTATATGAAGTGAAAATATAATTCAGAATATGGACCAGTGCCTGGGTTTCAAGAAAAAGTTCTAAGATCTACCCTGCACCACATTTCATCAAAATCACAACATTTGAGAGATATTTTAGATTTTCGAAATATGTGTGGACAAAGAAAGAAACCTGGGTGATGACATGTCTTCTGCAAAATCTCTTGTTGGTGTTGTAGAAACTAATATTATCTGTAACCTAACCTCAATCGAACACCTCCTAAATATTTGATATGTTTCAAACAGAAACAGATACGGTTTTTTTATATGTAGATACATTTTATCACAACAATTTACTGTTTAAGGGAAATAGAAGTTATAATATCATTGAGAAACTGCTGCTACATAGATAAAGTAGTTTGTCGAGGTGGTCGTCGTAACCTCTGCAGAGTCCCCATTGGTCATAGAAGATTATTATTCTAGTTTCAATCTTTCTCCACCAACTAGAGTTGGAAGAGGTGACAAGATTGACCAAAAAGTTGTCATTGAATTTGGATCCAATTTAGTTGGAAGGTGGATTTTGGGAGTTGATCTAGTTTTGAGGCAAACCACATACAGATTCTGGATTACTGGATATGGTTTTATTTGAGAAGTCAGACAATAATTGGCAACTATCAACGTTCCAAAAATCTGTATAATAGGATATGATTTAAACATGTATTTCAGGGGTCAAGGTAGAGCAGCAGGTTAGCTGCGAATGGGTGGCAGACAACTGCCAACCATATGCCAGCTCAGTCACTCAACTGGACTCCCTTCCAAGAGTTATCTTTATAAAAACTGATCTGGATCCACGTTGTGGGAAACTATATTTTAGTTGATAAAGACGTGATTTCCATATTCTAGCATGAGCCACGTCGGAAGAGAGTGACGTCTTAATGTTAACATACTTATATAATAATACATTTTAGGAATCTTAAAAATGTTCATTTTGCACAGGAATTTAGTTTATGAAAGCTTTTCACTTTTGGAATAGTCAACGTTGGAATATGTTTCGCTTCAGTACAGCAACCAAATCTACTTGGAATGTGCGTTCACTTTGACTGTTCTTTCGCATTTTCTGTACATGAGGAAGTTTGTCATGATCTTAATCTTCATAATCTTCATAATGTTTGTTTTCGGTGACACACCTATGATTTAACAAAACCATGCTAGTCCGGATGCTACACTCCCATGGTGACTACAGCAAAGACAAAGCGCTTTCTAGTTTTGTGTAAGTTTGTAGGGGTTTGCTTTCATTTTATAGGAACGCCAGCAGCCATCAAACACAAGGTTTGTTTTGAATGGTTTGACGTGTGGAAGCTAGGCGGGTAAGCTAACTTTCATTCATACCTGATCATCCTCCTGTATGGACGCTGCGAGCGGCAGTCCGTCCACCAAACGAGCGATCATTGTTAGCGAAGTCATGCTGATAGAAGTTTGCGATGAACGGAGTCAGTTATCAGCTTTGTCGTAAACTTTAGAAACTTCGTATAAGGGTTTCTCTCCTTGTTACGTCATCAGTCGCGCCCCTAGTATAATTGGAAGTGTTCTGGCTCCGCCCATTTCAGCAAGGCTACATCGGTTGGTGACGTTTGTGGACTTGTGACAGACACATCCCACAATGCATTTCGAAAGAAAACAGTACTGAAGCGCAGCAGAAAGCTCTCAGCTGATATAATTTTTAAAACTTATTTTGTTTGTCTGGATAGAATTTAAAGATGGTGTAGGTTAGAATATATATGTTTACGCTACACATATGTAGTAGGCTTAACAACGTACGAAGTATTTAAAAATATACTATACTGGTCTAGAATCCTTAAAGTCAGCTCAAGATATGTCTTTTTGATTTTTCTTTTACCATTATCTATTTATTTGCTTTTTTTGTGTGTTTTAGCTATTTAATATACAGGTATATTCAACTGTATTCATATGTACGTGGTATGTTGGAATTTACAAGAACTAAATTTCTTATTCACTTCTAACCTCCTTGTTCATGCTTGATAAGTTTCCTAACCTCTTTCATTGCATTATAGTCAATGAAAGTCATGCAAGTAATCAAGACAAGAGATGAGGTTTGAGTTTCGTTCCTGTCTTGTGATTGTTGGTATTAACTGCATATTATATGTATGCAGTTTTGTATTATATATATATAATTATTTATTATAAGAGCTCCCTCCTCACTCACCAGTGTATCCATGGCAACTCACCCCCCAACCTAAAAGAACTACTCACCCCACTGACCTCAACACGATCCCTCCGTTCTACCAACTCATACCGCCTCCTCCTTCCCCGGACTAAGCTCAGCACCATGGGTGATCGGGACTTCTGTTCTGCTGCCCATCGTCTGTGGAATGCCCTCCCTGACCATCTGAGGGCTCCACAGACGACTGACCCATTTAAAAAAAAAGGACTTAAAACTTTCCCTTTTAGCAGAACCTATATCTTTAATTAACATTGTTGCTTTTTTCAGGTTTTTATATAGTTATTTTATTTTTTATTGATGCTTTTATCTGCTTTTACTTTGTAGCACTTTGAGATTTGATCCAAAAGTAAAGTGCATTATAAATGAAATGTATTATTATTATTATTATTATATGGCTTTTTGAGACAATATAACTTAGACTCCTAATCTGGGACCTCTCCTCAGACAAAGCGTAGAAAAGGATAAACCACACTTTCAATTTACTTTGCATTGCAAGCATTGCCTAATACCCACGTTTGACGTAAATTCAGATACGAAATAAGTGTAAAAGGTTAGTTGAGTATTGGGCATTAGTTACTCACCTAAGAAAAGAGGGGAAACAATCAAATCTTACAAAGGAGCTGTATTTCTTTTCTACCTCTAATGAAATAACATATTTAGACTTGTCTATGTTATCTTCATTTGAATAATGTAATATTCATCTCTATTCTCATGCAACCACTGAAACTGTTAGGAACACCCCGTTCCGCAACTTTTTCTTGTTTATTTATTTATCTCGGTACTAAAAAAAAACGTTAAAAAACCCCAAACAACACGTTCCACGTTCAAAATTAAATTTTTTATGAACAGATTTTCCGTAAAATAAAACAAAGCAACTTCTGGGTATTTATAAAAAAGTGTTATAATATCAGGAATTCAAAGTGTTTTGGTTTAACTTAAGTGTTTATATTACTTATATTTTTGCTGTAAACTTTATCGCAGAGGTAGTGAGCTGGACGGAAGTTGGTTGTGCGTGGAGAAAATAGGTCCGACTGGCAACTAATGAAATTCAACGTCACACTCAAATTTCCATCCCGGGGAACGCTCGTGAACTCATGCAGAAAATGTATTGGATTTTATGTGTTTCGTAACTTAAGTAACACCATTTTGTAGATTGGTAAATACGATTAAAAACAGTTATTTGAGTAGCTTGCCTAATTTCGAACCAGTATGCATTACTCCATTCAATAGGCGGAGTGTGCGGCCCTGAGCAGACAGCTGGCAGACGGACTGACTGCATCTCTGCTGATGCTCTTGTTGAGCCGAGGTCTGCAGACGCGATCTGTCTGGGTCCTCCGTCTGGACTAGAAACAAGAGAAAGGACTCCCTGACCATGGTCCACCCAGAAAGGTAATTTCGGTCGTTCATTTTTTGAATTTTTTGTTTGTTTTTTGGTTCAGTGTATGTGATGTCGTCTCTGCTCGTCCTGCTGGTGGTGGGATGGCTGCTCATTTCTCTTTTGTTATTATTTGTTTAATCTACGACGATCGATATTAATTACTGCTGATATTTAAAGTGAGTTTATTTCTGCATGCTAAAATGATAAAATATTGTCTTTTGATGTTTCGTCCAATTGCATGAAACAACTCAGCGACCGATTTCAGTTTGTATCTGTTCTCTGTATTAATGCACTAATTGTGCAGATAGTGTACATGATGTGTGCGCGGAGCAGCTGACTGCGCAGTTGTGCGATCAGTGCACTGAGGATCAATCAAACACCAGCCATTCTCAACCGGTGGGCCGGGATCCGTAGATGGGCTTGAGCACACCATGGAATGGACCATTTAAGCAGTGGCACTGCCAAGTGGCTGGTTTATTATTATCACCAAAGTGGTAATGTTTCACCGGTGTTGGCTTGTTTGCCTTTAAGCATGAATACACAGCAACTACTGGAAAGATTTTCAGGAAACTTGGCAAAAAGGTTGGTCATTTGTCAGGGGAGGAACCCATTATATTTTGGGCTGGATGAGGATAAAGAGTCAGATTTAGAATTGTTTTTCCACTTTCATTCAACTGTGAGATAGAGCTTTTTCCCCCGCATAACTATTACCCGAACACACAACATACCTGATGGATTTAGATTAAATCTAGTAAGAGAGTGGGGCTTGCACAAATGAAGAATCCATAAAATGTTGGAGTGGATCCAGACAAAGACCAGGAAGGAATACTTTTCTCTTATTTATACTGCTAGATTGGACTTTTTAACTTTTTTTTTCAGTTACACTTTAACTAATAGATGTAGTACCATGAAATTGGTGATGGGGTTGGGCATGTGACATGGAAGAAACTATCAGATTTCGTCGAGCCTCCAGATAATGGGACGGTCAAACAAATGTAACCAATGGGATTCGCATTTTATGGGTAGATTTTTATAGTCATGGAGTCATATTATGAGGGTCCAACTATCATCAGACTGCTGCTCTTTTAGAATAACATAATGGGAAAACTATCAACTGCATTGATAGATTCTACTACTCTGAATGATTAATAGTAATTCATATTGTAAAATAAAAAAAAAATGTAATCACATCTTCTCCACTGAAAAGCCCCATTTCCCCCACAAATATCAATTAAATCTGAAGGAACAACTTGACATATTCTACTGACAAACAAACACAATATTTGCTTCTTTCTTTGCCAAACCTTCCACCAAATTGCATAGACGTCGGTGGAGTAATTTTTGTTTAATCTGGTAACTAACGGACAAACTGACACTGATGACCAAATACTGTAACCTCCTTTACATAGGTAAAAATAATGCCTATCTTCAATGTTGACTTTTGAAAAGGAACAGAGAATGGCACCTGCAAAATCTCCTGAGCTTCTTTTGATGGAGAAAATACGTACCTGAATACAGTTGATTTTGTATTCATATTGGCATGTTGTGAGCATGAGCTGAAAGCAGTGTGAATCGTGTTAGTCGGTTAGCCTCCTTAAATTTGTTGTCATGTATTTAGGAAGCTGGTGTGCAGAGATGTATTCAGAATCAGAATCAATCCCAATGTTATGTCAACCATATTACTGCTATAAGAGCGGTGATGGGGACACTTGTACTCGGTCACAGATTTATCCCCCCCCTGAGTGGCATCTTTAACAGCTTGAAAGGCATCATTGTTGGATGCAGCTGGCACTGCCATGCACACGATCTGATGCGACTCACAACGCTTCTCAACCGTCTATTGAGTGTTCTTTTCAAAGACATCATTCCTGGGTGGGACACAGCATGACTAATTGATGATGAAAAAGAGAGGTTTCCTAGCAGGAATTGAAATTCCTTCTATTCTGAAGTGAAGATTAGTCTGCTTCCTTTCCTCAAAAAAGTTAGCTTGTTTGTTTTTGGCAAGGTAACTCATTTGCATATCTCTCATAAGGACATAAACTCCTCATATGATCAATACATTTATTAAGACGGTCTGTCTGGCCATCTTAATAAATGTTAAGACGGCCACCAAAATGATTTGGTCTTCCCTCACAAAATGATTTCTGATCGAATCATGGTTTTGCAATGTTACTCTCTTTTACTCGCCCCCAGATGTGTCTATAATGTTCAGGAGTGAGGAGGAGAGCAGCTGAGGAGGAGAAGATGGGGTGCACCTCTGCTAAACAAGTCTCTGCCGTACCCAATGGTGAGGAGAGCCAGAATAAAGCCTATAGCAACGGGGACCTCCTCTCTGGTCAGTATGTTTTCTCCTCATATTTTCCATGTATGTTTATGTTCAGTTGTTGTTCCACTTTGTAACTCTCTTAATGTGTGAGGTGTTTGCTACTAGTCTTTCATATCCATTCACACATGTTATCCCCTGCTTGCAGGGATGTTAATTTGAGACAGAGTTTGCAATAATTGGATTTTTGTGTATGCTGTGCATGGATTTACAAATGCACCGCTCTGTTCTTTAGCAAATTTTCTTGGATAGTTTGTGCCATAAGAGAAGAACAACACATGTGATCAGCATCAACTGTAAATTGTGATCATGATTTAATCAGGAAAAAAGAGGAACAAAGACAATATACATAGACATAGATGAGTTATACAACATTTAAACAGTCAGTCTGTACCCAATCGGCACTGCTTCATAGTAATCCTACTCCTTATGGACTGGCACAACCTCAGGATGTCATCCTGAGGGATTGTAGCTCACCTATCTGTCAGAGTTGCTGATGAGTCTCTGTAGGATGTACATGCTGTCATACTCGTTCACTCCAACAACCCCGGAGGTTTTCAGTGGGTTTATGTCAGACCTCATAGCCAGCCAATTCAGGGCACTGATGTCATTCTCATTTCCCACACTGAACAATTATAGATGCCCCGGTGAAGGCATCTCATCACCATAGCAACAATGTAAGGTCATCAGTTTCAATGTCCATCATGCCGTAGACAGTGTCTTGTTATTACGGCGTGTACTGCACTATGATGGATGCCAGTATTCTTTGCTACTGTAACTGAGGTGCAACCGCCTCCAGCATGCCAATGATATAATCTTGATGGTGTCGACCCATCTGTGGCATTCTTAAGATATACATTTTTCAGGGTAGCTTTGAGAAGAGGGTAGTCGTTAGGAAACAGCAGGAGGAAGGCAAAGTGGCTATTTCTCCAAAAATAGCCAAAATAAGTCAAGCTTAGTCAAACTATTGTACACTTGTACAACCATTTTCAAATAGAGAGACTCTCCGGTTGGACCAAAAACTGAGTGGTGTGAGACCGTTGCACATGCAAGTTTAAAAAGAGCTATGGCTAACAACTTACGTTGGTTGCAGCAATTCAGTTATGGTAATTATTTGATCTTCAAATATATTATTTTAGTCTAAACTCCTAAGGTATTCGTTTTACTCTTGAATATACGCTGGAGAAGCTAGATCCTGTAATTTTTTTGCAATACAATTTACCAAATGTTCCCAGATAAGATGTGATCACATACCATCTTGCACTATACTGCGGGTATTCTCCAAAGTTGATTTTCCAGATATCATCTTAACTGGAATTCAAATGATTATGCTTAAGAAGAATGATATATCACAATAATTATAATATACTGTATAAATTGGGAAGAGTTGTGATGGTGGTGAGCTGGGATGGATCTTTGAACATGTGATAACAAATGCAAGGCAAATCATTAGCGCTTTAAGGAACAATAATTTACTGCTTTATTACTTACAGTGCACAGCACAATGGAAACAGTTACTAATTGGGGTATATATTCCATAAATGGTGCAGCCATCATCGGTTAGATATGAGTATATATCTATGTAACTACGCAAACTAGTCTATGTTGGTTGTTAAAGTTGCTACAGATGAATATTATCTTTCTTTTATTTATCACATGTTACACAGTACTTACATACAGTACTAGGTCGTGAAATTTACCTCTGCATTCAACCGTTCCCTGAAGGAGCAGTTGGCTGCCCTTGTGAAGCATCCTGGGAGCTGAGGTTTCAGGGTCTTGCTCAAAGAGCCACGGCATGTTGTTTCAGGAGCTGGGCTTGATCCTGGTCCCTCGGTTGGGGGACAACCGCTTTAGCTACTGAGCTAAAGCCGCCCGAAAGAAATAATCAATTCGCATTTTTAATTTATCAAATCTCCATCAGGCCATTGTTACAATGGTTGGTAAATCTATTAAGGTTCCTCTACATGCGTGGGAGTGAGATGGAGGCGGGGCTGTGCATCTATCAGAGAATAGATGGAGTGGCAGGGAAAAAAGGAGAATACTGGCTGACGGCTCATGCATTTGTCGCTTGCCAGCTATTGTTAAGAGCGGATTTAATCTGGAGGGGGAGAATACAAGCACGTAATTTCTTTACCAAGTGCTGAACTGTGAGAACTATTAACATGGAGATTTGAGCCGATCGGAGCGTCTGTGAGCGAGTCGTCCACTGTGTGCCAGTCGCTGGCGTCTACTGTCGTGTTTTAATAAGAGGAGATGTGCTTCTCTCTGTCTCGCACCCTGCCACAGATGAATACAAGATGAAGGGAGTGGAGAAAATCAAGTACATCAGTGGAGAAGAGGGAGGAGTGGACGGCCGGGACAGCACTGTGTGTGACTCCATTATCCTCGTTGTGTTCTATTTCATCTGTAACGGAATATTTAGTGTATCAGGGCTACCGTTAATCTGTTTGTAGTGAAGACCGATATGTTAGAAAACTGTGCTATAGTTCATGTATTCAGCCACACCCTGCTGCATTCATCTGCATATTAATGACGAAAAATAAGATGCACTGATCAGCCATAATATCATAACCTCTGAATATGGTGAAGTGTAGGTCTTCCTCTTGCCATTAAAACAGCTTTGACCCATTGGGGCATGGATTCCACAAGACTGCTGAAGGTGTGCTGTGGTATCTGGGCCCAAGATGTTAGCAGCAAATCCTTTTTCTCCTGTATTTTGCGAGGTGAAACTTCATGAGTCAGACTTTATAGTTATAGTGTTAGTTTTTATTAGTTATAGTATACAAATCTCACTGTTGTTCAATTTGTTGAGATCTGTGTAGTTTGGAGGCCGGGATCAACACCTAGAACTCATTATTTTCATCAGCCCTTTCCAGAACCATTCTAGCAGTGTGGCAAAGACCATTATCCTGCTGAAAGGGGTCAATGCCATTAGGGTGTACCATTTAATTTAGGCGGTGCACCCGGTCTGTAACTCTGGTTAGGTATCCCGCTCACATCTCTTCCCCTAAGGGGAGTGACGCACATATACCTGGCCGTCCACAAGATGTAAAACAATTTGGGATTCATGAGGCCAGGCCTCCTTCTTCAACGCTTTCACCAGTGGACAGGGGTCCAGCAACTGGTCCCCTAAGATGTAGTCCCATACGCAGCTCCTGTTGCTGGTTCACCAGTTGTCTTCTTAGACAACATTGGTAGTTACTGGACTTTTGCAGACCGGGAAAACCCAACAGCATCTGCAGATTTGGAGATGCTCTATTCCAGTCCACTAGACTAACAAGTGCAGTGGTAATAATCTTATGGCGGATCAGTGTAATTGCATTTATATACACATATTTGTTATATGAAGGAGTTTTTGAGTAGTTATAGTAGTACAACTCAGTATTAGTAGTACAACTCAGTTTTGAACTTACTTGTGCTTAATTGTGTATTTTCCTTTCTGCTGAATAAAAGGACATAATACATGGTGCGATGGCTGATGGTGTATATATATGCTTGATATGCTGCAGGAAAAAAGTGCCCTTCTTGGTAAAGGTCAACACATGGATGAAACACAGTCAAATGGAAATGGAAAGATACTGTAAGAGCCACATAATGATTGTTATTCCCAGTTTGGTCTTCATCATGTCAGCTCTTTAAGCTGCACTGCAAGGCTCTAACCTGCTGTGGGTTTTTTCATCCTTGCAGGAGCATCCACTCCTCAGAGAGCCAGCAAGAATTCTTCAGGATGCTGGATGAGAAAATTGAGGAAGTACGGAAAGGCAACGCATTACTAAAGCATGGTTTTAAATTTTGATTTTTACAAAAAGCTTCCCTTGAATGATATTATGGGGTTTAATCCTATCAAAGCAGCAAATCTGTAACAAGTGAGGACAACGCGGATGACATAATAACTCAAACCAGCCTCAATCTGTCACGTACTGAGCTTTCCATTAGTGGGGTTATTTTAAGTAATCATGCAGTACTGACTGTGCTGCAGAATGACCTGAGCTGGTCGATAAGAGGAGAAGTTTTATCTAATCAAACCTACTGAAAAATTCATACTTTCTTCATTATGACATAATCTTTTCTATTTTTTATCCCGAAAAAAAAAAAATTCTTCTCATGTTAAGTTTGAAAGTTATTTTCTTTCTTGGAGTATATCAATATGGGATTATGAATGATGTGTAAAAAATAATTTACCTGAACATATCTGTTCTGTTTACAGGGCCGGGACTACTACTCAGAGGAGGAGGACATGACATAGCACTGTGGCCTTCCATCCCAATAGTCCCAGTATGAAAGAACTGCCATTCCAGTGTTATGGATGGAGCGTTCCATCTGTCAACCACATTCGTGGGGAAATCTGTTCTCATTTGAGACTCTGGTTGGATGGATTTGAGACTCGACTGGAGTGAATCTTTTCCATACTCCTCCCAACCTTAGCTCTTGTTCAGCCAAGATGAAAATGACCACCAGAATCAGATATGGAATAGAGTGTTGACGCGATTCTGCTAAGGAGGGAAGCAGAATTTTCTTTTCTTAATGAAGCAGTTACAGGACAGAGTTCTTGGGATTTCAACTGCTTTTCTTTCCCTGTTTGGATAAGTCCTGGATCGCCAGTCAACTATGGGGTAACTAAGACTTTCTTGAGACGCATAGGGCATTCTGACAGTTACAAATATACATTTCTAACAGCAGGAACGACCGGTGCTCATGGGCACACTGTCTCAAAAGTGCAAGTTTGGACCATTTGCATCATTTTGAATATTATATTCTTGAAAGCCTCCCTGAAAAGTCATAGGAATTGAAACCTTCTTGCATTCCGAAACACAGTATGAACCTCTTTTCTATAGTATGTTGGCCAGTACTGTGTGATTGTCCAAGTCTGTTTCTGCTACGATGTAGAGTATTTATTTTGAATAAGGCTCAGGGTTGAAGTGTGGTAATCTTTGTAGTCAAGTAAGTCCTTTCTTTCATTGAGACACTGTCGCACCATTAGAAAGACACTCGCGCACTCACACAGCCGAGTTCTGCTGTCCTCTGCTATAGTATCAGCTGAAGCTTTAGTAATGTTCCATGTTAGCCTGATAATGTGGACAGAATTATAGGAGAATCATCATGTGTTCCTTTCACCAGTTATGTTTTTTTTTTAAAACAATAAAAAGTGTTTTCAATAACTTATCCAAAAGGTTTACAGCAAAGAATCGTGTTTTTTTAAGTAACATAAGCACTGCAGCTCTGTCAGTTGTGACATTATTGAAATACACCATTACTGCATTTAAACAGATATTAAATATGTTTTACCCTACAGCACAAACCTGCATTGTGAAAATGTGCCCTGAAGATCCAGAGAGCATTTAAACTGGCTGTTTAGTTCAACGGATATAACTGCTATAGTCATGACATGTTCACTTCTAAAATGACTTAGGTCAAAGGAGAAATATTGTTTCGTTACAATGGTAACTGTTAGTGGGTGGGATACATTAAGCAGTAATTAAACATTTTGTCCTTGAGGTTAATGCATTGGAACAAGGAAAAATAGGCTTGTTTAAGGATCTGAGTGGCTTTGACAAATTATGATGCAAGACATCAGCGGTCAGAGCATCTCCAGAAAGGTTTTGCGGTCTAAAGAAGGACAATGTTGTTTATGTAAGGCAGCACCGGGATGGACTATGACAGGAGGGCAAGCTGGAGAAATAGGGTGATGCGTTTGGCAAAAGTCTGCTGGGAAACCTTAGGTCCAAACATAACGCACTTTGCCACATGGTTCAGGAAATGTCTGATGAACACATGTTCAAGGTGTTGACCTGGCCTCCAAATTCCCCAGATCTAAAACCCATTTACTACGTGTGGGATTTGCTAGACTAACAATTCAGTTCCATGGAGGCACCGTCCTGCAGCTTCCAGCACTTCAAGGGTCTGCTGCTAACATCCTGGTACCTGAAAACATAGATCCTACAGGGATCTTGTAGAGTCAAAGACTAGACAGTCGGAGCTCTTTTGGTAACAAAAGGGGAATCCCACAATATAAGGCAGGTGGTTGTAATGTTATGTCTGATTGGTATATTTCTTGACAATACCCAAGTATTATACTTATAGAATGGCTTAGATTATATCACCATATTCGTCTTTGTTAGAGGTCAAATGTATTTTAAAAAGGACCTTTTTCTGCTGCCAGGAAAATTAAAGAAAAGACAAAGAAAAGCAAGACACGCACTTTCAATATATTAGGCAGTTACTCACAATTTGATGGATTTTTATTAAAATAAACTAATTTTCATGATTTTATTATAAAGGTTATCATCTCTTGCGAATTCTGTCATGAATTATGAATACTAATACCTGGATGAATATCAAAAATCCATTTTGCTCTGTTTAAAAGGTTCTCAATTTTTTGTGCATTCATAATAATCCAAATCATCAGGTCTTGAGGAAGGCATGTTAAAAGAAGTTAGAAAGAAATGCAAAAAATGTATTTTAACACTTTTTGATTTGATTGAAGAAGGGCCAAGTGAACTTTATAGAATCCATGAGTACAAGAACTTTCCAAAACATGGCAGGCTTGGGAGACAAAACCATTTGGATCTAACTAAATTTTCAAAAAGCCAGTGAGAGGGTTCTATATAGAAAAATTACAGGGTTCTCCAATTGAGAGGCCACTTAAGAGACAAATATATGTAAGGAAAGCAGAAACACACACAAACAAAAAATGTCTCTTCTTTTTTTATTTTTAGCTATGCTCAGCTTGAAACCCATATATACATAAACAAGCCATAACATTAAATCAACCCTCGTAAAACTCTGCAAGTCCCGCCATTTCCCACTAAAAAGCTATGAGATACACACCTTTCTATTAGGACATACAAACAGTTGTTTCTCTGTGTGATTGGACAGCTTAGGCTGGCTTCCACTCTCCACGCACGTAAAAGTAGCCCTGGGCACCATCACCCTGTCGCCGGTTAACCTGTTTTCCGTCCTTGGACCAGGAACACCTGACAAGATCTGCAGTTTTATGGACGCTCTGTCCCAGCTGCCTCATGTCATTATCCGTCCCTTGTCCAATTTACTCTGATCCTTACGCTAGCCCATTGTTCCTGCTTCCAACACATCTACTTTAAGGAAAAACTCTTCCCCTGCGATGAACCGATTATGGCGGATCGGTGAATGTAAGTGACAGTGAATCAAACTTCAAAAATTTAGAAGCTGGTTAGTTGTACTTCAACTTCGTTGGTCTTCTCGCCACATTCAGCATCTAGAAAAGCACCATGCTTATGTTGTTGTCAGTTAAACGTTGATGTCTTTTAAGAGCAGCTTACACAGACCGACACACCGACTGAATGACTGCCTGTCTGAGTCTGCACCTCTACGGTTCACCAACAGTTCCAAGGCGTCCCCTCACTCCAGCTGCTCAACGCTGCTGTCGTCTCTTCCGATGCTGGCGGCGTCCCAAGTCCTGAAAGGGTCCAACTGGGGGATCAGGCGTCACCAGCCCATCGGTCATCCTCTGATAGACCAGGGTGGAGTCAGAAGCTACTGCACACAAGAGCATTGGGAAGCCTCTGTCCAGTACATGACGAATGCTGCACAGAAGGAGAGCTGTCACTATGGGAAATAGAACTTCTTGTGTCTGGTTAAAATGGGAAGTCATTCAGTACAGCAAAATGCATAATTCTTCAAACCATTTGACCTAAATAAACCTAAAAATCTGTACAACTTTTGGTAAAAACATGAAAGAAATTTTTTCTCAGGATACAGATGCGACAGTAACTGGAAAAACTACATTTGTGCTGATGTGGATCGACCACATGAAGATGCCTCCATCGACTCTGCAGTAGCTCATTACCTTTGGTGGCTCAGAGATCGATGAATAGGAAGTGGAAGAATTGTCTGGATGGGTGCTCCTTCCTTCTCCCTTCCCTCCAGCAAAACTACTTGTAGCTCAGGACTCTTGACACAAGACACGTCTTTCCACCGTCGTACTGCAGAGAACAAGAAACTCAGTGTTAGTGCCTCCTTCAGTAGGTTATTACAAAGTACAATCACAATTGTGTGACAGACTTGTTCTCTATCTCTCCATTTTCACTGGAGAGCTTCAATGCTAATGGATGATTAGAGGAGTCAGAAGTGTGTGTACAAATTAAACAGAAAACTGAGTGTTTAGTAAAAAACAAGGCTGCTGATGTGAAAAGAAACCCTGTTCCCATGATAGAATATTTTAATATATAATACTCTTTCACCATTTAAGCAAAGCTTTGTTTAATCCTTCAAAAGAAATCCTTGTGCCGTTTTGCAGGGAGGCAGGAGCTTATTCCAGCTGACAAAGGGTAAGGTACATTCTGAACAATATCCAAGTTCATCCAAAGGCCAACCCATAGAAACAAAAAAAATGTCACACTCAATTTACAGTCACCAATTCTTTTTATTGCATGTTTTTGGATTTTAGAAGGAACCAAAAGCATTCCGAGAGAACCCACACAAACATGGGTGGAACACACTAACTAACAATGGCCACAGGTGGATTTGAACCCATGACCGTCTTCCTGTGAGTACGAACATCTATGCTACTCTGCTACCTCACTTAAACCACTAATTACAATTTTTGCTTTTTATTACCTATTATTTTTCTTAATTTCAGTTGTATTTTCTCAAAACATTTTGATTGCCTTTTATTTTGTTTTTTGGGTTGATTTTATCTTTATTTTGGCATTTGATGTTGTCTTTTTTTTATTGTGCCACCATATCAAATGCTCTTAATGTATTAATTGGCTGGACTTAATCATGCCTCCATGACTTAAAAATGCCTACCATGTCGGTAGGCATTTGTTTAAGCTTTTCGTTTTCTGCTGTTCTTTTACTCTTTGAGTATCAAAGCAATGTGTAAACAAGGTTATTATTCATTTTATTATTTTGATGTCTCCAATGTTAGGAGGTCTCCTCCCTATTTGTGGCCCCTAAAAGTAGCTTAATAACTCCAGCCAAGATCTTCTTAAGTCGGACTCACCCTCAGATAGATCCATGTAGACCAGAAAAGCTGCGTGTATCTGTTCACTGTCTTCGACCTCCAGAGTCTTCATCAGCTGATACTGAAACATGGGTAAAACCAGTTTATTATCAATGTGTTTATTTTATAAAACCTCTGAGAAACTCTGACCCACCATTGGGTGCTGAAGGATCCAGTTCGTACAGAGAGGCTTCTCTGATACCTCTCCCTCTGACGACATTTAATTATTTAACTTCTTTACTAACTCTAAACACTGCTTTCCCATGCGATGGCAGAGTGTTTGCTAGTGTGCAACAGTATTAGTCGTCCGGACGGAAACAGAGGCTCATTCTCCTTTTCCGTGCCTGAGGAAGGACGAAATATTATAAATTTAGTGGGAGCAGTTGTAGAACATAAAATAATAGAAGGGAATAGAATAGACATGCTGTACCTTTTATACAAGTAGAAGACAGCATAACAATAAATAAGATAATATAAAGAAAATAAACACCAAAGCGAAATTTGGGGGGGCTGGAGCCTATTCCAGCTGGGCAAGAGGCAGGCTACATCCTGGACAAGTTGCCAGTTAATCACAAAAGTCACCAATACATCACTCTTTGAAATAATAAAAACAATAATACAATATTGATGATTATAAATACTTTATAATTACTTGTGTAATGTCAGTATGGGCCTTTCACTTATTCTCTTTGTGTCTCTGTCTGTCTATGTGTGTGTGTGTATGTGTGTTTGTGTGTGTGGGTGTGTGAGTTATCATGTGAGTGAGAGTCAAAGTGCTTCTTTGGACCCATGGATTTGCAAGATGCCAACTTTCTTTTTCAATTCAGCCAGAAAGATCTTCCTGTCCTGCAGCACAGAGGGACTGCTATCTGTTAATTTCCTCGTGCCAGTGCAGCACAAGTCTTTTCTACTGAAGCCTGAAGTGCTGAGGGTCAGTCCTCTCATGCATCACACATCACAGCCTCCCTTACTTATAAACTGGAGTGGTCATAAAGCACTATCTGTTTTTAATTCCTTTCAGCTGTTATGCACATGAACAAATTTACACTGGCATAGGAACTATAAGCTTATTAAATTACTAAATGTTTTACATCTGAGAGTTTTGAGGATCCCTGTCTTCAGTCTTTGCTCAATAATGCCTTAGCCTGTTTACATATTTGTTTTTTTTTTGCTCTCACAGTCCTGACACATATCTCAGTCCTCTGCTAAAACCCACCTAGTCTCATTTCCCTTTCTACCAGTAATATTTGACAACTTCATCAGTTAGATGCTTAAATGATGTAAGAAACTCCCTTGAAACCAAGTAAATATGATAGAAACAGCTAATTCACTGTATTTCACGTCAAATTTGAATATATGGCCTTGCTTTCTACACACCATTGAGCTTTCACCGTATATTCACATCATATCCAAAGAAGCAGGAAAGATTGGATTTGATGAGGTATAGATGCTAATCAAATAGATAGATACTCTTCCACCTCTAGATATTTCCGATCAATCTGACTGGGAGGAAGGATGCTGAGAACATTGGCTGTACATCGCCAGCCATGGACGGCAAGCATGATAAAACCTGAACCAGACAAAAATACAAACAGTTTCTGTTGCATAGCAAGAGAGGATTCCTCAGATATGGCTCGAAAATGTCACATTTTTTATTACAAAGTTTTACATCCATTTTCAGAGAGTTAAGAGTTAAAACAATGCCAGTATCTTAAAATAAATCTCTCGGACTGTTATGTAATCATATTATCAGTGATGAATCTTTGTTGTAATTGGTTCAGGGCAAGCTTACATGATTTGATCATATCAGTAAATTATTGAGTCAAGGCCAACATTTACTGCATATCGTCAGGGTTTATTAAAAGTTAAGTCCAACAATCAAACATTTCAATGGCAGCTTTGCAAAATGAGTCCACTGACAAAGATACCGTTTGATTCAACTGAATGCCCGAGAAAGAACCGAAGAAGTGAACACTGACTTCAAATAATTCTGAAAGTTTCCAAGCTTTTCCAGCTGTCAGGCGCATATTTTAACGGTTTCATAAATGTTAATGAATTTATTATATAGCGCATACATGGTGCACATATTGCAAGTCAATGTAATTAGTAAAATATTTAAAGCATCCAAAAATGGAAGAAAGAAAATCTACCCACCAAGTGTCCTTAAGTATAGTATGTAAGATTAAATGACCATCACTCACATTATGCTCCTTCCATGTGATCAAAGCGTGTCAGTCCATTCAGTGCTGTGATTGAATCATTTGAAATACTGTTTATCATTATTGCTGAGAGTGGATATGAGATAATTTGCTTGAGTTCTTTCACCACAGAGCATTCTTCATCATTCATCGTCAGTGCAGACATGCTGCCCTGGCACAAAGACCCCTATTCAGACCGTGTGCAGACTGAAGGGGAAGTTGGTTGCTTCCCTGGCCCCTGCAAAATCTGGAAACAGGTACGGCCTTGTGACTTTATAAAAGTGCAGTGAAGCTGATGTGGCAGCATGAGGAGGTTATACTATTCAGTGTTTACTGCGGTCCTGTGTCGCCCCCCCCAATGTGGTGCGGCAGGAACTGCAGCAGATTCTCACGCTGGAGGATGGTGTGAGGTTCGAACCCAGATTTTGCAGCAAACTGCTGATTATCACCGAACATACAAAGAGTGAGACCTCATGTTATGGAATTATGACAGATTCTATTCATTTTACTTTATTTATCAGCCACCCTTGTTGTTGGCTCTAAGCGACTGCAGGTAAAAACAGCACTGGGTGGGGGCAGTCAGTGAAGCACCTGATTATTCCTACTGTACCCTGGGTTACAGCCCTTCTCTGGAAGGGGTAAAGAAAGGCCGAATCCCTCATCAAAATGCTGCCTGGACTAATTTTATAAGACAATCAACAACAACAAGAAACAGCTATCAAATAATAACTATAAAATCTATCATGCATCACGTTATTTAGTGGGCCTCCCATCAGCTTTGATTCCAGCAGTAATCCCCCTCCTCATGGACTGTTTCAACCTCTGGATGTCACTATTCAGTCAGTTGTTACTAAGTCTGTGGGTGGCAATCCTGCAGTATATTAGACAATAATCAGTCAAATAGCCCTTCAGGTGTTGAGTGGGGTTTAGTTTGGAGCTCATTGCTGGTTGATCCAGAACTATGAACTCACTCCTCCAGAAAGTGGATGGCTTCCCATCAGATTATTGGGCTCCAAATCATCATGACTCAAACAAACTCAAACTCAAACTTTATTTTTGCTTTTGTGTGTGCAGGCCTATTCTGGTTGACAGTGGTCTCTGGTACTGTAGTGGCGGTGGGGGGAAGCTGTCTTTGAGGCGCAGAAGATGAATTTGAGGATGTTCTAGGTCATTGCACGTGGCCAGCCAGGGTGTAAGCGTTCGTCATTGATCCTCTGACTATGAAACACAGGCACAGAGAAATGGTGAGCTTTCACTGGGCTGGGCACTTGTCTGGTGGACTGCCCCACCTCCAACATGCCAATGGCACAATCCCGGTCATGTTGCCCCGGCCATGGCAATCTTGCAGATCTTTATTTTCTCCAAAATCTACAAAACTGATCTTTTGGGTTAAGTGTAAGGATGACTTTTTGCCTAGAACTGAGTCATGAATGAAAAAACCACCTGTATTCAGAATTATCGACAAGCATGACCTGTATATTGACGTATAGCCAATTTTAACATAAACGCCTTTAAGCCATTTTAAATCCCTTGAGTGTAAATACAAATGTCACTATTTGGGTCCAAGTAAGAAAATCCTTCCTGTCCACCGCCCTGCTCCTACAGAGATTAATGTATGCAGTTAAGACGGATTTGATAGAATTTTCTGTTCTCCCCCACACACACTACACCAGTAAGATGGGCGACTTAAGTGACAATGAGACCTCTACCATCTGGGATGAGACTGAATCCATCGCCAGTATGAGCAGGATACTGAGGGTGTGTGATTACCACCTGAGTCACATCCCCCCTCATCAAATGGAAATAGTGATGAGGGGGACTTATAGGTATTACTTTACGATGAGACTACCCGTATAAAGGGTTCATAAATCACTTATATGGTACTATAATGCATTTGATTTAAAAAAAAAATGGATGGTGTGTCGACAGAAACCATTTACAAATGCTTTAAAGTGTAGTCTTATTGTAAAGTGGTTCCAACTGAGATTAAGTTCCACTTAAGTATTGAACTGCCATATTTTATTTTTTGGAAATGTTGCATCGGTATTACTAAACTAATACTAAGTTAAATAGGCTTTAACCAGCATTGGGTGTTGTGTAAGTGCAACTAGAGAAAAGGTTGAACAATTTCCTATTACCCACGTTTGAATATTAGAACTCAACAAGCTCTAACGTTTCTGTTGATCTGTGACACGATTGTGGGCTGTGAACATCTTATTACAATTGATAGCTTATGTTCATTTTCTCCAGGCCTTTCATTCCTCTTTGTGCTTTATTCCTACAGTGTGACAGTGTTGTGTATCCAGTCTCTAAGTAAAGTTACAGGAAGTGGAAATAAGTTTCTGTATCAGCTCTTTCATTCATGTCCTCTGTAAAATGTCCTAGTCTTTCACCACCTTTGTATGATTTAAGTTTTTACATAACCCTGCTTCACACAGATTAGAACATGATCTCCATGTTGGACGTGAAAAGATTTGCAGGAACAATCAACTTGAGAATGTTTATTTAAAAAAGGGAAAGCACTGGTATTCTCATGTCAAGCAAACAATGGAACCATTTAATATTAGTACTGTTCCATATCACAAAATGAGTTATGCAAAGAATAATTAAACCACACAAATGATACATTATTTTGGAATAAATTAATCAGCATAACAAAAGAAATAAAACATGTTTGTAGTTAGGTGTTGAACAGGAAATATTGAAACTCCAATGCTCAAAAATTGAAGACACCTGAGAATATAAATATCAAAACAGCTTGTTGGAGCAATTATTTAGTTCCACAGTTCCTCCTTAACTAAAGCTTTGATAGGAGGACTTTAAAAAATTACATTGATGTAAGAATTAGGCATCAATTTCAAAAAAATCCATTTCTGTACAATGTGCATATCTGAATTGGTGTGTTGAGGAGAGAAATGATCCGCATTGTAAATGTTTTCTCAGCGAGACAGCGCAGCCAAAGTGAAATCCAGAGTGGATAATACTCATCATTCCTCAAGCCACATTCAGTGATAAGAACAAATAGATCTGGACTGAGCTCTTTCAGTTGGAATCAGCCGTGAACTGAGTTTAGAGTTTTAGCTATTTCCGTCCCAGAGTTGAGTCTTTCCCCTGATGACCCTCCTATAGGCTTTACTGACAGCGGCTGTTGGTAGAGAAATTATCCACTGGATTCATTTGCTGCTGTCCATAACAGCAGAAATTCAATGAGGCAGAGACGGGAGAAGGAGATTCTGTTGCTCCACAGGTAATAGTGATGTTGCATATAAAGACAAACAACAAGCTGATAGAAATACTTTTCTAAAATCCAAGGCTCAGTGGCTTTATAGGAATTTCTGAGAGACAGGTTGGATGGATTTTGTACAGATACTGCAAAAAAAAGATAAGAAAAAAAAGAGAATCTGAGGTATGTTCTGGTGATATTATAGCATTGAGTTTCAGACAGTCTGTGTAAGAAAATGCTCCCATTTGTGAGGAAATGAAGGAAAAAAACGTCCGTTTGAAGATTTAAAAAAAACAAAAACAAAACAAAATAAGCATACTGTGTGTTCCTTTGTTAAACAGTCCATATTTTCCAGGTTACTGCCAGCAGAAACCGAAAACTGTCGACAGATTAGACCCCGAAAGAGGAAATGTGTACAAAAGTGTTGTATTCACCCACATGGATACAGCTCAAAAGTGAAATGGTGTGTGTCAATGGTTTGATGGATGAATGTGGAAGACAGTCGTTGATTTTAGTGTGGAGGAGACAAAGTCAGCAGATCTGGAAACACGGAGTGCGTGTCCCATTAAGGAAAAAAGAAAAATACACAAATTCAACAACCACGCCTGATGGACTGAATGACTAAGCAAACACTAAAAAAGAGAGGAAAAAACATTTACCAGTTCTAAAGCACTTGGACAAAAAGGCAGTTTTACAAACCACTGGCTACCAAAACATGAGCAAAGTTCCACAGTGACTGCTTTCAGAAGCATAGTAACAGTGCAAGCCATGACACCATTTAGCCAAATACACCTGTAAGAGAAAAGTGCCATATTGCATAATGAGTATCTGTAATGACCCCGCGGGAGGGCATATATACCTATGATTCAACTGTAAACATGGTGCAAAGTAGTTATGACATAGTTTAAGGCTTTCAGATTTTCCTGAAGAAGTGTTGTTCTCTGAGATATAAAGGAATACGTCCATGAACTGGACAAACAGTGTGGAAACACAGAACACACACACAAAACAATCAACCTCTCTAAAATCAGACTTGGACACTGCTTGCACTCAATTAACTGGATAAATATCCAAATTATTTGAGGTTTGCTTGATTCTGTCAAACATTTCGTCTGTGAAAATCATTCCTGAAACACATTACTGATTGATTTTTGGCATATTAGAATATTTAGACGCCAGATCTCTCAAATGTGCAGTGGATATCTTGAGTTGCCAAACGTAGGTGTAACTAATACAATTATCAGATGCAGCCCACTCGTGTGCCAGTACAATGGCATGATCATCGGCTTATTTTGGATTTGTCTTGTTTTTTGCTCAAATCAGATTCGGTTATCTTGATGGTTCAGAATCATAGGTATCTGTCCTCTGAAACGGCACACATGCACACATTGACACGAGTCACCTGACTCAGCAGCGACCAAAAAAGTCTAGTAAGATAATTCAATGCAAAATGGATGCACTAGAGGCGAATATGTGCATGTTATTTTGCTCTAGAGGACAGCAAACACACTGCAACCACAGTTAGCAGCAGATGGTAGGCATTGTTTCTTCCATTTCTCGTCTCTGGTTGTCATTTTAAAGCGCAACTAGTGATGCATTAATTGCATGAATCTGGTAATGTGAGGGTTACCTTTCAAAGAGGATGCACCTGTGCTTTTCTGCATGGACAAATCAAAGTTTCCACCTAACTAATCTTCTACTGGTATTTGGTCGCGGTCACAAATATGAATTCTGATTTGCATGTTGAGGGACAGTGCCCAAAGAAACGTTTAATTTCCATACAACACGTTATTCCAGGTTTTTCCACCAGATTCTTAGACTCAAACCGTGCAAAAGAAACACGCGGAACACCTGATCCTGAAATCAAATGTCAATGCCCTGCTGTCTGGCTCCACAACCCTGACGAAAGCTTTTTGCTTTAAAGGCAGTAGGCTGAAAGTCAAGCCAAACCCATGTCATCTTTTCCCCCGCCCTAAAATAGTGTGAGACCCTTGCATACACACGTCCGAGCTGTCGTTAACAAACCAGTAAATAAAAACACATACATACTGACACTCACGGGCAATGCCATACTATTCAAGCGTATACTGTCACCCCTAATATAAGGACTACAATTCATCACACATATTAATTCTGCTGCTAATAGCATTAAACATTTTCTATGTTAAAAGCTTGAAGCTTATATACATTTGCATCAGTATTAAACATAATACCTTTGTGTATTATGGGTCTGAATGTATGGATAACCGGTCTAATCTTAAGGATGACACGCACACTGCTCCTCTTGAGTGAAGCTGGAGCCACTTTCTAGCAAAATTAATATCTGACCTATAATCAAAATGAATATACGAAGAAAAAATATTAACAAATCGCCTCAATGATGGTTACTAACAAAATAAAAATAAAGGAATGTGTCACCACTAAAACTTTCACATGGAATCAGTGAAGCTAAAAGGAAAAAAAAAGCTAAAGGACTTCTAGTTGCTGCGTTCCTACTTAACATCACAATATTTTGTTACTCGTGATGAAGACAGGATGCTGAAGAGCACAACAATCTCCAAATTAACAGAAAACAGTAGCAAATTTGGCTGAAGATTAATGTGCAGATTTTTACTTAGAAAATTAAACATCCCTGCAAAGTGTTTCAGATCGAGATGAGGTTATTATATTTTTTTAGGGTTGGGTTCATTTAATAAATTCCAGTGTGCTGATTGATTCCCATTTTGATCGAGTCCTGAGTGAGAAAAGAAACCAAAGTATGCAGAGAGTAAGAACATTATCTACTTTCATTAGGTTTTAGGCTGTCATAATTAGGCTGAATATGTTGACACGTTAGACAGACTTTTTCTCTTGTATTTATTTAGCATTGATCACATTTCATTGCATCGTTACGTCTTGAGCATTGCCAGACGTTTGACCGTCATACTATAAACGTGATACAAGTGCTTTGATGCACCTGTACGATAATATTATAATGTATATGAACGTAATTTGCGATAAAATTCAAGTTTGGTAGGACCAATCTTGGCTTTCAGGAAACGATAGGAGGAACCAAAAAGCACATTTTTCAAACTTCAGCTCTTAGGAGGTTTGTAATGTTCTCTATACCCAACCCTAGTCATGTTCATTAGGGAGATAGTGGTCACATGACTCATTTGAGAGGAAGGAGAGATGAGGTTTCTTCCGGCTTATATCCAGCTATGTGTTGGCTTGTGGGTGTGTGTTTGTGGATGTTACATGCACATTATTGTATGCAACACAGTAATGCTAACTACTAAGTAAGAGATTTCTTTGCTGCTGGTTAATTTGAAACTACTATGACCCTTCTGTGCTCCTGTCGTAAAAACCCGTCCCCAAACCATCCTAATGGGTCATGGCTGGGCTGGAAGAGGAAGGTGTGCCCTTGTTACGCCCCAACAGGGAAGCCTGGAAGTCAGGGTGACGGCGGGCGTGCTTGATCAGGTGGTCGCTGCGCATGAAGCGCTTATCACACAGTGGACACAGGAATCGTTTTTCACCCGTGTGGGTGCGGGTGTGCCGGGCGAGCTCATCAGAGCGGGCAAACTTTTTCTCACAGTCAGGCCAGGTGCAGGGGAAGGGCCGCTCACCTGCGTATGGAAGCAGAGAGAACAATTAGCCAATTAATGTCTGACTTATAGACACACATCAGAATGTAAAATATGTTTTCAACACTACAGAGATATAAATTTCTATCATTAAACCATGCCATAATACTTATTCTAATTCCTTAAAATGCTAATCAGGTGTCACGGGCTGTACTAATGCAAGACACCACTAGATAGGCATTGTGTATAATAACTATAATTGTCAGTAATTTGCAGTTCAGGATTCAGTTTTGCCCTTTACAATGATTGAATAAAGAAAAAAAACAAACCCCATCCCTTAATATAGTTATATGTTTATAGTTTGATGTTCCTTTGGGGGAGGGGAGCTGAGGGCTGGGAGAAAAACAGAAAAGGACACAAAATTCGGCATAAAGAGTAAACATACTTATGATTCTATACAGATTGATACCCTAAGAGTTTGGGTGCTCCGTAGATTTATATATCTGCATGGATTTACCCTTAACCTAGGGTACTTTTGTGCGTGGATCCTTTGATGTTTCATGCTGGAGAGAAACAGGTACTGACAAATGTCTCTTTAAGAGCAGGTTCAGAGGTAGGTTTTTGCCCTTGGTGGTGTGTTTGAGCGTTTTTCTTTTTTGGTTTTCAAAATGAATACATTTGGTCTACATAATGACAAAAAACTGTGAAAGATGCTCATCATGATTTCCGAGAGCCCCGAGTGTTAAAATTTAATTATTTATTTTCTACAACCAACAGTAGAAAACTCAAAACTCATTCATGATTATACATTAACCAGAAATAACATTTGTGCCTGGAGTTTGAAGGCAGGAAAAATGGCCAAGCTTCAGTATCTAGGTGACTTTGATGCTCTGCCCTAGAACTGAGTCAGAACTACTGTAACTACTGGACCTCTTGGGTTTTTCTGGTAAGTACCTACAAAAGTGGTAGGTAACACTGATCAAAACCTAAGTTTCAGTACCACAGGTTGGGAGAAGTGGTTAGCCCACGTTTTATAATCCTTAGGAAGAGCTAGTGCTGAATTCAAGCTAATGTTGGTTCTGGTAGAAGGGTGTCCAATTCACGCAAAGCTGTTGTAGTGGCAGAAACCTAATACATTGCAGGTGGTTCAAATGTTATGGCTGATGTGTGTATGGTTGACACTTTTTGCTTTCATGTGACTTTTATCAATGGTGGGAAAACAGTTGGCTATTCTGACAAGCACAGCTCTGGATAGTTTTCTTTCCTCTAAAACCAATACAGCCATCTGCTTGCAAATCAGCAGATTAGGGCAGCGCTGAATTTGTTTGCTTATAATTTGCCATTGATAAAATGCTGATAAAATACCAGTATGAAATATGTCATCATCCCTATCGTGTTAATAGAGAAATAAATCTAGTGAATGCCCTAAACACGGTGCTTTTCATATGTAGCAGACATATCTTGGATTTGGATTCCCCAGATTAGTCTTCCTTAAGCCAAGACTAGCCTTAATCTCTCGCAGGCTACACGAGTTAACACTAGGATGAGGCTGGAGGATGCCATTTTCGAGATCACAAAGGCAGGCCACGTTGTTGTTGCGCTCCTTTGTGGGCGTTCCCAGCTGAGTTTCTTTGAGCAGTTTCCTGCGCCAGTTCAGCAACCCTTAACGCACCATTGCCCATATTTTCTCGAAAATCCCCATGCACATATTGAACTCAGCAGGAGAACCCCACTTATACTCTGAAGTGTGCTTTATTTCCAGCTAGATTTTAACATCGTGGAGACCAAAGCTGAAGAATAGCTTATACAACGATTTTTCAGCAAATGGGTGACGCATACAGTGTCACCGCATCTTCATTTAATAATGTATTACCTTGCATGAGTAATTTTAGTCGTTGGGAGGATGTGACATCAGACACTTGCTGCTGCCATCAAGAGGGCCTACATGAACTCTCTGCTTTCGACGTCAAGTTTCGTCTTACGTTCATTTCATATGCAAATCCAGTCAAGAGGAAGACCTTCGTCACCGGTTTTAACGTCCAGCCCAGTTCTTTTGTTAGTTTACCTCTTTGTCGGAGTCTCTGATTGGGTGTTTTCTGTATTTTCCCCTTTGTCTGGCCACGTTTTTTGTTTAGTTACCGAGTGCATGAAGAAAAACACAACCAACATTAGCTGCTCTGGTCCAGAATAAAAGCGTAAAACATTCCAACCATCCGATCTGTCTGCAGATCAACAGGAGTTAACTGTTTATACGAACACACACAACACGTGATGTACGAAGAAAACTAACATACCTGTGTGTGTCCGGATGTGTGCCTTCAGATGGGACGATTTCCCGTAAACTCTGTCGCATCCATCAAAAGTGCACTGGTGTCGTTTCACCGGGGAACGAGGGGCTCCCACGCCTCCTCCACCCAGCCTTAGTTGCTGTCCAGGGACCGGGGTGGCGGAGGGGGTCATGGTAGGGGTGGTCGGGTCGGACAACGTGGTATAGCCGCTCTCCCCTCCACACGAGGAATTGCTGCTCTCCGAGTAGGCAGACATCGGCCGGAACTTGCCGTGAAGGTTTGTGAGAATGCCAGCCACCGTGATCATGTTGGCCCCTTCCATCCTCAACGTCTCCCGCACTTCCCTATCCTCGCTCGAACCGTCGGGCTCCCCGGTGAGAAGGCCCACCATGGCCGGCTGGCTGGCAGGGACAACTGGGGTGGGTCTGTGCAGAACAGGACCGCTCGATATCGATACCAGACACTCGGCAGCAAAATAATCAGACGAAGCAGTCAACGACATGTTAGTATCTGCCTTGTTTTGTCGGTTAAAAAAAAAGAAAAAGAAAAAAACAACAATCCACCAGGAGGGGCTAACGGTAGTCTGATACCGACCTCGTTTTCATCAAACTCGACGAACATACAGATTCCAGTTGAACCTTTTTAACGCCATACAGCGCATCAACAACTTGAAAACGACCAAATGAATCTAATAAAAACACAATAGAGGATAATACTATGTTAAAAGTGTACCGAAGCCGCCGGTCCAACAAGCGTGCCTCTCACGGTCTGATGGTTCATTGTGTCTGAGCTCGAGAGAAGCCGGTCAAACCTACGCCCCCTGGTCCGAACTGATGATGCATTCAGGACCCGTCGGTTATAATCTACTCTGACTGTTTTTGTATTTGGTTGTAAATGTAGCATCGACCTTATTCTGTTCTGACTCCATAATTAACTTTATACGGGAAAATCACAAATTAATGTAATTAACATATTTTCTTGTAATATCAATATGTGGACAAAGAATGCGATAATTCCTTTGAGGTCATTCAACGAATTATATATTATCTCGAATTATTTGATATTCTACCATACCCCAAAAAATAATTATCGCAATAATTATTAAATGTACTCAATGGTGATCACCTGAAAGTTTGGGTGAAAGCCAATTAAAGTCATTCTCGATTTCGAGAGGAAGTTCTCGAAATCGACATTTAGATGTATTTGAATGCAACGTCAAACAGCAGCACGCAGGGACTGTGACGTCCCAGCACGGGCGTGGACCGTGGCGGCGGGTGCATCGTGGAAAGTAGGTGGCTGGCGGCTTGTGTAATGATGGGGGAAGGAGCCGGGGGTGGAAGGCATGTCGATTAAATTAATGTGAGCTCAAAGTAAGAGGCTGTACGAGGTGGGTGACTTGGAGGGGTTTTTCATTCAGAAGCACGGTATCTATACGGTTACGCTTACCACAGTGTTTATTCCATAAAACACTAGATATACCTTTTCTCTTATACTTCTTAAAAGTAGGTTACATGCGAGGTTTAGGCCTAAAGATGAGTTTTTAATAAATGGTTTTGTGGTTTATTAACTTATGGTCATGCAAATAGTGTGTATCTCAAAGCAAATCCATTTTATTGTTTGGCAACATAATAGGATTACACAATTATTTAAAGTAAATATAACAACATTACCTGCGTGTGTGTGTGTGTTTTGTAGTTGATTTGTATACTTTTCATACAGAGAACACGTGTGACCAGTGACCACCCTCCCCATCACCTTCTGAACAGGCAACAGGGCTCCAAGGTCAAAAGAACATAGCCAACAACTCTTCCCTACCAAAAGAAATAACCATTCACAATTGTATTTTATGCGTGTTTATTAAAGTGCTTACTTTCTGTAGATACTGTAATTTTTAAGGCATTAAAATGTATTGAGCTATTACTACTTTATTACTTTGTGCCATCATTGTATTTGAATTATTGTACTTCATTATTGTTATTGCCCTAGCATCATTGCATTTCTTTTCTTTTTCTTTCTTTTCTTTTTCTATATTATTTAATTTCTTGATTAAGACAATAATTTTGTGTTTACTCGTCAAAGAAACAAATCTATGAATAAATAGTGGGGTATCTATTAATAGAATGCAAATGTATACTATAAAATGATAAATTATCCATCTATCCTACGTAAGGACAAACATTATACAAAAAGTGCAATACGGTTGTGTTAATTACAAACTTGTTTGGCAACAACACAATCTCTGAGAGATTAAGCTCTCAGAGAGTGCAAACCTCCAGAAAACTGCGAAAACTATACCTCTGAACTCTGATTTCTCTATTAATGTCATGAATAATGATTTATTAACAGCCAATAATGCTGTTTAATATGATTAAACAGCATTATATTAAATCATTAATGAATAATGATTTAATATACAGACAACTGCCGGAGGTTTGCACTCTCTGAGTGCCTTTTCCAGTTTTATTTTATTTTAAATGCTGCAAAACATGAGCCCCTCCCTCGGCGGAGGCAATAGTGTGCTTCGTAAACAGGAACGAAAATGTGATATAGGAGTTTGGAGTAGGATGTGATGACACAAGAGTTCAATGCATGTTACCGGTCAGCTGTATATGACTTTGATGGCAAGGAAAAGGAAGCTCTGCCTGAATCCTCGTCTGTTTTTTTTTTTTTTTTTTTTAAGTAAACAAGGTTTACTTTAACCTTGCCTTTGTTGTACTTCCTACAATAAACTGAATTTATTTCCTTCATGAGTGATTGGATTTTAAATTCAATCAATACTTACTGGTTGTGTTAGAAAATCAGACTTATTTGTGATTGACTCAGTATGTTTGTTGCTCCAGCTTGTGAGGTATTTCCTGATTGGTTATAGGAGCACCACGGGTCACCGTGGAGGCCCGCGTACAAACCTGGTCATTCAGCGGCTGTGAACACAGCTTGGTTTTCATCTCGCTTACATGTGTGCTTGGAGGCAGCCAAACCTGCAGTGACTCGGGGAGACTCACTATGGCTATGTCCTTGTTACTGCTCAATTGTCTACATGTTACACTGATGTTTCTTCTGCTACATGGTGAGTTTTTTGGCTTTTGGGCTGACTTGTATTCATCATTTTGAGTTATTTAGTTTTTTCAAATGTGAGCAGAGTTGAAGGTAATTGTAATCAAGTCTTGAAATTGTAATCAGATTTTTTGTGCAGTAGGTCATTGCATTGAGATGGAACCAGATCTCTGTGATTCAAGTTGTAGTGGTGAGAATCCAGTTTGCTTCTATTGAATATGATGATTAAAACTTTAAATGTGAAGGTGTTTTCAAGCAAGACGGTCAATTATGAAAATGATATCTATGCAATATTTGTAACATATTTGCCAGAGTGATACTCTTTGTTCTCAGATCTCATACTTATTATATCTGTAGGGGTTTCTCCCCATGACTTGACTACGTCCTATCAGAGAGGGGTGAGATATACCTACAGGTATAGCACCTCAATATCCACAACCCTTCACGGCTCTAATACTGGCAGGAATGGACTGGCTCTAGATTGTCTGGTTGATATTGATGTGGTTTCCAAATGTCACCTAATGATGCAGGTGAGTGTTACTAAAGATGTTTGTGAGTAAACTTGAGTTAAATATTGCTAAAAGTAAAATATCTTTGAACGCATTTGTCCATCAGATTAGGAATCCACAAATAAAGCGGCTTTCTTCTCAGAAGGAGCACTCTGTACAACGTTTCAAGAGCTTAAGGTGATATACAAGAGATTTCAAATAGTTCAATGTGTTTTTAAATGGGTAATCAATAAATGAATGAATGTTTTACCCATCATCCTTTTATTAATTGTCTTATGTTTCTATATGATCTCAGCCAAAATACAAATCTCTTTGGAATGCTACAAGTGTTTTCCAAATGAATGAGATACTCTGGTCAGATGTCCCAGTCGTCTGTTTTCTCGGGTCTCAGGAGGATTCATCTGGTGTTTTTGTTTCCTAGGGACTCACTGGAGAGAACGCGCCTCAAGTTCTCCCTCCAGGGGGGGAAGGTCAGGGCCCTCTGTCTCCTGGAGGGGGAGCAGGTGTGGACCCTCAACATTAAAAGAGCTTTACTGAGCATGCTCCAGACCTCCAAAAAGACCTCCAAACAAGACTTAGAAAAGGAGGTGAGCATGGAATCAGAGTGCATCCTATGTAAGCTCACCCAGTTAACAAAATATGCTTGCAGCAGCTCCTCCCTCTTCATGGACGTCAAACTACAATAAGTGCTTCAACTGGTTTGACAAATACTACCTACTTGATGATAATGGCAGCTTTTGTAGCCACACAAACATGCCATTGACGCCGTTTGGCGTCAATACAGTGAATCACAGTCTAATTAACTGATGTTATTTCATGCTTCTAATCTAGACAGACGTGTACGGGACGTGCACCAGCAGGTATGAGAGGCGAGGACCGCTACTGCTGAAGAGCAGGGATCTAAAGCAGTGCCAGCAGTCTAGGCTGGCAAACTTCTGGCCCCACTCAGAACACTTAAGTGAAGATACAGTGAGTCTAATCCATTCTTTGTTAAATGACAACCAGGCTTTTGTTGTTTTTTGTTTTTTTCTATGTTTATTCTGCTTGGTCTTGTATGTTGTTGAAATTCAAACTAAAATTACATGCAGGGTCATGATGTTATTAGCCGATTTCAATATTCTTTAATCTTCATATTTGAATATGTCTACTTTTAGGACACATAAATACGCCAATGACCCGATACGTTTTCAGTTAAAACATATTTGGAAGCAGCATTTTTGTAAAATAACTAGAGGTCGATGTTATCAGACAAAATAAAATAAGTATGTTTTAAAATCCTAGCCGTGATCCTGTCAATACATTGTGGTTTGTGGATAATCTTTTTTTGCTGTTTTCTGTCTGAGTTCAAGAAAAGTGGAAGTTGAAAATGGGTGATCATTTTTGTTTTACGCTCAGAGTTCTGCAGTACTGTGCAAGATGATGTTTATTATTATTATAATCACAACATCGATGATTTGGTTGAATAGCCGGATTTGATTTGTATTTTGTAACAGTTTGTTTTGTTTGTTTCTTCTCTTCTTGTTAGTCGGTGCAGTCAGAGCTGCGTTGTGTTCAGAGACACGGACCCACAATGATGCAAGATGTTAACTGTACTGAATCCGTTTCCATGGCAACATGGTCTAGGACTGCAGGGATGGTGAGAACCCAAACAGTGTCTTCCCTGGTTCTGCTCAGAGCCCAGCCAGGGACTCCATTAGGTCAAGGTCAGGAATATTATTCTCGTTTTACAGTATTGGCATCTAAACGATAAAAGCACAGACACTGAAGCAGGTTCTTTTCTACGCTCATCTAGATTCTTTAGGTGGCGGTGTCCAAACAGACCTGCAGTTTGAGGATGAAGGGCCTGCAAGATCAGGAAAATCCAGACTATCAACACCTGAGCAAGCCAGTCGAACTGTCAGAATGATATGTAGCCTTTCCTCAGACCCACAACTGGTAGGTCTTACCAGAAAAATTGATGGTATCAGAAAAAGTGTGTTCACGGTTCTGCCCAAGGCAATTGTGTTTAGTTCTACAGCAGTAGTTTTTTTTTCTTCTTAAAGAAGTCCATATATGTTGTCAGACATTATCTGCCTCTATAGGTGTCACAGGAGTTGCTTCAACTGGCTCTCCAGCTGAGGGATCTGACTCTTTCTCAGCTCAAGACGCTTTGGCAGGAAGCCTCGTTCAAGTGCCGCAATAACTGGTCAGTACTCTGCTTGTCCGTAGAGTCCTCCACTGTCATCGTCCTCAGCTGTTCATTTCCTCATTCATGCATTCTAGCTCATAATATAGACTGGTTTAAGCTACCGATTCATTAGATTAAAGATATTAGATGAACAGACTTGTTATTTTGATATAATTTGAAAACTATATACAGCCTTTAACAAAGTCAACAAAAATGCCCAAACAAAGGACTGTCTGTTTGGGACAGTAGATATAACATTCAAACACAAGTTCTTTCGATTTTCTACCGTATAATATAGTAAATGCATGTTTTTATTACAGTCAATATTTTGACTTTTAAAGCATAGGTATAACTAATAATATGAGTAACTAAAGCAGCATGAGGTGGAACATACACATTCAGTCAAGTTGAGCAAATCTACCAGGTGTCTCTAAAGCTTTTATAATAGAAAAATAATAGAACTACAACGGCTAGTGCCGATCAATCCATATAAAATACATATATATGTTGCCTAATTAATATAATATCACAATCCACAATCCTCCTTAAGTTTTTTGTATTTAAGGACAATGGTGGTAATGTCTTATTAAGAAATGTTATACATAGATTAAAAAAAAGAAGTTAATCCTGGCTCCATCCTTGTTTCTGTTTCTATGCCAACATTTTATGGGCTCTCCCTCTACTAACTTGTGTGGAAGATCCGTAGAGTAGTTTTTGCACAATCCTGGTGAGAGGCAAACCAACAAATTCAAAGACACGGTTGAAAAGATAACATAACCTCCTTGGTGGTAATGAAAACAGTAAGTAAGTAAGTATGGCAGTCCCTCATATAGTTCAAACAATGTTAGAGACATGGTTCAGTATTTTGAGACCTGAGATTTTAATAGCTACTCTCAGGTCTTTTTTATAAACATTAAATAAAAACAGTTGGTTAGCCTGACATAAATAGGCCTATCGGTTACTGGGAAACAATTAGCCTGGCTATGTACATAAAAATAAAATATCGGGCAAGAAGCACCTCTAAAGCTCGCAAATTTATCTTGAATGTTTGTAAGACAAGAACTATAAAACTTAGGTTTTAGGTTTAGCTTTACAGGCTGACAGGTAGATTGGGTGATCTTTGGAGCGGTAGATTGGGGCCTTCCATCTGTTTTAAATTTATGAACAAGTTTGGGGGTTGGTATGGGTACTTAATTTAACTCTTAGCAAGACATTGAATAAGAATAGTTCTCCAAATATATAACAATTATTAATTTTAATTACACCACAAAGAATCAAATAACTCAGCTTACAAACATGGTCCAGTGATAAAACGTAGTGACGATGAACTGTTTGAACAGGCAGCCTTTGTTGGATGCATTGCCACCCTGTGGATCGGAAAGTTGTATTGTGCTGCTGACGGAGCTAATGAGGAACAACGAGGTTGAGGAGGAGCAGGCTCAAGCTTTTCTCACCACCATAGCGCTCATCCCTCATCCATCACCACAAATCATCGGCTCCTTCAATGTAAGAAGGGCAGTAGCGATTACCTCTCATGAAATCTCTGACTTTCCTTTATTCCTGTGATGTAGCAGTCAATTAACTGTCAGCAAAGGCATAATATAGAAATATGTCAGATAAGTAGCTCCAAGCTTCTCTGTTACCTCCTCTCTATCTCGTTGGTGTGTGTTAGGACTTATTGGAGGTCCCAGAGTTGCAATCCAAGGTTCTATTAACTGGATCATCGTTGGTCTATCAGTTGTGTAAAAGTTCTCAAGTCTCTTGCATTGAACTTCCTCAAGTACAGACCTTCATTCAAACACTTGAGGAGGCCCTTAAGGAGGGCTACGAAGGAGTAGAGCCCCCTCAATCAAATACAGTAGGTACACTTCACATCACTTGCTGATTCTGAATCAGAGCCAGTGCAGCCACTATTCCTTACATGCATATATTTTGTCGCCTGACAGCTTCTGTTTGCACTGAAAGCAGTTGGGAACGTTGGTCTTTCTGCTCCAGTCTTCATTCCTCTGCTAAACCGCTTCATGCTCGGACACACAGTCGCTCTGGAGATTAGACTTGCTGCTATCCAGGCGTTCAGACGCCTGCCCTGCTCATCTGATGTGAGATGATTCTGGATCTTAACCCAATGATTTTCATATCACAGACACTCATTTTCTATTGGTAACTGATACATCATGAGATGAGGTGGAGGTGAAGAGGTGAGCGGGGGTCAGCACCAGTTACTGACAGAAGTTTCCTTTCTTTAGAGATCTATGGTGTTGCAGCTGTACCGCTCCTCCCAGGAGGATCCCGAGGTCAGAATCGCTGCATACCAGCAGCTCATCCGCTGCCCTGATCAGAACGTGTTTGAAGTGGTGAAGACGACTCTGAACAATGAGACCTCCAGCCAAGGTCTGACTGAAACTGCCAGGGTTTGTGGGTGGAATGTCCATAACGGCTCTTCATAGTCAAAATGTTGAACGATGGATCCTTCCAATAAGCGTCATGATGATTCTTAATCAATTTTTTTTTGACGACACCACATACATCTCAGACGCACTTGATGATAATGAATTGGATTGTGACATATCTGTTACAGGCAATGTTATAGGCATATATTATGTTAAAGGCAGCAGCTTGAAGAAGGAAGAATCTAGGATTAGGGAACTGTCGGTAGTTTGTCAAAGGAAAACGTCACAGTAAACAATGCTTGACATGGCTTTATTGTTGAAATGAATATACGACTCATAGTAATAATAGTAATAGTAATGGTAATACCTAAATAAATCAGGATAATTTATTAGATAAGTCCAGAACCAACTTTAAGACACCACAATGAAACAGGTGTTACAAACGCTATGGAAAGGTCCTTATACAAAAGCATTGATTTTTAACTCATGAGGTGCTAAATGTGCTCATCTTCAGCTTACTTTAGTTACCTCATGCTAAAAGAAGATCTCCTGAATTACATTTAACCTGTTCTGATCCCGTAGTTTGGAAGAAATGCTATAGCAAAAGTTAGAAAACCATATTATTTTATATTAACTTAACTTTCGTTATATTTTCATTTTGTAAATCCTATCAATCAGTCGGACTTAGGGACTTTTAATGTCCCTAAAAAAAAAAATGTCAAGCCCTTTCTTTTCCGATAAAACCATAAAACTTGCATATGTGCATTACAGCATTACTAATGTCTGACAAGGAGCAGACATTAATAAAGCTGCTCAGGTGTGTGAGCAGGGTTCTGGTCCAATTGATCTATTTCACATCCTCCATAATGGTTCTGGGTTCTTGCAAGTTTATATTTTTAACTAAAATTTTACCTTCTTCTTCGGCCCTCATCAGTCACAATCCTCATTTCTGCTGAATATCTCATAATATTACAACACTTTACTGAATTATTTGAAAGAACACTAAATCAGCCTGAGAGCGTAAAAACAAGGTAAGTTTATTTGTACAGCATATTTAAGATAAAACATTATAAAAGGCATTTAGCTAGAAATTGTGAATTTTATTAATGAATAAAAATAAATTAACCATAAGACTTAAAGGTTGCGAGTCATATATACGAAATCAGAAATTCATTGATTTAATGAAAAAACAATAGGCAGAGCTAAGAGCTGAGAGTTGTAGTAGATTTATGGAGCATAAAACTGGGACAGTGCCTTGTGATGTTTCAACTCTGGTGACAGGATACAGACTTTCCTCAGATGACCTGAGGGCTCTTGCTGGATGGTGACGGAGCAAAAGATCAGAAATGTATTTTGGCCCTAAAACCACTTTAACCACTTTTATAATCCAGCAGAAATATTCTGAATTTTTTTTTGTGGAAGACAAGATGCCAGTGTAAGGGTCTGAGACCTGGACTGACATGACCCATTTATTTAGTTTTACTGAGGGCTCAAGCAGCAGTAGCAGAATAATAGCAAATAATAAATGATGATCAATGATAGATAACTCAAGCTTAAAAAGTAACCAAGTGCATTCAAATAATTATATATTAAATTACTGTATGAACGCTTTTCATTATTCTCTAATCTCTCCTTAATTCTCATATTCTATTCATTCTAAATTCATTTGTTCCAGCTCCGAACAAAAACAAAACAATCTATTTTTAAAAATTGCTTTGTCATGATTATCACCTACCGCCTCCTCTATTTTAGGAAACTCAACCGATTTCAAAGAATTATAGTTGAAGTTGTTCCATTTTGCAAATTTTGTTTTCTAAAAAGTGTCATTCAAGAAATGAATAACACCAAAACGGCACCCAAAGAATTGGCAGACAAAATCTTATTCACATTTGACCTGCTTAATCTGATGCTTTTATTCTTGTATAATTTAAATGTTGTAAATCTTGGTAATTAGTCGCCAACTGGTATCCAATTTATTCAGACAGATCTTTGTGGCAGTTTTTTTATTTTTAATGATACGCATACGTAGAATTAATTTCCATTATTTGAGTTCCACTTATATTCCTCCTAATCTAGTTCATTGTCTTGTTCTGTCTGATAGTATCACAATTATCTCCTTTGATTTCAGTGGGCTCATTTGTGTGGAGTCACCTGACTAACGTCCTGAGGAGTGAGGACCCGATGAAGCAGGCACTTATAAAGTCCCTTCCTGACGACATCATCAGCAGAGACTTTGAATCTGAGTTTTTGAAATATTCCTCCTATTCAGACTACACAGTTTCAGGTAACAATATCTTCACCTCATCTTCAAAGTACATCACATTGTGACAATGTCACATATTTAGTTGGGTTGTCTCCAAACTTAACTGCCGGCAGTTTCCCCTGCAAAGTTTCTACCGTATTTGAAAATTACACTATATATCTAGAAATAAATAAACAATTCATTAAAGCGGCCTTGTAAATATAAAAAATGGGGTTATCAGTATATTAACGTACAGTTACAGTATCTGAATCTACAGTATGTGTCCTGTATTGATGTATCCTGACCCCTCAGAGTGCTAAACAATACAAGCAGATATTTACGTTTTCACACAGAACATCTGCTTATCAGGAGAAATAGCCATTCACACTATCAGTCACATACAGAAGGAACTCTAAGGGTGCAGAGGCAAGGGATTAGACCAGTGACCTCACCATGCTGCTCTACCTCCTGAGCCACAGACCCCCCTAATACAATACTTGTTTACTACTACTAATTATAATACTCTTATAATTAGCCTTGGTTTAATACTCTTACAACAAAATTAATAGCATATTGTCCTAACTACAACATTTTTTTTTTATGATGTGATAAAGATGCATTAACCCTGAAAATATGTTGTTATAACATGAACATATGTGGTCATAACATGTAAAAATGTTGTTAACACATAGAAATATGTTGTAATAACATAAGAATATGTTTTTCACATGAAAATATGTTGTTATATCATGAATATATCACTTTGTTATAACAAGAGGTTGTCCAGTGGTCGTCCACTTATCTGAAGGTCAGTGGTTCAATTCCAGGCAGTGCTTTTGGGCAACGTCGTGAACCCCAAGTTGCGCGCAACGGCTGTTCCATTGGTAAATGAATGATGGCGTGAATGGTTATGGCTTCTGATGAACAGCTGGCGCCCTACATTGCTCTGTCATCACTCTATGAATGTTTTGGAATGCTGACTAATGTTGTAAAGCGCTTTGAGCTGTCGAGCAGACTAGAAGAATGCTATATAAGTACAGTCCGTTAACCATAATACAAAACTCACTGTTGATAAGCACAGTTCATTGCACATATTTGCATTCTATTAAGTTCAACCCAACATTTCAAATTCTTTGAACTGGTGTTGTAATTAAAACAGAAAGCCAGTCAGAATTAACACCATGATGATGATTACCTGAATAGAAGGTGACGAGTACACAGCTCTGTTTAGAATTCAGCCTTTGTTATTGTTTCAGGCTTTGGAGTTACAAACGTGGAAACATCTGTGGTTTTTTCTCCCAAGTCATTTCTACCACGATCTGCTAATGCCAATCTGACAGTATATTTTCATGGTAGAGCTCACAACCTTCTGGAGGTGAGTTTAATATCCATTTGATCTTTATTCCCTGAAAGCACAATTTTTTATTCATTAAAACCAATAAGTTTCTTACAGAAACTTGTGTTTTCTGACAAAGGTGGACCTTAGGGTTGAAAATGCTGAGCCGGTCTTGAAGAACTTTTTTGGTCACCATGGCCCCGATGGAGATTCGGTGTTTCAAAGTCGAAAACAAACGCCGTCCAAAGAGCTCAAAAAGACAAGAAGAGAAACAGATGATGGCCACAAAGGAGAAAAGGATATGTGTATATCTAGGACGATGAGTTATCTGAACCAGGCCAGGGCCATGGTGAGGTCACTGCCTATATTAAGCCATAAGAATCCAGACCTATTTCTTCTTAAAGGAAAATTATGTGGATATAAAATAGACTAAAACTGTAATTTGTTTTAATTTACCTTGTTTGTAAATATGTAAATATGTAAGTAATATCAATATGTGAACAAAAGTGGATAAATATAACACAGGACAAATTTTTAAAGGATTGAAATTGTTAAATAGATTGAACCTTACTGTTAATTAGTAATTAAAAAAGCCATAACTTTGCACTTCATAAGTAAAATATCAATGATTAAGTTATATAAGTGACGTTTCATAGCAGTTGAATATCTTGTCACCACCTTGCCTCTAGAGTTAAGACAGCCAGCACTCAATTTTATATCTTGTGATTTTTGTTCATGGAATAAATTTAAAGGTTTCTATTGAGGATATGTAATTGCATCTTTTTTTTTTTGTTTTGCTTCTTTTTGGTTTGTCCAGCTTTTTGACAGCAGGAGGACAGAGGGGAACGGACCTAAGTGTTGGGTTGGTGTGAAGGTGTTTGGCAATGAGCTCAGTGCGTTTTCATGTGAAGATCTCTACAATCAAATCAACCAGTTCTCGCTGAACATGGCGGGACTAGCTGTCAAACTGCTCAAGGTATATATTATTGTGACAGTCATTATGTGCAAGTATGCTCCGGTTTGCAATCAGCTCTCTTTCCCGTCTGCGCTCCAGGGTCATGAAGTTCAGCTGCACCACAAGGCCATACTAATGACAGAGGAGCTGGTCTTACCGTCTCTGTCTGGTCTCCCTGTAAAACTGGGCATCAATATGACGTCCCTTCTCTCGCTTTATTTGAAAGGCAACATTGATTACAGGGATACATCTCACTTCTCTCTGGCTGGATACATCAAACCAAAGTACTTTCACCTTAAAACAAGTCACATATGAAGCAACCTGTTGGTTCAAACTGTCCCTGCTAGAGTGTTAAAGGTGTGTGTCTTCTCAGAGCCTATGTGGGGCTTTCTAGCAGGATGGGGGTTGATGGTGCGTTGGGCCAGGCTGCAGTGGAATGGGTGTCTGAACTGACGAGCTCTATGAGTCTGGATGGCAGCGTGCAGCTGCAGGAGGGGCGGGATATACGGGTCACGCTCAACACACCGGAGGACGTCATGGACATCATATCTGTCAGGTAAATGTCAGCAACTGAATCTGTTACACCATCCCAAGAACAGTCCTCTGTTTGAATCAATGTGATTAAATAAAATGACACACACCTCCACCAAAGAACAACAACCCCCGTTGATTCAATCAAGCCTTAACTAAAATCAAACTCATGAACCTGTAACCCCAAATTAAAATGACTCAATCTGTAACAGCAAACTATTTGAACCGATCCTACTCCTCTCAATCACCACACTCCACCCCAAAACATTCCCGCCTTCCTAATATATCTTAATCTAACTACATATAGAATAGAACAGAATAGAATAGAACAGAAGTAAATCATGTGGATCTGCCGTAAACCTATCCACCTCACAATTGAACAAATTCCAAAATATACATCTACATAAAATTTCATCAATATCTAGTGAATGTTTTTTCAAGAAATGTTGCAGACAAGATACAAAACATCAACTTGCTCATGTCCGGTAAAAAAGTAAGAAAATGGTGTTTATGCATATCTCAGCCTCAGTAAACACATCATTATTTAGCACTTTGAGATTTTATCTAAATGTTAAGTGCGTTATAAATAAAATGTATGATTATTATTATTATTATTATTATTATTATTATTATTATTATTTTAACATTGTAAATATCATACACAATGTTTAATATAACGTATACCACTGAACTTATTTTGTCTGTTGAAATGTATTTTCTGTATACAGCATTGTACACGTTTAAGTTTCTGAATTTTTTAACAAAGCTTAATGAACCAGTGAGGTTCTTAGGTCACTCCGGCATGACCCACAATCTTAACCCTATATATACCACAGTTATAATGTGTAACATGCCAATGTTTGGGGTCTATTTCTTTTAAATGAACATAAAGCCTTGACAATGTTTTTAATGTTATGGCTGGGGATCATATGGGTTTGACCTCAGACTCCAGAGAGATAACTATGTCCAAAACTATTTTGGAAAAATCTATTTACTGGCACTACATTTGAACACACTAAATATTGCAGTTATTTTTTCACATGTGTGTACATTTTCTGTTCACTAGCTCCAGATTGTTTCACCTCAGTGGAGACCACAAGGAGGAGATAAAGGGCCCAAAGAGTCAGGTCCAGAAAACCTCTTGCACACCAAAGACATGTAAGTCCTCAAACACTCTGTATGGGCCTCACACACGACAAACAAAGTTTGTTAGGCAGATCAACAAACATTCCAAAAAATCTCATGAATCTTCTGCAGTCAAATTACCCCTGGGGGTATGAATACCCTCGATAACCCCCCGTCGGTGTGTGTGTCTATGTATGTGTGTGTGTGTGTGTGTGTGTGTGTGTTTAGGTGTAAGTGAATTTGAAAAGCAGGATTAAGAAAGTTTATTTTAGTCTGTCTCACTTAGTTTGGTAATCATGCAATGAAACATTTTAAATTTTAACTTTATATTAAATTATGCATTAACACTAATATCTTCTTTTTTGCAGGGTCCAAGATGGTTGGATGGCAGCTGTGCTCCAATGCCTCTTACCCATTTCTTGCTGCAGGTATTTCACTCCCCCCTCCAGGACCATCCCACTTCTCCCTGAGGCTGCTGAAGCTGGACAGAGGCCTGCGTCACTACCTGCTGGAGGCTGCTTACTCATTGGTTGCTCAGGTGCAGGAAATAAAGATCTCTTCGAAAAATATGAGAGGGATCTTTCTTTTCTCTTAATATCTGCATTCGTTGCTTTCATTATCTCATTACAGCGGTGCTAACTGTCCGTGAGTGGGATTAATTAGGCAGCAACTAACATTCTGTTCAAAAGATTAATGTCTTAGAAGCAGGAAAAATGCTCAGGGATTGGCATAATTGTGATGAGGGGTTGGTTATGTTAGGTAGACACCACAACTGCCGGTGTAGCAGCTTGTTCCTGGTCTGTAGTAGTTAGCATATGCCAAAAGTGGTCCAAGGGGAACCAGTGACCCTGCACCACGGTCATACATGGTGGTCACTATTATAACACAAACAATTGGGGTTCTGGATTCAGGGAATTATGGCTGGTGATACGGAAAAAATACAATATGACATTATTGAACATCTCATTTCAAAGAACGAGGGGACACCATTTGAACACATCATGATTACTATTCCGCTTCTCTCGAAACTAGTTGTTAAACTTACACTAAACATTTGTTTGATTTGATTTGAAGTTCACATTTTAACATTATCAGAGTCACGTTCTGGGAATAAAATGATAATAAAATAACTCGCTGTGTCACATAATCTCAAAAGGAGGAAAAATGAGCGACTGGCTCAAGGCTGTGCTGCTGGAAGGACACGGTATTTCTAATGCGGACTCTCTTACCTAAAACCGGCCACCCCAGGGTCATAGCCAAGGTTCATTGACCAAACGCCAGAGATTTTGTTGCACAAAAAATGCTGAAAAAGATTATACTGGTACTCATGGAAAGATGTTAGAACCCTTCATACCACCTTGCGGCATATGTGACTGTGTATCTGCAGACCAGTCACTGAGCCCATGCTTGCCTCAGAACTAGACCACTAACCAATGGTAGAGTGTGTCCTGGTCTAATGAATCACGTTTTCTTATAAATTTTACATTATGTGGATTGTCTGGTACCTGTGCACCGTGTAGACCTGGGTGAGGGGAGGGCTGTGCATATGACCACAGGTCTGTGTTCCCTCACACACCCGCTTTGGAAAAGCATCTGCTGGGAAACTATGGGTCCTGCCATTCATGTGGATGGTGCTTTGACACATAACCTTTACACAAACATTGTGCAGACCATGCACAGCCGTTTATGGAAAGGTTTTCCCTAATGGCAGACATTTTCAGCAGGATAATATTCCCTGTCACACTGCAAAAATGGTTCAAGAGTGTTTTGAGGAAGACAATGAGTTCAAGGTGTTGAATTGGCCTCTAAATTTACCAAACGAGTATCTGTGAAGTCAGATTCATGGAACCTACTTCATAGCTTACAGAACATAAAGGATCTGCTGATGATTTTTTTGCTGTCCAGAACCCCCACCAGCACACTTTCAGGAGTCCATGCCTCAACAGCCATTTTGCTGGCAAAAACGAGACCTACAATATATTTGGCAGAAGGTTTTAATGTAATGGATGATAACTGTACATGGGCATAATAGGGTATTAATAATTTTATATTTATAGAATCCTGTTTGTGATCTCATTATCTAGAGAGGTACCTGGCTCCCCAGAGAGGCCTCCATCCAACTTCTCCTCGCCACACCTCAGTCCTCCATCCCCAGGGACATGTCTCTGGAACTGCTCTTCAACCCTCATAGACTGCTGCTGAGGGTTACTCATCCTCTGAAAACAATCCACATACAAGGTCAGTCACAGAGGAACACGCTAACAATACCAGCGACGTCTGATGGGGATTAAAGCTAAACAATCTGCTGTTTTCTCAGGGCAATTTGAACAAGAGAGGAATATAAAGTCAGGAAAGCTGGAGCTGTCGATTGATGGTGTTCACTACTATCTCTTGGTATGGATTAAATTGATCTAATCTAATTAATCTGATATATGTTTTTAAAGTCTTATTAGATATTAATTAGTTTGTCGTCTTTAGGGTTTGGCTGACACTCAGACCGTACTGTCGGATCAGAGAACATGCTATCACATTGAAGCCAAACTTGCTGCCTATGGACCACCAATAATCCTCTCTGCTAATGTAACTCGTGGACTGGGCAGGAAGACCAGCTTCTCAGCCACTGTGAAGAACGTGTTCAGAGAAACTGCATCACTGTCAGGTATCTGATAGAACCAACTATATTAATGGCATTTATAATCTCTAAAAACACAAGTTTTCTATCAAAAATATGATTATTCCCACATCAGTGGTTTTAGAGCGCAGGTTGGACAGCAGTAGCCGGCAGTACTCTGTGGAGGCAGAGTTCCTGTTGCCTGGTTTGGTCGGTACCAGGATGTTGGGTGTGATGGAGCAGAAGGGTTCATTGTGGAGCTCCATGCTCAGGCTCAAATATGGTCTGGGAGGTGAGTGGCTAAAAAAAACATGCACTCCACTTATGGCATTAAAACTTATAATTGTTTATCTGCACATTTACTGCCAGTATTGTCTTCTTCTTATACATTTGCATTACTACAATAATTTTAAAAAGAAACAAGTGACATGACACATTTTTAGCTGAAGAGACATATTAAAGCGTACACCAAAAAATTGCAAGCAAAATTCATTTATAAGGGGACTTAAGTCTGTGCAGGATGTGTTGTCTTGCTCCCTTCCTTCGCTCCCTCTGGTTTTGGGTGGGGTTCAGGTATAGGATCAAATCGTCATCAGCGATTTCAGCAACTGCAGCAACTCCTCCTGGGAGTGGTCATTTGAGATTCGTAGGATAAAATGCATATTGCTCAAAAAAATGTCAGACTCAAGACTACACATAAAAATCAGTCAACTTTGACCAAACCTTGTAAATGGAATGATTGCAAAAGAATAGTTTGTCTCAAATTGCACCAAAACATTGCAAGTCTCTTTTTAAAACCCTTGAATCTACTCAGTAAAAACCAGCCATACTGGAAAGAAAATAAATATTCTTAAATACTGTACAATCAAATTGTCGTGCATTGACATAAAAAATTTGTCAATAGTGTAAGTCAACTTTGCTTTGTTAGAACTCTGAAGCAAATCTCTCATTTTCTGGTAAATGTTATGTTAAACGTTGTATTTCAATAACATTAATTTCTCCTGACCTTCGACCCCCTTTACAGGTGATGCCCGGCACCTGCGTCAGGAATGTTACACATCTCAGAGACTCAGGAGTGAGCGGGGCTCAAACCTCACCTACACCATGAGAGCGGACCATGAATTTTACTGCTCCAGTACTGCTCCCATTAACCACAAGGTGACTCCAGACACAAACCCACAGGTTGACACATATTTCAAATTTACTGCATTAATCTTAATATAATATTTATTATCTGTAGTTGTTTTCTTTGCTCTGCCTTTCGTACACGTCTAAGATGCCAAAATTCCTAACTGTTTTTGAGGTTCGGTCATGTTTTGAGAGCTTTGCGGTTTCTTTGTGTGTCCGCAGATCCATCTCAGGCATGAGGAAAGCCCCCGCCACATTCAATCAGCCCTGGACATGAGTTATGGCAAACACTGGGATGAGATCAACAACAAACATACACTTCTTCTGAGCCAGTCCTTCAAAAACCAGTCCTCACAGAATCACACCAGCTACACACTGGAGGTGAACACATGTGTTTATGATGCCCCTTCCTCTCTTGTCTCTAGTTATTCATTCTTTTGTTAGATCGAAGAATATTTTTCTTCCATGAATACAATGCCAGAGAGAGAGAGACATTTACATTTTTGAGAATAAAATTCAATTTTCATTAACCAAACTAAAGAAAATGTTGGGCCCTTTTATTCCAGTTTAATCTCCAGGTGCCGGAGAAGAATTTAAACTACAGGACTCAGCTTCTGCACTCTCACCTGAGACAGTTTGGGTCTGAAAGCAGCACTCACCTCAAAGTCAATTATAACAACCTGATGCCGCTGGTTGCTGGGTTACACTGGAATTGTCCCGCCAAAGATGCACTGCACAAAAAATGGGAAGGTAAAATGAGTTTTGACAGTCAATCATGAAGCGTCTTATTCGCTATTACACTTGTCAGTACCCAGTCTCTCTTATTGTCCTCCAGGCACATTTAACATGGACACACCGTGGCTATACATCTACACCTCCCACAAACTGAGCAAGAACCACCATCACACACTCCATATCACCTCAGAATTGACAGCCAGCAAGTGGCTGACCATACGCAACCTCCTCCTGGAAGGTTTCTACAGTGACAAGGGAAGGGAGATGGAGGCCCGTCTGAAGCTCTACACACCAGCCGTCAACTACATTCAGGTACCAGTTTGTGTCCACGGTTAATTGTTGCAGAGCCAACGTCACTCTATGTCCATGTCAAATAAATAAATAAAATAAACTCAGCCCACCTCAACTTCTTCTCAACTTATCCATTCCTCCTCAGGCAGGCGGGTGGGGCATTGTGGGGAAGCAAAGTGTGAAGGCCTCCGCCTCCCTTGTTACACTCTGGACTCCACCCTTCAGAGGAGATATCTCTGTTGAGACTTCGAAATTCAGCCACACCCTACAGATGGCCTCCACCTATGGCAAGAACAATGTCAGTCTTGCTGCTACCCTGAACGCCGTGGAAAAGGTGGATTGCAACACTGAGCCATTTCAGTTGGATGTGTGTGTGAATTTAACAGCTTTAAACATGTTATGAAATGCCTATTATTATCTATTAACTTCTTTCAGGTTTTAAAAAAGAGGCAGGCAAAATTGAAGATTACATTCTCGAAACCAAGTAGTCCACCCACAGAACTGGAGTTGGAAGGAGTCTTAGAGGATCTTAAAAGGGACAAAAAGATGTATCAGAAAACAGCAATACTCCACCTCAGGTCTGTGTCCTAAATGATGAAATTGTAACATTTATTTAAACAAAAAATTGAAATGCAAATTTCTAACTGTATTAGCGACCTCATGTCACACAGACAGCCATTCCAGTCCTTTCCCCAGAACCTCCTTCTGCGGGAGACTTTCACTATCAACCTCCTGAAGCGCGTCTACATACTGCAGTCAAAGGCTGGTTTCCTTGGCAACAGAGAAGTCATCCATACTCTCACCCTTGGCTACAAACCAAATAGCCCTTTTGTAAGTTTAGTGTGTTACTTAAATGAGGGAGTTTCTGATCATTATATTCAGTATCTTTATTCATTGGACTCTCATGTTTAGGTTTGTTCGGCGCTGATCCATCCTTACAGATCCAACATTATTCCACCAGACACAGAAATATGTGTGGGCTTGACCAGCAACCAGGTAAACTGGCAACCATCAAAGTTCAAAGCGCTTCCTGGAAATAAATAGTATCTGCGAACCAAAATTAATTGAAGACCAATTGTAATTTAATTTCTTAAACTTTAAACACTTGTCATTCAAAATCTTATGGAAAACACATCATCTGGTATGCAGTTTTGTGAAAAAGTATTGGACACCTTCCTGGTTTCTTCTTTTTGCGCATTCCACAATGAACAGTGTCCGATTTTTTTAAACGAAATTAAACATTATACAAATGCAACCTGAACAAACAATGTCCGAAAAGAGCTTATCCAAAACATAAATCACCAATTTGAAAAAGTATTTGCACCCCTGAAATTTATACGGTGTTGTGCCACATTGCAACCAAACCCTTCCATCGACCGGAGAACTGTCTCTGACATCACTGTGGTGAAATCTGAATTTTTGGCAGAGTGTGTTACTGGTGAGATGTGCAAGCCAACGTCATGCGTCTGAAAATGGTCCATTTGAATGATGGTGTGGTTGAACAGGTCTGGGTGTGTCTGGACCAGCTGCAACCAGTTATTATTGCAGTTTGGTAGTTTTTTAGATTTAGTTTCTGTGGGTGAGGCTGTTTGCCTCAATAAACACAATTATCATTTTCAAAAACTTGTATTTTGACACTACTGAGGTTGCCTGTGTCTTATGTTTAATTATGATGACATCATTTGGTAGATACACATAGAAATAGATGAAATAAGGAAGGGGTTTAACACTTTTTCACAGCACTGTTTATCTGATTGTTTAGGTAAATACTGGAAACCTTAGCATGTTTAATTAATATTAATTAAACATAATTAATATTTATTAATGTTTATGTTGCATGTTTCCTTTCAGACACAAAAAGACATAAATGGAAGGTTACGTGTTGGGAGTAAGGAGAAACTGACTTTCTTTGGACACGTTCAGGTGAACCCTTTGCACTCAAGTCACCAAGAGTTAAAAGTAGGAGGCAACTTCACCCATCAGCTCGAGGTAAGACACCCTATACTCAAATAAAATATCTTAACTTTTATTGATATGATTAATGATTGCTGATTTCTTTTCACTGTGGTGCAAAATGTTTATCTGTGTGATGTATGGTGAGTGCAGTCTACCAGTCTCATGAGTGATATTAGCTGACCTGTGTGGTTGATTTAAATACTTGAATGAGTTCACTGTTATTACTGTTACAGCTGCAGATACCCTCCTCTGCCGTAGTGGACGGAAATATATGTTGGAACCAAAAAAACAATGGTTTTAATTATCAGGCCAGAGGCAAACTTAAAATAGAGCGACAGGAGTGCCAAGTGAGTAAAACATACTTTTCATTTTAATAATTGATTTTTTCATCAGCACCATTTCTGTTGAATGTCTGCTACCACTTTTTTTTCTTCCATTTTGTCTTTTAGCTTTCTGTACAGCTTAATGGAACGTCAGGCAAAATCAACCTTTATTCCACTTTTAGTCATCCATTCAAGTCGAAGATTCCCAAAACGTTAGAGGTGAGCTGCTTTAGTCTTCTATATATTGTTTTGACTCAGCTCCCAGGAAAATGAAGTTGTTTCTCTGTAAGCAGCTGAGCACGATAATCATTTAGCTATTTTCCACATTAAGGTAAATGCCAATGCGGACATTTCCACAGTGACTGGTACAGGAAGTAGTTTGGTGTATGTGCGGGCAGATGGGAAGGAACGGGTGAAGCTGGATGCCCAAATGTCCCACTCCTTCCAGAGGGGAGACATAGCCGTGGAACTGAGGGTGAACTTATCCCAGAGGCTGCTGCCCTCTGCTACCGAACTACATTTAAACATTGCTGCTAACATGTCTTCAGACAGGTGCATACTTCCATCTACATCTTAACTTATCTGATATAAGTTGGGGATGGTGAAGTGGGGATTTTCTCTTTATGTACTTTTGAACTCAATGTTTTACTTTTGTTTCTTCTTTCTCCACAAGTATTTCTCTACACGGATCATATAAGCAGGGTCATGGGGCTATACTAGTCCAAGTCAAAGGGTCTCTAAAACACGCCCAGGGTCTCCAGCTGACTGTGTCTGGAGACCTGAGGCACTCTATGGCATACCTCACCGTTTTACCTCCTGTTTTTGGGTTGGAAGGGGCGCTTGAACAACGTGACACATTTACTGAAGGTAGAGATTCATTTGAAAATGCTTTCATTTTGCATGATGCCATATTTGGACATTTGACTGAGTACTAGGAGTCATTTTTTACTTAATTCACTTGTAGGACGGATGAGAGTGAGGGTGATGGAGGCCTTGTACAGAGTTGAACTGAGACATCACAAGAACCCTGTACATTCTTCACACAAAGAAGATGCAAAGCCTATAACAGGAAGTAAATCCCATGTGGCTAGTGACTGGCTGTGTGCTTGGTTGGGGGAGGAGCATTTGTGTGTGAATTTAAGCAGCAGACTTGGGGATTGTGGGACAGGTGAGGTCCGCACCAGTCTCACTCACTCCTCACACCTGCTCAATGCCACAGGTAATTATTCATTTTTACATATGCAATGATTTATACATTATAATCTCTTCAGCAGTCTCTTTGTCTGTTGGGTGCAGGTCTACCTTCCACCAGCAGCGCACAGGTGAGGTGGGTCCATGATGGCAGTCGACCGTCAGTCTTGGCAGAGTTGCAGGCCGGACCTGAACATCTTAAAGCTGAGTGTAGTGGAGGCAACACAGAGCAGGTTATTCCACGCTGGGAGTATTTCTGCAGGCTGCATCATCAGGTCAAAGCCCTTCTGACAAGAGGGGTATTGAGCTCAGTACAAACCAAAATGCATTACCAGGTAAGGGAATATCCTCAAGTTTCTATCTGTTACAAGTTCTTATCTTACTAGGCACCTTTAATTTGTAATAATTCTCAGAATTTTACACACAATTGACTTTTCTGTATTCTTGTGGTTTTGTTTCCTTTTATTAGTTAGAAACAGAAGGTTTGAATGCTGGCTTGGTCCTTCACTTGGAAGACAAGAGAATGATTGACATCCTTTTTAATATGGAAGCAAAAAATAGCACAGCTACATTGGTGGTGTCTCTATGGCAACAGATGAGGCTCCTCCAGGGACTAATACCCACCTCTGTTCAGGTACATTTGACATATCTGACATACATTTTAAAGGTTTCCGTAAACTTTGCACGTCTTTGTTTTTGGAGCATCATTTTGTATATAGTTATCAGATCATCCTCAAGATCTACATCACTATTGAGAAAAATCTCTAAAGGTGTGTGTCACCAGTATGATCGTGAATGCATTTGTTTTTTGATATAAAGTCAAATAAATAAATATGTAATTTGCATAAAGAGGACAAAAATATTTATCTAAGCGGATAGGTCCTACAATAATGTAAGAAAATGGCAAATTGGGAAGCTTTAGGTTTTTTGTTTTTAGCTCTGCACAGAGACTCTACCGTTCTTGCTTTATATTAACATTGCAGATATTTTCAAAATTAAAATCACTCCTTTTAATGTTGTTTTCCAGAAATGATTGTATGTCAGCCTTAAGTTGGCCTTAGTTTGCAGACAGGGGTTTTTGTTTTCACAGATAAACTGCACAGGGGACGCCGCCGCTGACCGGCTATCAGCCCAGTGCTATGGAAACGTTCAAGGTGGTCCTGTTGAGGTACGAGTCTTTCGCTCCTATAGACCACACAACAGGCTCTGCAATGGTGCGTCACTCTCTCACTATAGCCTGAGTTATAAAGGCTGTCACCGTTCCAATGGTCAGAAGGAGCTCAGATCCAACCTCACTCATTCTTCTGCTCTACTGCTGACACATCTGGGTGTGCCCACTAAAACTAGCCTCAAGTTCCTGCTCTGGCCTGGACCTCAGCGCTGGGCCCTAGGGATCAAAGTGATCGTGGGCCCTTGGGGAATAGACTTTAATGTGGGATTGAAGCAAGAGAGGTCAGGTCTATACAGTTGGCAGGGGTTGCTTGAGTTTGGTACTCACAGCTTGACACACAAGGCTGAAATGACGGGTCGAATGAGGCTGGAAAGCTGGTGCCACATCTGGGCAGATGTTAGTGTAGCATTTGGCTTGATAAACTGCAACTCTTTTGTTTTTGTCCAGTCTAAATGCATGGGCAACTGGTAAGGATGTGGATTAGGAAAATTGAGTGGAACATGAAACATAAAACCTCCTCAATCATTCATGGACAAGCAGGTAAAGATGGACTCAAAGGTTCTTTCGATTTAGAGAACGAACACAACTTCTTTCAAATCCTCTTTTCTGTGCCGTTAAAGGACCACAAAGCTGAATTTTGCTTGGACCTTCCAGATCTACTGGGCCTCTCTTGCCTCCATTGTCCCAAACAAAGTAGTTCTCCAAGGGACAGGTCAGCTCAGTGACACCTCCTTCTCTGGAGGTGCTCAAGTCTTTATCAACACCTTTACCTATAAAGATCGAGATCAGAGCTACTAGGCACCTTTCCACCTCCCTGAGGGTTCAGCTTCAACAAAACCCAGCCCCTTCTGGCGCACCAGGGGAGCTCACTACTAGCACATCGACCTCAGTTAACATCGCTGAAGAAGAGGTGGACAGTAATGCATGCTCAATGGTTCTCCTGGCAAGTCATCACAAAGGAGGAGAGGGCACTAGCTGGACATTTTTTTCCATCAGAGGTGTTTCTCACTGAAGGTTAGAGAGGACACAAGATGCCAGGAAACCTGTTTCCCAGTTAAAGGAAGGCTAAACAAACATATTTACCTAGGAGATGGCTCTTTTTTTTCCCATTACAGTAACACTGATACCACCAATCTCGAGTGTCAACACTATCAATAACACCATGGAGGAAATAAATGTTAGCCCGAAGGAGATTTTTAGCCACACCTCTGGAAATGGCTTTAGGCGTGGCAGTGTTGAAACGCCCAGCGCTTTCCTCCAAACTGGAAATCAAGACAAAATATTGCAAGGGTTGATTGAATTTTGAATATGACCTGCGTCTTTTGACACTTTCAGTTGCTGAAGTCCTTATAGCTGCTTATTCATCCTGCTTCCAACAGTTTATGGACAAAATATTCCCTTTCTGGCCATTATATCTCACCCTCTTACAGATGCCATTGCAACAAGATAATTCATTTTATTCTGACACCCATCAGTGGTTATAATGTTATGGCTGATTAATGTATGCTATTTAGTTCTGTTAACCATGTCTGCCTCATTTAATTTAATTTTGACAGTTAATTTAAACAATATGAAACCTTTTTCCTGTTAAATTGAAGATGTGATGCAGCCAAGTGGATTCTGTTCCTCACAGCGATGGTCTTGTTTGTGTATTTCTGTATATACTGATGATTTATTATTGTCAAAAAAAAGCTGCATACATGCTGCAAAGTACATGTATCAACCAGATTTTCTGAATAAATAACTTCATATCATGATTACGAAATAAACAAGAATAATTCTGATTTGAATCTTTTGCTTCCTCTATAGACTTTCCTGCCACCACAGACCTCAGCCAACATCTCCATCGTCCGTACTGGCTGCTCCACATATCTTAATACCATTGTTCTGGCTGAGGGGGGAGAGAGAGGCAGCCTTAGTCTGTATTTTAACTGTCTCCCTCTCCTTAATCTGAAAGCATCTGTCAAACACTCTATAAAGGCAATACAGATGTTAGGATTTCCTACCCATGGAGCAATTATCCTGAATGTTTCAACTGCACATCTGGACGGTGTGGAAGTTGGCTTTGAGCTGGGACATTGTTATTTTAATGGTCATTTGGGGAAAACCAAGGCTTCCCAGGCAGATGAGGAACAGTCTTCCTTCAGAGTGAATGTGACCAACTTCTGTCCAGCTTTACAGGTAAGATAGTTCGGCTCAATGCACTGATGCATTTAGGAACTTCAATAAACTGGTGTGTTTAAAACGTAAATATTACTGGTACCTCCAGCTGTGGCAACATATTAATAATAATAATAATAATAATGCATGTCATTTCTGTCATCACAGTTAGTACAAATGGGAATTGTTACATGATTCAGTCATCTGCATGTTAACACAGCGTCCTTCTGAATGCCGTTTCCAGCCCATTAGTAGGTCAGGCTGTAGCTCATTGACCATTGATGAGGAACGCTATGACACAAAATATGATACAGCTGCGTTTCCAGATTACCATGACCTCTATTTGATTTGCTGCCACTATCAACTTTCTTCTTCCACCAGTTAGCAGCATCGACATTTAAAACATACACTTACCAGCCAATCACTGACCGTTGAAGTGGGATTAACATTAAATATCTTAACACAATCCAGGCTGTCAGTAGGGGGGAAATATAAGGCAGAAAGTGAACATTTTATCTACAATGTTGAGCACAAGGATATGAGCCACTTCGAAAAGGGCATAATTATGGTGGATAGATGACTGAGTCAGAGCATCTCCAGCTCCAGCTGATCTTCTTCGGTGTTCTGAGTCTGCAAAGGACAAAACTGGTGTAAGGAAGGACAACCACTAAACTGGAAAATAGAATCATGGACTGTTAAGGTTCACTGATGAGTATGGGAGGCAAAAGCTAGTCTTTGTTATCTGACCCCTTGGAGGACAGGTTTCTTAGAAAGTTAATGCTGGTTTCGAGAGAACGTTGTAAGAACACAGATCCCATGGGACCTACACAATATTAAGCGGGTGTTTTTAATGTTATGGGTAACTTAAATATGTTTTCTGTGCTTTTGTAATCCATATGTAGTAGGGTATATGCATTTGTTAATCAATGTAAAAAAAAAAAGGAGATTAATAATCAATCTGAACCACTCAGCAGCTAACTGCATCCTCCATGTGTGTCTGTGCATAGAGAACGGTTCTCCCAGTCTCCTTGACTATCCAGGGCCTCCTATCAGCCAATCCCTACCAATTAAACTTGACCTCCTCTCTGAGGGCAGACAACCAGGATGTCTCCCTGGAGGTGAGTCAGTCCAGCAGACTACACCATCTCTCTGGGACCCTCACCCACTCTTTCTTTGGGCTGAGGAGTTATGGTGTTCCCCGGATGATCACCGTAGAGGCCACTGCTCCAGGAGGCCCTGAGAAGCCTGGAGCCCTGTTCATTAAAGCTGGGACTTGTTCCATTAGCACCAAAAGTTTCAAGGAGACCAAAGGAGGGACACAGTGGCAGTGGGAGCTAGAGTCCAGGTGCTCAATATTGCAGGTACTGTAAGTTTTTGAAGATGATTGTTAAATCTTTAAATCTTTTTTGAAATCTCTGCATCCATTATATTAATAATTAAATTTTGGAAATCAAACTCTCATTAACATTATGAATTGGCCATGTCCAATTGACATTTTTCATGGCAGACGTTTAGAAATGTTAGGAAAAGCATAAATGACAATAAATGCCTTGATTATTACCACATTCTGAGACTTTCAGCTGAACTAAGCATGTGGTAAGTCCAAATGCAATAGCCCTGAACCATATCAAAAACCACACTTGAACGCATCACACCTCACCATGACATTTTAATTCAAGTTCATTATTTTGTCCTTTTTCGTCTTCTCTATAACCATTATGATGGCTGTGTCAAAAATTATACCACAAGGTCCACAGACAGATGACATGAGTTTTTTATTATAAGGTAAAAATGAATACTCGGCCAGAAATTGATTGAAAATATAGGATTCTCAAGATGAACTAGAGATTTACTAAAATAAAGGAGGGGCATCGCCTGTAGGTACATCCATCAAGGTAGCATCCTCGGCCCTTGTCTCCATCCCAGCTGCAGCCACTAGATAGTGCAAACTCAAAAGAATATTATGGCACCTACAGGGTCAGTACAACAATTTCAATAATATTACTTACTTGTATCACCTTAAATCCTACATGAAATGACCTCCTTTCTCATAATCACTGTGATACTGCAATACATATAAAGATGTTGTTATATTTAATTCCAACCCTTCTCAAAGCTGAGAGCGGCATCATCCTCAAAATGTTACCATGTGTGATTTATTCCTGTCCCCCCAGAACCAACTGATGCTTCAAAGACATGCTTGAGTTGTTCAGTGTTTTTTGGAGGATTTGTTCCACCAATATCCCCTATAATGATGTTGATATTCTGTCAATTTTAGGCTCATTTGAACGGCTCAGTGTGGAGGGACCCTCAGGGTGTGTGGACAATCATGTTGGACTCTGATCTGGAGGGAAAGCGGGCCTTCCTCAGGCTAAATGCAAGGGCATGGCCAGAGCTCAGTGTGGAAGGCGAGCTCAGTCACAACCTCCATGTTCTCAAAAATGTACCACAGCACAGCAGGCTGAGATTAAGAGTCCAGTCAGGGACACAGCAGCATGACGCAGAAGCTCTGATTCAGGCCAATGGGTGTGCAGTTAGAGCCGGTGGGGTCCTGATGTCTCGGAGAGGCCTGCGGGGGTCGCTGGTGTATCACAACAACTGCACATGGATTCAGGTAGAGTAAGCTGAGAAGCTGATGATGAAATTTATAACAGCTTTAATTTATCACTTTGTAATCACATCTGCAGGAGTGGGGTAGTCCGGACAGGATGCAGTCAGTCGGGATGTTGGTTATCTCCCCAACTTTTGCAGAAAGTCAGTTCTCCATGGCCATAGAGGATGCAAAGATAGAGGCATCGGCGACTCTCAGGAAAACTAAGGTGTGGAATTATATGAACACCTTTCTGGTTTTATATTTGTTACATTTCAAAGATAATTTTCCCTTTCTTATTTGCCTTTACGATTCACATTGTAGTATAGAGTATCTATTTATTTATTTTGAACTCCAAGCCTTTATATACCACAATAGATATTATTAATGTGCTATGGATTGATGTGTTTTACTTGTCAGCACATCACCCCTCTCATAATTACTCCTTCACCCAAACATACTTTATTAACATACTAAATGCAGAAACATGCCAGGTAAAGGTAGGAGACCATACTGGCATGAGCTCAGGATCCAGAGGCGTTAAACACCGTAGATGCATCTGTGTAATAACTGAATTCTGTTGTTTGTTCAGGATAAAAATGAAGCATCCCTTGATCTTAACCACTCTGTGCCCCTGCTGAAGACAATGGGTCTCCCTGCTAATGCTGCAGTAAATATAAATTCTGCAAGTCATGACAACGGCTCCTACTATTACCTGTTTCACTGCAGTGCCGGAAACCAGATGGTAGGACACAGCAGTCACACTCAAACTGTCAGATGATTGATGAAATGGTTTTTAAAAACACACACTTCCTAGTTCCCGATGAATTATATTATACTGTACATGCATATGCATGCAATAACCATTCCCTTGCTAAGAATGTATCTTTGCAGGTGGAAATAATCCAAACAGAAGCTTGATAATTAAATGTATTTAAATTTTTTATCAAAACGGATGGGTGAGACTTCTCAAAATTGGCATGTCTTCTGTTCATAACTTATGAAGTATTGCTGCTGCAGCTGATATGAATGTTTTTCAGGTAAGTCAGGACATGGCAGTGACAAAGATGTCTGAAACAGTCAGAGTGAGGAGTCATTTCAGGCACACAGTGAACTACCTGAAGAAACTGGGCCTCCCTTCAAACACCAGCATCCAGGTTATAAAGAGATTTTACCAGTCAGCAACTCCCAAAACTCTTAATGCTTAACAAGCACAGTACAATCTATTATATAATTAATATCGCGGTGTGCTGTGTGTGTAGGGGGAGCTTGGTTCTGCTGAGGCCAAAGTCTCGTCCCTGCAGCTGCAGTTTGGAGGACAGCATGTTGGAGTGAGACTTAAAATGAAATGTCTCCCAGTCATCAAGGAGATAAGAGGAACCGTGTGGAACAGCTGGTCATGGCTACAGGACAGAGGAGTGCCCCATAATGTGGAGGTAAGATAAAACATTCACATTGTTTACATTATATTGATTTATTAACAGGAATTCTTTTTTTGAAAAGCGGATAAATAATATTTTCTTCCTAAGGGCCTTTGGTCTGTGCGAGGAGCCTTATCTCAGATCCAGTCCAGGGCTCAGCTGGTGGTGGATGGACACAGGCTGCATGTCTCGGGCCTGAATGTTAGTGTAGCGGATGGACTTCTCGCCCTGCTTGTCTCCTTCTCTCCACGAGCTTCTAATCAGACTGGAGCATTGCCCAGACTGGAGATGAGCCTGAATTCTCAGTTCAAGGGTCAGACACTCGCTGATTTAGATGTAATATTCTTGCTGGAGGCCCCTATGTAGTGTTGTTTCATGAAGTTTGGGTTGTTTGACTTGTTATCTCAATGCATTTTACAGTTAAAGCAGGACAAGAAATCTTCACTTAATTTCATTTTTCAGGACCACTGAGGAGTGTCTCAGTAGACGTTCACAGTCATGACTGGAGAGTTCAAGCGATGGGGGATGTAGAAGCATATGGGGGGTCCAAGGAGGCCAAAGTCACACTGAAACACACCATACAGGGAAAACCTAGCCCTGCCCTGCAGGTGAGGATATATTTGACTCAAAATTCAAAACTTGAACATCTGTGATAACTGCGTCTGTGACTGATGTAGGTGGAGGCCTGGGGGAGACTGACTAATTCACAGCTGAGGTGCTCCGTAGCTGTGAACCCTGAACTCAGCTCCTCACTGGCGCTTATCCTCCAGGGCCACTGTCTGCCACACAGGTATCATCAATTCAAGGATACCACGTCAGTCACCCTGTCAACCGCTTTCTATTCAGAACACTTTGAATGCAGTGAATCTGAAAATTGAAAACACATATTTAATCCCTTCATGCCAGAATTATTTTAAAAAAAAACGGATTATCCGTTTTTCTCATATTCTTATTTTTCAGAACATTCATGTCATGTATATGTTTTTTCAAAAATTCACAATTTTAAGCAAGTAGCAGTTGTGTTACCTTTTGAACCTTGTTGAAAATGATTCCTTTCCTTTCTCTCTTTCTTCTCCTCACTCCTGCCGCCTCCCTGCCCAGCCTCCCTACAGCTCCAACTCAGCTCCTTGTTCTTGATTCCTCAGTCCTTACCTTCTTTCCCTCTTGAACTGTTTCCAGGACTCACTAAAACTCACTGAAATGGCTGCTGTGCAACTTTAAAATTGAACCGAGTCATGTAGTAGGAAATAGCTTTTGAATCACGGTCCACTATATGTAAAAGGGTTAAAATCACAGATGATCTTTTTTTCCAGCAAGGACCTGATGGTGAAGATCGTCCAGAATATTCCCAGGGTGTTGGTGTACATGCCATCTCAGGTCAATATCCGCTCACAAGTGAGTTCTTAATCTTAAATCCACTCTGATGAAACTGAAAACCGAAACAACATATTTTGCAAAGTCTATGCTTCAAGTACGATTTAGAGTAGTTCCCCATTTTCTCCTGCAATTACAGATGTTATGCTATTACTATTATTCTCTCACAGTTTTATTGAGATCATGTGTTACGACACAGTCCTCCATCTCTTTACACTCTCTCTCTCCAGCTGAACCACTTTGAGTCCAGTGTGGCTGCACTGGTGGAAGTGATGTCCGGGAAGAGGAGGCTGTGGGCTCAGGGGGAACTGGCAGCTATAGATGGTGGATACAAACAAGCTGTAGAGCTCAAACACTCGTTCCCCCAGGTATAAGCTGAAATATATCTAGACCAAAGATAATAACTCTATTTTGTGCAGATTATGAGTCACACAGTCTCATTGGTAATAGTTTTGGTCAGTCACACACATTATCTTTGGTGTTTGAAGGGTGACTGAGGTGCACCCACTCCTAAGTCAAAACTGTCTCCTATATAGTTGAAGCCGCTCCCCAGGACAGTCGTGGTGAGGACAGTGTTTGAGGCCAGGAACTGGAGCTATCACGCTCAACATGGAGCTGTGTGGGGCAAACAGGAGTTCAGCTTTTCTGGTCTCTACTCTTCACCTCCAGTTCTGGAGATGGGGAACCACACCATTAAGGGTAAAACCATCGCCCTGCAACTCTGTAAAGTATTCCAACCATTCCTCGGTCATTTGCTCCCAATTCCGCTCACTCCTAGCTTGATAGCTGCTTCATCACTGACTACAGGTTGTTGATGCCTTTTTCTTATCCGTGACTTCAGTTCAGATCAGGGGCATCCCCCGCTTGACCAGCCTGGAGGCAACATTGGAAGAGTCTCTACAGAGCCGACTGGACAGTCTTTTACTGGGCTGGACAAGGCATGGTCGACTTGAGCAGGTCAGATTGACCCTGACAATATTTTTAAAAAATGCTTTATTGTAATCAATCTGTTTACCGATTATCTGTTTGAAATATTCTTGCAAGTAAAACAAGAGTCCCCTGAGCATCTGTTTGGATTTCTTTCATTCTCTCTCTCTTTCTTTCTTTCCCCGGGTCCCAAACTTTGGTTTGTTCATCTCAAGGTCAGAGTTCTTAGTTCGTGGAGTCGATCAGTGGAAATGAATGAGACCAAATTGGAGCTGAAGCAGCCTTTCTACTCCGCGCTCAACCAGATGTCTCTCCACTTGCTGTCACAAAGCTCGCATAAGGAACAGCGCAGCAGCCAGCAAGTAAGCTGCCACACATTTACTGCCTCTTTTTAGACTATTAAAGTATTATCTCACCTGTTCATGAAGTAGTTTACGTAAGCTATACTCCATTATGACCAACTTTGAAAACTATGCTTTCTGCAATGTATGCTACTTTATAAAATGTATATCATAATTTCTGATATTTATTCATTCATTGCAGGCCCAGCTGTCATGGAACAGCACCATCCCAGTCAACATCTCCCTCAACCTGAACCATCAGTGGCAGAACAACTCCAACAGGGTGCAGGCATGTGCTCTGTTCTCAACTCACCAGGTCTGTGGACGCTAATAAAAACACTTCAAAGGTTTATAGGTTATGAACAGTCTCAGTTTAATTGTGATGCTTATATACACGCACCATGCAGCCATACCACTATAATCACTAACACATCAGAATAATATTGATTTTGTCATTACAATCTCCGTGCGTATGTTATATTTACCAGTTATTGAACATTTTGTCCTCAAAGTTGATGAGTTGGAAGCTGAAAAAATGGGATGGCTCAAAGCTCATCGAAGCTTGTGGGAGAGAAGGCTAGCCTGGGTTCTCTGATCTCACAGAAGAGAGAATGTAGCGCACAGTGTAGGACAAGTTCATGCTGGTTCTGATAGAAAAGAGTCAGAACACACATATGGTTTTAATGTTGGGCCTTATTGGTGTATGACTTATAACAAAGCAAGAACATCAGAAAGAAGATTTCTCAGCTTGAATGCTGGTCATTGGTTGAATGCTGGTCATTGGGTCAAACCCCATACATTACAGCTATGTTATATGGACTAGAACCTAAGAAGAAATAATGTTATATATCTGCTGCAGACCACATTATTAGAGCATGTGAGCCAGTGTGGATCCACGGTGTTATATCTCTTATTCTAAGAACCACCTGCATTTGGAAAGTGTGTGAATACTACAGTGCATGTGTAATTACTGCAGTGTCAGATATTTAATTATCAATGTGAAAAAATAATCAAGACTAAGGAGTGATAAAATGGGACTACATAAATAATTTAAATAAATAATGATCTTATTTTGGTGATGAAATGAGATAGCTAAAGCTTTGGCATGTGTTAAAGACATACAACTCATATGAATCTGTGGAGGCAAACACACTTCAGAGAATGACAAAGATTGGTTGCTTTAACATAGTAATGTTGCTGATGATTCCCCATCAAGGTAAGCCTCCAGTGAGGGTTCCCCCCCCCGGTTTAAGCTCCTAAGGTTACTAAAGCCTGCCTTGAAATATGAGCAAGAGGTACATCAGCAAAACCATACGGGCAACATCCATGATTAAAAAGGTGCTAGTTGTTGAGGAAAGTGCTGGTGAGAGATGGAATCCTGGGATAAGACACTGGTTCTGAGAGTGCTTCTACAAAAGAGAATAGCCGTCAAGGGAGTAGGATAAAGCAAGGACAGACCCGACCAAAGCTGAGATTGAGCAATACTGGAAAGACATGTGGGAGACAGAAACATCACCAAACACCGACACTAATTGGTTTGTGGAACAAAGAGCAGCTCACAACAACATCCCATAACCAGAATCAATCAGCATCATTCAACAAGGAAAGATATCACTACCTCTGCACCATCCAGTTGCTATATACTGCATGTCTGTGCAGAATTTCTCAGTATACATTCACCCCAAAGCCATTGCAAATATTGGAATAACAACTATTCATAAGGTTAAACAAAATCTCCGATGCTACTTGTCTCATCCTCGGTTACTTTAATTATGTTACAGTCCTGGGCCTCAAATGATCATTGGCAATTTTTTTAAAGCCATATCCAGATATTTATGGTAGGAGATGATGATGGTGGCTTTACCGCCTGTGTCTGCAAAAAACGTTTTGTCCCTGCATCAAAGTTGAAAACTGCTCATGGATAACAAATGCGTGTTAGATATGCATTTGTTTGATTTACAGCCAACTTTCACTCTCTCTCTCTCTCTCACTCTCTCTCTCTCTCTTTCTCTCTAGATGGGGGCATCCTCTGTTAAAAGTTGTTTGTCAGTGAGTCAGGAGGGAAATTCGTTTTCACAAAATGCAGAGATGAGATGGAATAACAGGAGCGTCAATCAAGGCATGAAGTACCAGGTATTCTGCTGCTGACTCGCCACACCTCTCCCTTTATCTGTCTGAGGAACCGCTGGTGATTTCAAAGAAATCTTTATTTTATTTGTAGAGGGGCTCAACAGGAATGCACAGCCTCCAGGTTACTGTCGGCCTGGATAAAGCGTCTCTTGCACCGTGTCCTTCACACACACTCCTGACGAAGATTCAGACCAACCTCAGAGACTGCTTGGAGCACACAGTGCTTCTGGGCCTTTGTCCCTCGCTGCCTGTGAGTTCATTCTTCAGCATTTCTCACAGCATCGGTTTCTCCTGCAGGGATTATTTATTTTAGGTTCTTCACCACATCCGAAGACATTCTGATCAAATTGAATCTTGCTAGCTGTATTGTTGGTATAAAAGAGTCAACGTCTTTCTACGCTCTATGATTGAGGTGCACATTCTTTTGACTTTTACCCTTAGAGAAAACTGTTGTATTTATTGGTTATTTTTCATTCACCTTTTTTTGATTATACATTTTATATAGATGTTTGCGATTGAAAGTGTCAGTATTTGCTATTGAAAGTATTCAACCCCCGTCCAGATTGATTATATTTCTGTGTATATCATACCAAACAGTGAAAGATCAAATGAAATATCACACAAAACAAAAGTAAACCAAATCCAATTCCTAAATCACACTTGACCTTAATAACTACTTGTGCCATGAACAACAACAACAACCAAACACTTCGCCACTACATCTCAGTACAGTCCAGACTTTTATTTGGCCATTTTAAAACTTCAAATTCTAATCTGATTCACTCAAATTCTGCTTAGCTTCATTATCTTGCTGCATGACCCAAATGTTTTTTCAGCTTCATCTCACAGACCGATGATGATTGATCATTGCAAAATATTCTGTGTAGTTTGTTTGCTTTACATCAGATGTAATGGGACCCTTGTTTTCCAAACACTTCAGCTTTTGACACATCAGCCTAGCACAATTTGGGTACGTGATGTTTATTGAGGTAAGCGTGGCTTTGAATGTTTCCTTTGGGTCCTTTGAAACGTCCTGCGTCAACATTGAGTCGTGCTTTCGGACAAATTTTGGAATGTTGGCTATTCCTGGGAAGGTTCAATATTTTTCCATGTTTTGTCCATTTGCGGATGTGTCTCTGTGGATTTGTGGGGTTACAGAGACTTAGACATTAGCTTTGTAAGCCTTCCCAGACGGATGAATTTCACAAGATCTGACACAATTTAGTATTTGATATACAAAAAAATGCATGAAATCATGGAGGGATAAAATACTTCTTCACAGCATGAGAGCCTCTCCTATCTAAGACCCGATTTTTCTAATTTGACAGGATGCTAAGGTCTTGCATTTTTTCTTCTTCGTGTCCCTCAGACTTTGTCATGGTCAGGATCCCACAGAGTGAACTCAAGAGAGGAGCTGTTTTATTCACAGTCTCGCCTGTTGGTGACAGGACGGCCCCGTCAGTACAGCCTCACCCTCTCCCTGACCAATTCCTCCACAGCTTTGGGCTCCAACATGTCTCTCTTTTCAGAGGTAAACAGCCTTCAACAAGCCTCTTGAGATCAATTGACAATAAAGCATGTAATTTATAAACTATTAGATTATAAATAGTTTTATTAACCTGGTTCCACCGCAGCTTCCTTTGTGTTTACGTATTACAATTATAAATTACAGCATATATATATATATATATATATATATATATATATATATATAGAGAGAGAGAGAGAGAGAGAGAGAGATATTTAAACAGTGGTACCTCGGTTTACGAGTGCCTTGCTTTAAGGGTATTTTGATTTACGAGCAAAGATTCGTCAAAAAATGTGCCTTGCTTTACGAGCGGCGATTTAATTTACAAGCATTTTTTTGCTCGTATCACGTAAGAAACTTCCTTGGTATACGAGTGCGCTGCTTTGGTTTACAAGCATCCTGTTTGAACAAGTGGAAGACCCAAGCGTGGGCTCCCTTTGTGCGCCCAAAGACTAGAGCGAAAAACAAACGTCAGGCTCCCTCGCGTTCACTCTCAGTGAGCGTAATACACTCACAGAATAGTATAAATGTAAGCCCGAGTCCGCTTACATTTGCTTAACTTGCTATGTTGCTCGGAGTGATAACATTTGAAATATGTGAGTAAGTTTGTTGTGCAAACATTTTTGGGGTCAAAAAGATGTGTTGTTCTGTACTTAGAGCCGCACCTCTAATAATTAACACAATACTCAGAACCAGTCGGTTCAGGTTTACAAAGAGTTAAAAGGACAAATACTCCTGGTTACCACCACCACACTACTACAGTCACTCAGATTAATCCAGACAAATAAAGTGAGCAGCTGAACCCGATCTCAGTATAGGTCCGGGTAAAAGTATAGGTGCAGCCACAACAAGACTGTTGGACTCTTACAGTGGGTTAAATACATCAAAGCAGCAGTCGAGCGTCAATCTTGCTCCTCTGGGCCCTACTTCACCGCAACAATGTTGATCACTGGCTCTGCTGTGGCTGAACCAGGGAGAGGCAACAAGCTATGTCTTCACATAAAGGTTAGATAGGACATATAACCATCATATAATATGATATAAAATTGATAAAACTTAAATCTTTCTCTGCAACATTGCTTTTTATAGTATTGCCTACTGAATGAAAATCTGGACGTCTCAGGACACAGCTGCACTACAAGTCTATGTACAGAAGAATTGGTAAAAGCCACTGTAGGACAAAATAACTTCTTTTTTTCTTCCCAAAATCTCTCTTACATGCACAAACAGTGTTGCCCTGCCACACATCTGCCAGGACTCAGACAAAGAGGTTCTAATCACCCGACATGACCTTATGAAGGCAGGAAGCTATTTTCCAGCCTACCTACAATTGGCGTTGCTCCCTGCCTTGGTGCCGGCCCCCACAAATGGTTAACAAGGCTTAGCCTGTTGTCCCTGATAAAAATTGGTTTATGCATATAGTTGTGAGAATCTTAAGGGAGAGTTCCCAGTCTCCAAAGAGCAGAGTGTTGATACAACTCTCATATTTGTCAGTACACATTACAGATGGTTGCCTTAGCTTAGAACAATGATGAGGAACAGAGAAGAGCAGCTGGCCTTGCCAACTCCAAAGGCAACAGAATTGAGCCAAAGTTCAACATTTGCCATAACTTCTAAGTAGAAAAGATGTGTAACAAAACAACAGATTGTTGTTTAACGGAAGGTTACATCGCAGACTATTTCCTCCTGGAGTCACAGGTGTTTGCGTGGTCGGCTCATGGTGATGACAACAAGTGAGTGCTCCCAGATTGGAAAAAGTATGCTACTTACCCTTGATCTAAAACCACAACAATTCTGAATCTGCTCATAAATGTACAAGTACAAACATTTGTGCATGTACTTCAAAGTCTAGGATTGGTAATTGGAGTGTGGAAGTGGGGGGCAGTGCAGTATCTTGGCCCCAAGGATCTGGTCTCCTGGTGCAAGCAAGGCTGGACCAGAAAGAGAGGATCTGGCTGAATGGGACGATGGAGGGACGTTGTCTTCAGACCACAGCAGGTTACATCACGGGTAATTCACACTGTCATAACACTTACTCCTCCAGGGTGTGTGGGAAATGTCAATTTGACAGATTTACGAAAGCTAGTGAGCTAGATCCCAAAGAAAATAACCATTAGTGAAATGTTTCTCATGATCAAACTTATATGTTACCATCATGGGGCTGCCTCTGCTTAGGTTTTCACTCCTCGCTGAATGGGCTATAGTTTATGATTGAGTTCAAACGCTCGTGTGTAGTTTTCTTTGACGCCATGGGCCAAGGTTGCCACTTAATCATAGGGCAAGGCGAGACAGGTAATTTAATGTTGTTTTTCTATGTTGTAGAAAAACAACATAGAAATCAATAAAACAACATGAAAGAAATGAAATTTAGAGATTGAACAGATTTAAATATGAATAAAACACAAGAAATTTCTTTTGATTTAAAAGAACTTAGAGTCGTAGGAGAAATACTTCTGTTCACCACCGATTCACCACAGTTCACCACCATCATTAAAGAAATAAACACGTATAAGCACATACCCAAGCACGTATTGAAGGGATGAGCTGATGAATGTGGTTTAATTGTTTTTAATTTATTAATCCTGGCAGTGGCAGCATCACAGAACATTAAGCATTGGATTTCTCCTACCATACAACATGGAGGCGCTTGAGTTGATTCAGATCAGACGGGCCTTTTGATAACACATAAATAGTTTTCCATTATTGTTGTGGTTAAATTCTGTATGGCTGTCTACTACTACTCTACCACCATCGTTTCTAGATCTGTCTTAGTAAATAATAAACAGAAAGAAGAAGACGGTCACCTGCCTGATGAGGTGGGAGTATGCCCCCTGAACCTCCATATGCCTCCATATTTAGATTAACATTCTAATACTTCTCAAAATCATATCACATAAACATAAATTCAAGATGAAGAAAACACTTAATATTCTGATGATAAACAATGATCATTCATTTTGGCTCCAACACTGGTCATTCCCAGGTCCAGCTCTGATCAAGGATGTAACCATGGTGGCATGTATTGGAACTAATAACAGCCTGATGCTGGATGTGCAGAGAAGAGACAGCAGCAATAAACCTGAAACTCTAGCAAGTGTGTCCGTGGCATCAGCCAATCAGAGATTGGAGCTTAGAGCCAGCGGATGTTTGGAAAGTCTAACAGCGGTGGAGGTATCCCCAATTTCTCAGAAAAAGCTCTTGATTGTAAGCAGTACACTCTTTTGAATGACTGTTTGCTCTCAGGCACACCTTCAATATCTGAGCTCTCATATTCGGAGTAAGCTGTTGGAGAGAATCAAGACTTTACAGCATCTCTTTGTTGAATTCAGGCATCAGGTACACAGAACTGAAGAATGCATCTAATATAAATGAACAAGGATTCTAACTGGAAGCTTTAAATGTGCTATTTTTAACACACTGACTCTTCTTCTTCACTTCATTATCTCCAGTCCAGAGACAGTGAGTTGCTGCAGGAAATGAGCGCTGTGCCCTTTCATGCATTCGAACGAGTCAAAGAGTTGCTTGTGCGACGAGACGATGACTTGCTGACCTTGTGGCGGAACAGCCCACTTCGTGGCATCATGACCAACAGCCTGCCCCGCTTTCTTGGGCTGCTGCAACAGGCCTCTCTGCTGGCGCAACAGGAACTGAAGCGTGAGTCCATGGAGATGATTTAAACAAGACCTTCACTTCTCATCTCATTTATGACTTCACAAGTGGATTATTAAAAAAAACAGAACTGTCATCACATACGAAAGATGTCTGAAGTCCTTTTCATTTCTCGACCACAAGTTTGGACATCATGCAACACTTTCATGTATAAATTATGACCAACATGTTTAGATTTATGTCTCTCAAATTCCATTTGTTCTTATTTTGGCATAACAAAAATTTAACTTCAGTTGAAGAAATATGAAAGAAAAAACAATGTTCTATCAAATCTATGACTCCTCAGCCTCTCACGTGTCTTTCCTCCTCACTCCCACCATCTCCCTGCCCTCCCTTTTCCAATCTGTCCCTCATTCAGCTCCTCATTTTGCCCACCCTGCCATCCCTCTCGAACTATTGATTTTACCATTCACTCTTTAACATCGAATGAAGTGGCGGTTTTGAAACAAGGCAACAAAAAACTCATCATAAACAAGTTAGCAGCCTTTTTGCATAGCTGTCTACTTCGGTGACAGGTTTAAAAAGCAATGTTTTGATGCCATATGAGATTTTGTACACAAAATTTGTGAATTTGGTTGCTGTAAAAACAGACATTTTGTTATTTCTTAAGACAGAACCATACAGTCATTCTCTTCCTTTTGACACAGGAAGGAATATATGCAACGTAAATAACAAGCTAATGTCTTTTTCCATTATGTCTTTATACAAAACATGAAAAACATTTAATCTATTCAATTTTCAATTTTTCCCACAAACGATTGTGGCTTATCTAACAGTGTCAGATAAGCCCCCGCTCTTCTCCGATGAGATTCAGCAGACATCTGAATGCGTGTTAGAGTTAAAAGTTGTGCTCCATGCTCAGGGCCCCTGGCCACTCTGGCTGGCGTGTACCAGGATTTGAAGGGCCAGAGGGTGGAGGTGCTGTGGAGGGAGGCTGTTTCTGCGTGGACTGATGACCTGGTTGAGGTCCTTCCTGCTCTTTTTGGGAACCCGCACTTTAGGCCCCTGGCTCAGGCCAGCGTTTCCATGCTCAAGATCGCCTTCGATTTGGTGAGAAATCTATGTTAGACTTTTAGTACTTAATGCGATTTCGAAGCATTGTTACTTGCACATTGGTAACCTAGTGATGATTGGGTTTTTGTGGAGTACATTTTCATCATAACTCGATTTAAAATGAAGTGATGATCTACTCACTGAGATACACTGAGAAAGTATAGAGGCTAATTTCAAGTTCTTTGAATCAAACTTGTGCTGAGGCAAAACTCACAGGTAGTATAGTACTTTAAATTTGATGCTCATTAATATGCATTAATGGTTGGTGATCTGTGTGAATCAGGCAGGTCAACATACCAACAACTGGGTGGAGACCCGGTTGGCAATGGCTCTAACTGGAGTCAGGAAAAGATTGACTTCTGTCTACAAATTCTCCCCGAGGTACTGAACATGTCAGAGAAAATAACATTCTCTGCAGTCTTCTTTTCCTCAAAGGGATCAGAGGAGGGACACATTTTCAGCACAACATGTCCAGATCCAACTATAATGGAGCATTTAGATAATGCATGTATAATTTAGTTAAATGCTCTGCCAGTTCTAATCCAAACAGATGTCAGCCAGTGATTCCAGTAAGATGTTTCTAATTGGATATGGCTGGTTTTTGCAGTATGTGTTCAGTGATCGTGACAGTGCCACAGCCACCACTGTCCTGGTCCAGGGTGGACGAGGCTGGATTGGTGGAGATCCTTCTAGAAGAGTGGCTCCTGATGCCATTGCAGACCCTTACCTCTGTCAGACCCATAGCCGAAATGTACCGCCTCAAAAGGAAGATCATGGACAGCCCATTTAGACGTGAGACTAGCTTGTTTTTTATGCAATATAACTGAAAAGTAGGATTAAAATGAATTTCTGTGATCTCTGTCATTCTGTCGGCGGATCAGACCAAGCTCTGCTGGTGGCAGACCAGTTTGTGGTGACATTTGATGGTCACCTATTTGAGCTCCCTGGTTCTTGTCCGCTGCTCCTTGCCCAAGATGTCGGCGCACACCCTTCCTTCACCCTGATGCTCAGTGCTGATCCTCATAGCTTCCTCATAATCGGATTGGATAACAACACCATCAACATTCAGCAAAATGGACAGGTATGTGGAATGGACTCAGATTAAGGTCAACCACTTCAAGCTGGTTAATCATAAATTGGTGGATTAATCCCTCGTTGTTTCATCCTTAACCTCTGATTATGTCAGTGCCTTCCATCACCTTAACCCTGACCTTAACCCTAGCCCTTGTCCTAACCTAACCCATGCATATTTTTTTGTCTCAGTGTGTTAGTACAGTTTGTTTAAGTGAAGAAATGATTTTAAGGAAAAATGATATGAAACATTTACATGTTTAAGTGTTATATAAAGACGGAGGTCATACCAAAGTGACCCCAGACTGGAAAGGATTTAAAGTACATGTTAAAGGAATTATTTTACATTATATCTAGTGAAACAAAAACACACTTCTTTCTTGTTTTAACAATTTTACATACACACAATGCTCCACTCATATCCTGAATATGACAGCACTATGAATGTGATAGCTCTTATGTACAGAGCCTCTTAACCATTAATGTCCTCACCAAGAAAAAAAAAACAAAACATTTTTTCTATGCATATTTATTTCTTTGGAGCATTTAATAACTCTTTAGCGTAGAAACTCTGAATATACCATAAAATGTCAAATTGTATGGTCAAGCATGGTTTTAAACCGTAAAATATATTGATTAGAAGCATGTGCTTCGAAAATTATTTGACTTTTTAGAGTTTTTTGGTTGTATCAAGTTACATAATACTGCTTAGTAAGTCCTCGCATGTTTTAATGAGCCAAAATAAATCCTACGGATTGAATAGGACTTTTTAATAGCCGTAGTTAAAGCTATCTCCTTGGTGGTCTCTTTGAATTGTGGTGTACCCCCAGGGCTCCAGCCTTGGTCCCCTTACTCTTTACTCTTTATGCCACTGGGTCATTTTATACACAGGTTCAGTCAAATGGCACACATTCTTTATTAAGAAATTGTGAAACACAATGTGCTCAATCAAACAGATGAGTTAAGTTTGGACATTTTGAATTAGGCCTTCAGGTTAAGTAAGATAGGAGAAATATTGTTAACTTCTTGGATAATTCTTTTGATATGTATATACATTTATACTCAGTACCTCAATTAGGGTCTTTTATCAAGTTGCATCAAAACAGCTCCCTTTTTATGGTTGGTTATAGTGGAGACAAAATCTAATCTACTGCATCTCTGGTCAGAAGGAGAAACTCACTAACATTTAGCTTCGTCTTAGATTTAGTCAACAGATTTGTAGTTATTCAATGTATAAATGTTATTTAAAAGCATGCTTTAAACTTACTATCATATCATGATTTAGCTACATTCCAAGTCAAAAACTTCCTCTTAGGCCCCCAGTCCCCATGCTTATTGTTCATTCCTTTAAAGTGATAACTTCGCTCAGTCACAAGTGCCAAGTCCTAAGGTACTAATCTACATTCTTACTTTAACTTTTGAAAACTCATAAAGATGATTTCAGACACCAAAACCTCTTTGTGTCTTAGGTGAAAGCCAACTGCAACAATGCTGTAACTCACAGCTTTCACAGTGGTGACGGAGTGGCTGTCAGAATCGATTCAAACGTCGTGCAGGTCTCCAATCAGAATGGAGTGTCACTGTCATGTGACCTGCTGCTTGAGGTGTGCAGCTTCACTCTGGATGGATGGATGCATGGTAGGAAAACCAGAACTAAATATACAGCGTAATGTGTGAATTATTCAAATCTGCACCTGGATCCATTTTAAACACGATCTTATCTGCACAGGTAGATCCACGGGTCTCTTTGGAACCAACGACAATGAAGCGGGGAACGATTATCCTTTGCCTAATGGTTCTCAAGCCGTAATCCTGAATGATTTGCACAATAGTTGGCAGATGGGCCAGGTAAAACGCAAATCCTGAATTCTTCTGTGTGTTATGTCTGTGCATTCTCACGGCCGACATGATATTCACGTCGAAACACCGGTGCTCACCTGCAGTTTGACTGTCTGATTCCTCAGATGAATATGGGGTGTGTGAAACGGATGAAGGAAAACTCTCATAAAACACTCACAAGTCCTGTGAGCTGCGAACTTTTGTTCTCCTCTTCAGACTCTCCGCTGAGTTCCTGTTTCACAGTGGTGAGAAGACAAACATGTTGTTTTTTAACCCTTATCTCTCAGTCTTATGTGAAATCATGTGTCAAGCACTCTAAACCAGACAGCCCTGACTCCTTCAAAGTCTTTATGGATTTTATGAGTATGAAAAGACAAACGTCAGCTGGACATGATAAAGTCAAACATACGACTGAACGAAAATGACCATATATGCATCTTCAGCTGAACATCATTCCGACAGCATTGGCTGACATGTTATATCAAGGATGTGGTTTGGAGTTTGACTCAGGTTTATGCCAACATACACGTCTCTGTTGTCAGGTGGATCCCGGTCGGTTCTTGTCAGTGTGTGAGTCAAGTTCCTCCAGAGCTCCATGCAGACTCGCATCTGCTTTTGTTAAACTCTGCCAGCAGAACTACATTCCTCTGGAGGTTCCTCCCAAGTGCTGTAAGTGTGACTATTCAAACATGTTAGAAATGATTCGACTCCGATCAATGACACTGTTATGTCCTGATATGGCAAATATATAACAGCAACAAAATATCCTGTCATTCTTTGTGTTTCAGTGAATGTCTGAAGGATGGAAAAAAGAGATGAAGAGCAAATATGAGAATTTTACAACCTCTCTTAGCTACTGAAACATTTAAAATTGTGCACTTTTATACAACTGTCTGTGCTATATTACTTCTAGAAAGATTTTGTATTACATTTTGAACCGAATTGTATAGTTACACATTATCATACATCCCTTCATGTAAACTTTTGGCCGGTTTGGATGCAGATTTTGTTCCAGTCGGGTGAAACTACACGGGCTTGTTCACAGTGTACAAAGTTATATTTTTGACTGAATGATTAGAGAAGAGGACTGCACATGCAGAAAAACACACTCTACATGTTTTTGCAGGTCACATGGCTTACACATGCTTCTTACTACAGTTCATAAGCTTAAGTTTCCTAGGCAGCCATACTTTAGAAAGTGGTTCTTAATTATTCACCTGATTAGTTTCAGAGTTGTAGCACATAGGTGAAGCTGAATTCACCTAATTGTTTATGTATTTAAAGATTATCTTAATCATCTAATAATCTGCATACTATGATGATGTAGAGCGCCTTTGATCAAAATTCAAAAGTATGAAAAAGTAAATTCACTAATGTAAGAGTGACAAATTCAGAAAATAATGTAAATTAGGTCATGAAAGTTATGATAATTTGATGGCCATGGGCTAAAATCTTAATTATTTCCTTAAGGCTAAATCCAGTTGCTTGGAATATCTTATTTAGGTCATTCTTTGGTGGCTTAATTAACGAAAGTGGCGGTGTCTGTGGAATCCGTTATGTCATCCATTGGATGGCCAGACTTGATTAAATCATCAATCGCCGGTATTAAACACAGGTGGTGGCGGGGATGAGTTAGATCATGCACTGGATGGCCTACTTGATTAAGTCATCTTCTCGTTTTTCTTCATATCTTCATTTGCCCTAATATGCTGATGCACCTTATTAATTATAATACAGCCAATAGAGGAAAAGTCTTAAATAAAATATATACTTCATAGGACCATTGTCATGTTTCCTAATACCTACAACTTCTCTGTCTTCTCTTCTGGGGAAAGAAGAGTAACTAACTACTGCAACTACTAGCTAGCTAGGTCAACATTAGACTATTGAATTGGGAAGGGGAAATAAAAAATCCTCTTTTGGGGCTTTTTCTGCTTGATTATATTGTTACTGCATAAATGACTGCTTAACCTTCTACATTAAAGTATACCAAAATGTGGGGCACCTCTTGATAGGTGACACAATCCTCACTCAGTTTTAAACTGCATGAGAAGATGAGATGATCTTCTTCAAAAAAACTTAACAGCCTTTAATGCTGCTTATTTACCCTACTATTAAAATGACAGAGTTGAGGTTGTTTTTGACAGAACATATCAATGTTAGCAGTTAGACTCACTGCAGTAGGGTCAAATATATTAATTAAATAACTTAATTTGTATATACCTTCATACATCAATTGCAACTCAAAGTGATTCACATTAAACATATCAAAATCCAGACAAAATATGAAAAAGAAACAAAAACTAATCTAATACAAGTAAAACATGCAAATAAGATAAATGACAAAAGAAATAAATAGATAACAACCGGTTTTAGGGAAGAAACACAAATGTCTATTGCAGTCATATTGGATGTAATTTTCTTTCGCATATCTGAAAACATAGGAAGGCTATAAATATGCCTTTGAAAAAAAAAAACCCTCAGAGGTCTTCTTCTTATACGTAGCTTCTGGTAGAAGATGGATTAAGGTTTAAGGTTGGGGACTCTATCATCTGGGTTCGTTACATTTGACATGGTGGGTAATAAACTACACACACGCACGTTTGCTCTTATGTCATGGTGACTTATGGAAGTCATGCTAGTTTTATGTCACCATATATACACATTTAATACCGTTTATTCCTGAGAATCTCTCAAGGCGGGACTTGGAAACGGCATCCTGGAAGAAGCGAGCTTTGACATAACACAGTAGATATCAGTATGATTAATGTCTTATCTAACAGAATGTGAATGTTTTCAAGCAAAATAACTGTGGATGCCAAGAATAACAAAAGCCCATATTGTAGATAAAAATGATGACTTGTAAAAACAGTTTTTCAAAGAACTTTGGCCCGAATGCTTGCTGAAAAATCCACTCCTTCTGACAGAAGTGATTTGTAACACTGAATTAAACATTCAACCAACACATTTTGCAGCTTTGACCAACACAAAACTATCTCAAGGGGAACAGACGGCTAAAGCGTATACAATAAAGAAAGCTTTTAGCTCATCAGTGTTTATAACTGTCAATTACAACACTTATCAACCATAGAAGTGGTTTAAGGAGGCTTTATAATCTTGAGAAACAATGAGAAGGAGAAAGCATCCCCGGATAAATATTACAAAGGGATTCCTTAAAGCTATCTGAATGTGTTTAGTGGTTAGCTGACCAGTCACCATAATTTACTTAACTGTACTTTAATGAGTTCAGCAACCAAAGCAAAGCTTCAAAAAACAGATTTAGTGAACCACAGATGGATTTTTCTCTGCTGCCATTCATGCTTCAAAGTCGATGGCCGACAGAACAAAATTCACTGCATCTTAAGAAAATTATAACAAATAGATAAAGCACAAACAAATAAAGAAACATCTTCATCATCAGATATTTTCTTTATTTGTTGCCCGTGTGTTGTCAAATTGATGAAGATGTTGATGATTTATTTGCTTGTGCAAAATCAATTTTTACATAAATTATAAAATAATAGGCCAAAATGAAATAAGTTAAGTTTCCTTTTTCTGTCTTTCCATTCAGAAATAGGCTTCCATACTCGGAACTTTTCACTCGTGTTTAGTCGTCACTGTTAAGAATCAGTTTCCACCTCGAGAGTAAACTTGTGATTATTCAAAATTTCTAGAAACTTGAAATGATTCTGTGACAGAGCGTGTGAGCCCTGTCTGAAGGCTTAAATTCACACCAGTTTAGACGCAGTAAAACATCCATATGGACACACCCACAGGAATGGCTGAATAGAGCCCAACTGAGGTGCGAGCAATGCTGCTGCCGTTTGGTCGGATGTTCCTTCTGGGTGACGCCGAGGCAGGAGATTTGTCACATCTCTGTATCTCAGGATCACCATTCTGTTCCTCATGTAGCTGTAGCTGTGGCAGCACAGAGAGGAGATTGAGTGTTTCTCAAATGATCAGCATACCACTTTACCCCATCTCTTTTATCAAGAACATATCTTTATATATTTTTATATATTATTTATATTTTATATTTCATACAATATTTATATATTGTTTTTAATATGTCTTTTGGTTTAGAGTCTCACTTAATTTAACCTTCATTTCTCTTTAGCGTCACGAGTGACGTGTTTCCCTGTTGGAATCCTTCAGCGTAACCAATTACAGGAGTTTAAACTAAGCCTTCGCTGTCATACCACACACAATAGTAATATATGATATATACAAGATATATACAAGATATAAACAAGATATATACAAGATATATGCCCCCCCCCCACATGTTATGATTCCATTACATCCCTGACCTCTGTCTATAAGTGCCGGGTCAAACTGTCCTCAGGTCATGCCACTCCTGGTACTACCACAGCTGGACTGCCGCTCTCAAGTCAATATAGACTTTATTACTTCTGTGTCAGTAGAAAATCTCTTGGTTGTCAAGTAACAACTGATGTTCCAGTGTTTTAGCAGCAATGGACTATAATATTCTCCAAAATTGATTATAATATTCATAGTTTCATATTCATTCATAGTTTTCTTTTGCTGTATAATCAAATGAAAATATGAACTCTTCTCTATGGGGTCCCCAAAGTGGGTCTTTCATATTTTGGTATCCACTGTTAGGGTGACTTGAAGGTTAATCATCTGGTTTCAATCTGCAGTCACAACTGTAGATGTCTCCGCTCCTCTAAATACGATGCTCTACTATGGGGATTTGGACCTCTCCCGGATCATATCCCCTGAAACCAGTAAGAATGTTGTGCTGATTATCACACCTGGGGGCACATGTAGTTGTAGTACTGCTTGCAAAACCCTTTTCACAAAATCTCACAATAATATGAGCCGTAGACCACCTAGCCACAGCACAAATGCCCTTCGCTGCAACTCCTTT